>JBAMAV010001552.1:0-460512 GCA_037043315.1 Amiota communis | reverse complement strand
CCTTATTATTAACTATCATTAACTATTAATGGAATATGGAATGGAATAGAGTCCAGGATGCCGCGGTAACATCCTTCATAAAGAATTCGCCATATTTAAATACAATCTTAGATAAACTGGGACGAGCTCAGTATATTACAACATTAGATTAAGCTTAGGGCTTCCACCAAATTTTGGTCAGGAAGGAATATAGATCAAAAACGGCATTCTCAACCCCACGAGGACATTACGAATTCGTTCGAATGCCATTTGGACTAAAAAAATTCGACATCAACCTTCCAGAGGATGATGAATAAAATGTTGAAGGATTTTATAAATAAAATCTGTGTAGTATAGATGGATGACATCGTTACAGGAACATATTGTAAATAAGTCTTGTGTACAGCCCAATTAAAAATCCAAGTTGATAAGTGTGTCTTTCTAAAGAAGGAAACACAATTTTTGGGGCAGGCTTTGACAACACAAGGGATAAAACTAAACCCCGATAAAATTTCCATTATTCGGAAACTAAAACTACCTAGTAACACAAAACAAATAAAAACCTTCTTGGGCATGACAAGATTTTATAGGAAATTTATAAAAGACTATTCTAAAATAGCACATCCCGTGACCAGCTTTCTGAAAAAAGATAATCCAATAAATACAAATGAATGCATAATGGCATTTGAAACACTAAAAGACCTTGTTACTAGTTCACCAATATTACGATATCCAAACTTCGGTAAAAATTCAAAATAACAACAGATGCAAGTAAATTTGCTATCGGGGCTATTCTTTCACAAGAGGGACATCCTATTGCATATTCATCTAGAACGCTCAATAAACATGAACTAAACTATACAGTCATAGAGAAAGAACTACTGGCAATAGTTTGGGCAACTAAATAAATTCGCCCTTATGTATACGGTAGATAATTCGACCTTGAAAGTGACCATCAACCACTTAAGTGGTTGATGATGAAAATGCTTCAATACAGGTGCAAACGGTTCACTCTCAGTAGGAGGACTTGCAAAATTATATACCAATACTGGACACAGTAGTAAATAGATTCCCTACTCAAATCATAATAGTAGAGAATAAAAAAAATAATGTCATGAACGTATTTAATAAGATACAAGTATTTATCGACAGTGGAGATATTAATAAAAACAATGTTATTAATATCATCCGAAGAAAGGATAAGTAGGAATATATTCATATCTAAATGATCATGAATATAACAAAATACAGGAAATTCTCGTAAAGGAATTCGACAATAATTCTCATAAAAAATTTATTAGATGTTCTAAACGGGCAAAAGACAGAAAATCCTGATGAACTTAATAAACAAATCGCATTATTCCACAAAAATAAGAGTGGTCACTGTGGTATAGCAGCTACTTATGAACAATTAAAATCAAGGATATATAAGTTATCCCAAACTCAAAGAACATATTCACAGAATCCTTAATAACTGCGATACTTGCACCGGTGGAAAATATGATTGCAGACCGATCAAAAATAAATTTCACTTAACCGATACGCCAAAAACGATTAACGAAATTGTTCATGTGATACGTATGTGAATACAAAGCAATCATTCATTGACAAATTTTTGAAACATGCAACACGTTTCCCAATAATGGATAGAAACAGCAGAACAATTGTTGATAACATTTAGCAGTTCTTGGCAGTAAAAGGAAAGGTTAAAAAATTTGTATTCGATAAGTAATAATTCAAATGTAAGAGAATTCTTACAAGAGCAAGGTATTGAATATCACTCCACAAAACCAAATAGCCACACTGGTAATAGTGACATAGAAAGGCTAAATAATACGATAACAGAAAAAATTCGAACACTTAATATCGATGAAGATAAGCCAATAATTGTACAAATGGCAAAAGCCATATTCTACTCTAATAATAATTAGCACACTACTATAAAATGTACACCATTCGATGTACAAAACAAGAAAGTCGATTATAAGGAATTGCATGGACGATTATTTAAACAAAAATTTCCAAAATAGGAAAAATAAATAATAACAGAGAGTGTTACTTACAAAATAGAGAAGAGGGGTTTATAAAAAATTACAAAAAAAAACATAGACATAAGGAACAAGCAAAGTTTGTAAAAAAAATATTTAAACAATGCCCATGATATAAATATTAAAAGATCTTTAAAAAATTCTGATATTCCAGGTTCTACTTCTATTTCTCATCCTTTGCCGTTGGCCATATTCATAAATAATAACAATGTGTTACCAAAAAAAAAAAAAAAAATGAAAAAACTTCTTATCAGACCTAGTGGAGGTTATAGGTTATAAAAAACCAAAAAGAATGGTATGTATTAAATCTCTGATACACCCTCAAAATCTTGTTTTAGAGCCCAAAAACCGTTTTTAGGTAGGTTCCTGTACATATTACCTTATAACTTGGCCATTTTTTATCGGATTAAAAATTTTTGTATTTAGAAGCTGAAACGTAGCCCTTTACAACCATGTAAGCATTTTTTTGTTATCATTCAAATTCATGAAGATACAGACCAAAAACTTTCCAAAATTTTGATTTTTTCATCGATTTTGCAACTTTAAGTTTAATTTGTGTCTCTTATCTTATCTAAATTATATTTTTTCTCGTACATCGAAAGTTTAGTCATTTTAGCTTTAAATGAACCCTGTTTGAATAGAATTGGTTAAAAATTACTTGATTTATTGTACTTTTTATAATTGCATATGACAGTTTTCTTTCCTTTTTTATTCTTAATTGTCTAGCTATCTCCCTCTAGCTATCTCCCTCTATCTGCAACAATTTATATTATTCTAGAAAGTTAAACTCAAATGAGGATACTTTTAGATATGATTCATGTTTTATAAAAATTCCTATCGACTACATAATTACGAACTTTATCTAAATATTCCTTATGTCTAAATAACAATAATTGTTATTCGAAAATTGAAATCCAAAAGCATTGATAAATGATCTGAAACAAGAAAATGTGAAATTTGCATGGAATCCAGGAGTATTCCTTGACAAGGGCGGGAGGAGTTATGTACCCTCAGTCTGACCCTGAATTAAATGTTAACATCAACTCCTATTTATTCTTGATTTCGTTGTCACTTATCAAGTTTATAAAGTTCATTAACCTCAAGTTAGTCCGTTTTATTAACCTGTTATGAAATATATGAAATGTAATGTAGCATAAGAATTTAAAGATCATAAAGTAAATGAAAACAACTATTCTTCTTAATCCGTTATGAAATGTATTAAGTAGGAAATGTAATCCAATATAAAAATTTTGATAGAAGTGAGTCTTAAGACAGAGTTTTAATAAAGAGGACTGAAATTACTCCCAAGAGTTTTACTATCAATTTTATTTAAACACATTACTCGCGCGACATGCCTGTGTTAAACGTAATAAATTTAAATAATTAAGTTACACCTGACAGCCGGTTTCATCATTCTGAAGCAAACGATGTCTGTTTGCGTCTCTTATTCCTGGTATAATTGCTTTAAACATCTTTAATTTCATTTATGCAAAATATATATCATATATTGCGCAACAATTTAAAAGAACATTTATTTAAAATTGACGCACAAAGAATTAACAAAAATATATGTTTTACAAAAGACGACTGAGTTGATACGTATTTACATGTAAACACATGTTATGGAAAGAATCGATATCCGACAATTAAACTACTACTAATTTCTACAGTTTACAAAAGACTATATTAGTTGACTTAACATATATATCGAAAAAATCTGGAATTTCGACTTTGCTTTAATAATAATGGTTCATGAAAAACGTCATCACGCAAAAACAATTGCGGTAGTGATCAATACTACCTGCCACGATTTTTTTAAACATAATATTATGAAATAGCAAAAACATACAATTTATGTATATTCCTTGAATTCTTAATATTTCAAAAAATTTTAATATATGTTTACTTTTTTCTACTATTTGACTATTATTATTTAATTTTTCTTATTATTGTCGGTGTGTGGGTGCATTTTTATGTACGCTTGAAGAGTATAAAAAATGTTTGTTGTCTCGTTTTTTCCTAACAAATAAACCATACAAAAATATCTGCAATAACTCAAAATTTTTCTCGCTTCTAAGACTAATCGGTCAAAAGCAGTCGTTGGCCGAGTGAGCTAAGGCGTTTAGAAAACAATATGCAATATGAAAGAGCTGGCGCATCATAAGTTCGATTCCCAGTTCTTGCAAGTCAATTCAGTTTTTAGGGTTCCGTACCCAAATGGTGCTAGAGTGCCCGATTTTTTGTCTTATCGGACACTACAAGTGTCTCACCCAAATCATCAACTGTGTAAATTTCAAGAACCTGGGATCACTGGATCCTAGAGCTCCGATATGTGTGCTTAATACACCATGGCCATGCACCAACTACATGACACTTCTTTCATACTAGTAGTCATGATTTGCCCAGTTTCGAAGCAGAGCGGCTAAGAATGTATGTTCGCCTTCCATCTCCTTGCAGCTCCCAGGAGATTGTAAGGCACAAGAAAACATCTGAGGATGAGTGGGCGTTCTGTTCTGGATCGAACAATGGTAGAGGGTTTTTAGTCGGTAGGCTTTTGTATCCGACATATGGCAGCGGCCATAAGTATCTTTAGAAGTTTTTACCTCATAGTGCGCATAAGAAAAAAAAAAAAAAATTGTTATCAGAAATCGGAAAAATAGACAAAACAACAGCAACGTGTTCATTCTCTTTGCTTCTTGTATTGTCATCAGAATTAAAGGTGTATGCAAATTTTCAATTCAATCGAATGTCACGATGTGGTTCTAATTTTGTTTGTTTTGATTTTGCTAAAAAACGAACATCCTAAGCACGTTAAATAAAAATAAAAACTTTAATAACTGTAGAAAAAGGAACCTCATTCCGCCCAGGTGTCCCACGACACCTCTTTGTTTTTTTTTCTAATTAATATGGCTGTACCTCCTGCCCTTGTTAAATTTACCCTATCTTTTCTTACAAGGTGATATTTTTCGAGAAACAGTTTATGTTTATGATTCAATTTGGCTTGTCTGGCTTGTGCATCTCTAAAAAATTGAGCAAGTCTATCCTTCTATTCAATATAATTAGAGAGTTAATATTTATGGATATTATATTAAGTTCATTCATTATGGTTCAAGCAATACACATATTCATCTATACGATTGTTTCTTAAAGTTAATGAATTCGATTGCTAAATTTGTGATAACATTTTTTTACTCTCCACGGGAGTGAATAGTATTATAAGTTTGCCATAAAGTTTGTAACATACAGAAGGAGACATCGTAAACCACATAAAGTATATATATTTGTGATCAGCTCGATGAGACGAGTTAATTTAGCCATGTCCGTCTGTTCGCAAAACTGGTCCCACAGTTTTTGAGCTAGAGTACATAGGTTTCTTTTTACCAAACGTTGAACATTTGTCGGAATCAGCCGAATCGGATCACTAAATGCATTTGTGCATTTGAGTTACCTTCAGTTCTTATCAAACTCCCGTTGAGAGCAATCGCATATGCAAGCGTGCAGAACAAAACAACAACAACAAATACCGTTGTAGTGGTAAACAAACGTTAGTCACTTTGTACAAATACTTGTGCAAAACTCTTTTTCATTGCTTCAAACTATTATAATCATAAAGCCCATTGTTTGTACAATGGACAAGGAGCAAGAAGACAGTAATGATAGCTGGCAATCTGCTCCGAAAGCTAAAAAACGAAATACTGATTCTCCTAATTTCTAGAGGAAGAATATAGGAATTGTCCAAGAAAATGAAGACTGTAGAGGTAACCGCTACCAGATATTGGCCACCGTCGACAGTATCTCAGATATTTCTAGTAACGCCATAAAGAAGAGACATCCAACAAGCCTCGTCAACAACAAACCACCTCCAATTTTCATACCAAATGTAGCTAATGTGTCTAAAATGATTAAGGGTTTCAGTTCAATCATTCCGCAAAATAGCTTCACTTTTAATTCATCAAATGACGGTTAATTTATGAGTATAGATGTCTTACTCATTACCTTGATGATAAAAATATTGTTTATCACACGTATCGACTCAAGCAGAAGAGACCGTATAAAGTCGTCATTAAGAATTTGCATCATTCAACGCCACTTAATGATATAAAAGATGAATGAAGCAAGTTAGGACACTCGGTTAGAGATATTGTCAATGCTAAAAGCCGAAATACCAAAATTCCATTATCTATATTCTTTGTAAAATATTGCAGAAAGCACTTCATCTGTGTAAAATTTGGGCTTAGACACCCTACAACAGAATGTAATAAAAGCCCAGACACGCCGCCAAAATGTACTTACTGCCTACAAAACCACACTGCCAATTACAAGAGCAGCCGAATCTACCAAGAACTTATAATCAAAAAAAGTGTAAGAAGCCCACCTAAACAAGCTATAAGAACCCCACTTTAACAAGCTCCATCAAAAATAACGTCTGTTTCACTAGCCAACAATCTTAAAAACAGTCACGATACATATGCAACACATGATAAAAGTTAATCTTACGCTGGTATAGCCAAAAATGATGCAGATGATGTCTGCTTTAATGGTTAAATTATGCAATTAAATTTGCGCATTGGAATTTGGAACGCCAATGGACTATTATAAAGCAGAAGTAGAAAACTTTATGCAAATTAACTTAATTGACATACTACTAGTATCAGAAACACACTTTACTGGAAAATCTTATTTTAAATTGAAGAGCTAAGACCTTATAATGGCTAATCAACCAAACGATAGAGCCCAGTCGGGTCTGCAATTCTTACTAAAACATATTAAAATATGAAATTTTTGAACCAGTAGCTGAACAACATCTGCAAGGTAAAACTCAACTACTGTAATTATGATATAATTATAAGCTCCAAATTCATTGTAGCTGGAGATTTTAATGCTAAACATCCATGGTGTGGCTCAAGACTTTCTAACCCTAAAGAAAATGAGCTTCATGCGTGCCTCAGAGAAAAATCTTATAATATACTCTCTACTGGCAGTCTGACTTATTATTCAACTGATTCTACTAGAACACCTGATCTCTTGGATTTCGTGGTTTACAAAGGGATTCCCAATCATTGTATGCACATTTAAGATAGCGACGACCTGAGCTCGGATCACTCTGCTCTCATACTCAATCTTAACGCTTTGTCATTTATTACATCTGCAAAACCTCAAATAATCTCCAAATACACAAAAATTTCATTTTTTAAAAATTTCATGGATGCCCACATTAACTTCCATACTCCAATAGAATCAAGCACTGAACTAGATGATGCTGTGGAAAACTTCTGTCAGCTTATTCAGCCTTCTTCTCTGCTAAAGAACATCTTAACTGCAACAGGTCTCGTTCACAATTTCATGTTTCAGTGGAAATTATACAGCTGATCCGTCGTAACAGAGCACGTAGACGAGTATGGAAACTTAAGAGCAAGCGGTGGAATGGTCATTGGAATTAAAAAGGATTTAAGCAATAGGGGAATAAGGCATGTGTACCGTGCTATAAATGGAATTGGATATATTAGATTATACGCTCACGATGAAGAAATAACTTTGATTCCAGTATGCATAAGAGGATATAACTGACAAGGCGAGTTCTCATTGGTTGACTAAGGGAAATATATATTGTCACAGCGAAATTTAAACTCCACTTATCAGCCGATATTCTTGATTTTAACTTTGTGTTGACATAGCGATGAAATTCTGACAAACTGGAACCGAAATGCTTAGCTTAATGTAAATAGGACATACACCTAGTAAACGGTTTGATGAATTACATTTTGGACAGTTATTGTTGTTATGTGCAGCCATATAAACGTGTTTATTTCCATCCTTCTGCTTTTCCAATTTTGTCTTTTCAAAAATATGTTTCCCATTGTTTCCCATTGTTTTCCAGATATTGACAATGCCGATGTAAAGTTTTACAGCATTCGTCCCAAGACGATAAATTATCAAAGTCCTGCATTTTGTCATATGTCTGCTTCGTTTCTCCATCAACCTATAATAAATTGAGATGAATCAGCCGAATCGGACCACTTGGGGGGTGCCTCCCATATAAACCACCCCTTAAATGAATGTTCTTATTAAAAAACGTTTTGTGTTTTTTAACATATCGAACTGAAATTTGGACAATATAAGTTTCTGATCCATATTCATCAACCATGTAAATTTAATGATCCTAGAGTAACCAGGAGGGGCACCTCCCATACAAACCCAAATTAAATGAGAAACTTATAAAGAATAAAAGTACAATAAAATTGCCACTCAAACTGATGTGATACTAAGAAAGGAAGGTTGGATGCAACTCGGAGGAGCGTGAAGATTATTACATCTTTGGAATAGCCAATGATAGCCTTCTTTTTCGATTTTATATAATTTTTTGGTCTGGTGCAAAATATACCGAACCAATTTTAATATTTTGTTTTTTTAAATAACAAATGAATGCTAATGAATCGAGGTGCCTACTTATTTTTTTTTCATTTTTTAAACTAAAATATACTATTTTTAGTATTTAGTTTTTGTAAATCAACAGCACAAAACGTTTTGTACGTTTTTTCTTTGTTAATGCTTTGGTTGTTGTAATTGTTGTATTTTTTCCTCTCATTTCAGCTCTCTAGCTCAAAAACTGTGGGACCAGTTTTGCGAACAGACGGACATGGCTAAATCAACTCGTCTCATCTAGCGGATCACAAATATATGTACTTTATGTGGTCTGCGATGTATCCTTCTGTGTGTTACAAACTTCATGACAAACTTATAATACTATTCACTCCCGTGAAGAGTATAATTAAAGTTCTTATAATACATAAAGAGAATTTAGTGATGCTAAGAAAGGAAGGAACCCGGAGTATTACATCTTTGGCATAGCCAATGGGTGCCTTCTTTCTGGTTTAACTCTGAAAAGGTAGTCTTTTCCATATTCTGAGTGGTGCTTGAGAGGGAATTGTCCGTTTGATCCGCATTAAAGCTTTTTACAACATTAGCAAAGTTTCAATTGGGTTTGACAAAGTTGGGTTTACTATTTGATATTTATACTCTTCACGGGAGTGAATAGTATTATAAGTTTGTCAGGAAGTTTGTAACACACAGAAGGAGACATCGATGAGACGACTTGTTTTAGCCATGTCCGTCTGTCCATCCATATGTATGCAAACTAATCCCCTTATATTTGGAGCTAGAGAGCAGATGAGTTTCTTTTTACCATACGCTGCACATTTGTCGGAATCAGCCGAATCGGGCTACTAGGGGGGTACCCCCCTACCAACCACCATTTAAATTAACGTTCTTATTAGAAAAACTTTTTTGTTTTTTTAGTTCTCTTTTTTTGGAAACTGTAAGTTTCTGACCCATATTCATCAAACATGTAAATTTCATCATCTTAGGGTTACCAGGAATGGTACCTACCATACAAACACAAAGTAATTGACAAACTTATAAAGAGTAAAAGTACAATAACAACAAGAAACACTCAACTGTGCTCATATTTGATATTTGTTCTTTGTTGATACTCAAACTGTAACAGAATATATTCTAGTGATACGGAGGAGCGTGAAGAGTATTAGATCTTTGACATAGCCAATGTCAGCCTTCTTTCTGGTTTTAATTTGATACTGTGTTATGCCAGACCGGGGGCAATCAGAGACTTCAAAAATTCTATAGGATAATTGTTAGCGTCTTCTTGTTTCATTACTCTGTTAATTCAGTGTTTTCACCCGAGCCACTCGTCAATATTTTATCATTAATTACTGTGATGTGATCGTTGCGTGGAGTCAGAATTGTTCTTTGGCATAGCCATGAATTTGGTTGATTTGTCAATAATGTTGGATGATGGCCATGATCGAACAGTATTAGATAAATTTTAAAGTAATATAATTTTTTCTTTCCACTTGTTCCATCACCACTTTTTAGTAAAAAGTCGGAAAACATTTGTGCATTTGAGTTACCTTCAGTTCTTATCTAACTCCCGTTGAGAGCAATCGCATATGCAAGCGTGCAGAACAAAACAACAACAACAAATACCGTTGTAGTGGTAAACAAACGTTAGTCACTTTGTACAAATACTTGTGCAAAACTCTTTTTCATTGCTTCAAACTATTATAATCATAAAGCCCATTGTTTGTACAATGGATAAGGAGCAAGAAGACAGTAATGATAGCTGGCAATCTGCTCCGAAAGCTTAAAAACGAAATACTGATTCTCCTAATTTCTAGAGGAAGAATATAGGAATTGTCCAAGAAAATGAAGACTGTAGAGGTAACCGCTACCAGATATTGGCCACCGTCGACAGCATCTCAGATATTTCTAGTAACGCCATAAAGAAGAGACATCCAACAAGCCTCGTCAACAACAAACCACCTCCAATTTTCATACCAAATGTAGCTAATGTGTCTAAAATGATTAAGGGTTTCAGTTCAATCATTCCGCAAAATAGCTTCACTTTTAATTCATCAAATGACGGTTAATTTATGAGTATAGATGTCTTACTCATTACCTTGATGATAAAAATATTGTTTATCACACGTATCGACTCAAGCAGAAGAGACCGTATAAAGTCGTCATTAAGAATTTGCATCATTCAACGTCACTTAATGATATAAAAGATGAATGAAGCAAGTTAGGACACTCGGTTAGAGATATTGTCAATGCTAAAAGCCGAAATACCAAAATTCCATTATCTATATTCTTTGTAAAATATTGCAGAAAGCACTTCATCTGTGTAAAATTTGGGCTTAGACACCCTACAACAGAATGTAATAAAAGCCCAGACACGCCGCCAAAATGTACTTACTGCCTACAAAACCACACTGCCAATTACAAGAGCAGCCGAATCTACCAAGAACTTATAATCAAAAAAAGTGTAAGAAGCCCACCTAAACAAGCTATAAGAACCCCACTTTAACAAGCTCCATCAAAAATAACGTCTGTTTCACTAGCCAACAATCTTAAAAACAGTCACGATACATATGCAACACATGATAAAAGTTAATCTTACGCTGGTATAGCCAAAAATGATGCAGATGATGTCTGCTTTAATGGTTAAATTATGCAATTAAATTTGCGCATTGGAATTTGGAACGCCAATGGACTATTATAAAGCAGAAGTAGAAAACTTTATGCAAATTAACTTAATTGACATACTACTAGTATCAGAAACACACTTTACTGGAAAATCTTTTTTTAAATTGAAGAGCTAAGACCTTATAATGGCTAATCAACCAAACGATAGAGCCCAGTCGGGTCTGCAATTCTTACTAAAACATATTAAAATATGAAATTTTTGAACCAGTAGCTGAACAACATCTGCAAGGTAAAACTCAACTACTGTAATTATGATATAATTATAAGCTCCAAATTCATTGTAGCTGGAGATTTTAATGCTAAACATCCATGGTGTGGCTCAAGACTTTCTAACCCTAAAGAAAATGAGCTTCATGCGTGCCTCAGAGAAAAATCTTATAATATACTCTCTACTGGCAGTCTGACTTATTATTCAACTGATTCTACTAGAACACCTGATCTCTTGGATTTCGTGGTTTACAAAGGGATTCCCAATCATTGTATGCACATTTAAGATAGCGACGACCTGAGCTCGGATCACTCTGCTCTCATACTCAATCTTAACGCTTTGTCATTTATTACATCTGCAAAA
The DNA here is from genome assembly GCA_037043315.1 of Amiota communis. NCBI lineage: Eukaryota > Metazoa > Arthropoda > Insecta > Diptera > Drosophilidae > Amiota > Amiota communis. The sequence goes on along the minus strand of JBAMAV010001552.1, from coordinate 448,854 downwards.
CCTCAAATAATCTCCAAATACACAAAAATTTCATTTTTTAAAAATTTCATGGATGCCCACATTAACTTCCATACTCCAATAGAATCAAGCACTGAACTAGATGATGCTGTGGAAAACTTCTGTCAGCTTATTCAGCCTTCTTCTCTGCTAAAGAACATCTTAACTGCAACAGGTCTCGTTCACAATTTCATGTTTCAGTGGAAATTATACAGCTGATCCGTCGTAACAGAGCACGTAGACGAGTATGGAAACTTAAGAGCAAGCGGTGGAATGGTCATTGGAATTAAAAAGGATTTAAGCAATAGGGGAATAAGGCATGTGTACCGTGCTATAAATGGAATTGGATATATTAGATTATACGCTCACGATGAAGAAATAACTTTGATTCCAGTATGCATAAGAGGATATAACTGACAAGGCGAGTTCTCATTGGTTGACTAAGGGAAATATATATTGTCACAGCGAAATTTAAACTCCACTTATCAGCCGATATTCTTGATTTTAACTTTGTGTTGACATAGCGATGAAATTCTGACAAACTGGAACCGAAATGCTTAGCTTAATGTAAATAGGACATACACCTAGTAAACGGTTTGATGAATTACATTTTGGACAGTTATTGTTGTTATGTGCAGCCATATAAACGTGTTTATTTCCATCCTTCTGCTTTTCCAATTTTGTCTTTTCAAAAATATGTTTCCCATTGTTTCCCATTGTTTTCCAGATATTGACAATGCCGATGTAAAGTTTTACAGCATTCGTCCCAAGACGATAAATTATCAAAGTCCTGCATTTTGTCATATGTCTGCTTCGTTTCTCCATCAACCTATAATAAATTGAGATGAATCAGCCGAATCGGACCACTTGGGGGGTGCCTCCCATATAAACCACCCCTTAAATGAATGTTCTTATTAAAAAACGTTTTGTGTTTTTTAACATATCGAACTGAAATTTGGACAATATAAGTTTCTGATCCATATTCATCAACCATGTAAATTTAATGATCCTAGAGTAACCAGGAGGGGCACCTCCCATACAAACCCAAATTAAATGAGAAACTTATAAAGAATAAAAGTACAATAAAATTGCCACTCAAACTGATGTGATACTAAGAAAGGAAGGTTGGATGCAACTCGGAGGAGCGTGAAGATTATTACATCTTTGGAATAGCCAATGATAGCCTTCTTTTTCGATTTTATATAATTTTTTGGTCTGGTGCAAAATATACCGAACCAATTTTAATATTTTGTTTTTTTAAATAAAAAATGAATGCTAATGAATCGAGGTGCCTACTTATTTTTTTTTCATTTTTTAAACTAAAATATACTATTTTTAGTATTTAGTTTTTGTAAATCAACAGCACAAAACGTTTTGTACGTTTTTTCTTTGTTAATGCTTTGGTTGTTGTAATTGTTGTATTTTTTCCTCTCATTTCAGCTCTCTAGCTCAAAAACTGTGGGACCAGTTTTGCGAACAGACGGACATGGCTAAATCAACTCGTCTCATCTAGCGGATCACAAATATATGTACTTTATGTGGTCTGCGATGTATCCTTCTGTGTGTTACAAACTTCATGACAAACTTATAATACTATTCACTCCCGTGAAGAGTATAATTAAAGTTCTTATAATACATAAAGAGAATTTAGTGATGCTAAGAAAGGAAGGAACCCGGAGTATTACATCTTTGGCATAGCCAATGGGTGCCTTCTTTCTGGTTTAACTCTGAAAAGGTAGTCTTTTCCATATTCTGAGTGGTGCTTGAGAGGGAATTGTCCGTTTGATCCGCATTAAAGCTTTTTACAACATTAGCAAAGTTTCAATTGGGTTTGACAAAGTTGGGTTTACTATTTGATATTTATACTCTTCACGGGAGTGAATAGTATTATAAGTTTGTCAGGAAGTTTGTAACACACAGAAGGAGACATCGATGAGACGACTTGTTTTAGCCATGTCCGTCTGTCCATCCATATGTATGCAAACTAATCCCCTTATATTTGGAGCTAGAGAGCAGATGAGTTTCTTTTTACCATACGCTGCACATTTGTCGGAATCAGCCGAATCGGGCTACTAGGGGGGTACCCCCCTACCAACCACCATTTAAATTAACGTTCTTATTAGAAAAACTTTTTTGTTTTTATAGTTCTTTGTTTTTGGAAACTGTAAGTTTCTGACCCATATTCATCAAACATGTAAATTTCATCATCTTAGGGTTACCAGGAATGGTACCTACCATACAAACACAAAGTAATTGATAAACTTATAAAGAGTAAAAGTACAATAACAACAAGAAACACTCAACTGTGCTCATATTTGATATTTGTTCTTTGTTGATACTCAAACTGTAACAGAATATATTCTAGTGATACGGAGGAGCGTGAAGAGTATTAGATCTTTGACATAGCCAATGTCAGCCTTCTTTCTGGTTTTAATTTGATACTGTGTTATGCCAGACCGGGGGCAATCAGAGACTTCAAAAATTCTATAGGATAATTGTTAGCGTCTTCTTGTTTCATTACTCTGTTAATTCAGTGTTTTCACCCGAGCCACTCGTCAATATTTTATCATTAATTACTGTGATGTGATCGTTGCGTGGAGTCAGAATTGTTCTTTGGCATAGCCATGAATTTGGTTGATATGTCAATAATGTTGGATGATGGCCATGATCGAACAGTATTAGATAAATTTTAAAGTAATATAATTTTTTCTTTCCACTTGTTCCATCACCACTTTTTAGTAAAAAGTCGGAAAACATTTGTGCATTTGAGTTACCTTCAGTTCTTATCTAACTCCCGTTGAGAGCAATCGCATATGCAAGCGTGCAGAACAAAACAACAACAACAAATACCGTTGTAGTGGTAAACAAACGTTAGTCACTTTGTACAAATACTTGTGCAAAACTCTTTTTCATTGCTTCAAACTATTATAATCATAAAGCCCATTGTTTGTACAATGGATAAGGAGCAAGAAGACAGTAATGATAGCTGGCAATCTGCTCCGAAAGCTGAAAAAACGAAATACTGATTCTCCTAATTTCTAGAGGAAGAATATAGGAATTGTCCAAGAAAATGAAGACTGTAGAGGTAACCGCTACCAGATATTGGCCACCGTCGACAGCATCTCAGATATTTCTAGTAACGCCATAAAGAAGAGACATCCAACAAGCCTCGTCAACAACAAACCACCTCCAATTTTCATACCAAATGTAGCTAATGTGTCTAAAATGATTAAGGGTTTCAGTTCAATCATTCCGCAAAATAGCTTCACTTTTAATTCATCAAATGACGGTTAATTTATGAGTATAGATGTCTTACTCATTACCTTGATGATAAAAATATTGTTTATCACACGTATCGACTCAAGCAGAAGAGACCGTATAAAGTCGTCATTAAGAATTTGCATCATTCAACGCCACTTAATGATATAAAAGATGAATGAAGCAAGTTAGGACACTCGGTTAGAGATATTGTCAATGCTAAAAGCCGAAATACCAAAATTCCATTATCTATATTCTTTGTAAAATATTGCAGAAAGCACTTCATCTGTGTAAAATTTGGGCTTAGACACCCTACAACAGAATGTAATAAAAGCCCAGACACGCCGCCAAAATGTACTTACTGCCTACAAAACCACACTGCCAATTACAAGAGCAGCCGAATCTACCAAGAACTTATAATCAAAAAAAGTGTAAGAAGCCCACCTAAACAAGCTATAAGAACCCCACTTTAACAAGCTCCATCAAAAATAACGTCTGTTTCACTAGCCAACAATCTTAAAAACAGTCACGATACATATGCAACACATGATAAAAGTTAATCTTACGCTGGTATAGCCAAAAATGATGCAGATGATGTCTGCTTTAATGGTTAAATTTTGCAATTAAATTTGCGCATTGGAATTTGGAACGCCAATGGACTATTATAAAGCAGAAGTAGAAAACTTTATGCAAATTAACTTAATTGACATACTACTAGTATCAGAAACACACTTTACTGGAAAATCTTATTTTAAATTGAAGAGCTAAGACCTTATAATGGCTAATCAACCAAACGACAGAGCCCAGTCGGGTCTGCAATTCTTATTAAAACATATTAAAATATGAAATTTTTGAACCAGTAGCTGAACAACATCTGCAAGGTAAAACTCAACTACTGTATTCATTGTAGCTGGAGATTTTAATGCTAAACATCCATGGTGTGGCTCAAGACTTTCTAACCCTAAAGAAAATGAGCTTCATGCGTGCCTCAGAGAAAAATCTTATAATATACTCTCTACTGGCAGTCTGACTTATTATTCAACTGATTCTACTAGAACACCTGATCTCTTGGATTTCGTGGTTTACAAAGGGATTCCCAATCATTGTATGCACATTAAAGATAGCGACGACCTGAGCTCGGATCACTCTGCTCTTATACTCAATCTTAACGCTTTGTCATTTATTACATCTGCAAAACCTCAAATAATCTCCAAATACACAAAAATTTCATTTTTTAAAAATTTCATGGATGCCCACATTAACTTCCATACTCCAATAGAATCAAGCACTGAACTAGATGATGCTGTGGAAAACTTAAGAGCAAGCGGTGGAATGGTCATTGGAATTAAAAAGGATTTAAGCAATAGGGGAATAAGGCATGTGTACCGTGCTATAAATGGAATTGGATATATTAGATTATACGCTCACGATGAAGAAATAACTTTGATTCCAGTATGCATAAGAGGATATAACTGACAAGGCGAGTTCTCATTGGTTGACTAAGGGAAATATATTTTGTCACAGCGAAATTTAAACTCCACTTAACAGCCGATATTCTTGATTTTAACTTTGTGTTGACATAGCGATGAAATTCTGACAAACTGGAACCGAAATGCTTAGCTTAATGTAAATAGGACATACACCTAGTAAACGGTTTGATGAATTACATTTTGGACAGTTATTGTTGTTATGTGCAGCCATATAAACGTGTTTATTTCCATCCTTCTGCTTTTCCAATTTTGTCTTTTCAAAAATATGTTTCCCATTGTTTCCCATTGTTTTCCAGATATTGACAATGCCGATGTAAAGTTTTACAGCATTCGTCCCAAGACGATAAATTATCAAAGTCCTGCATTTTGTCATATGTCTGCTTCGTTTCTCCATCAACCTATAATAAATTGAGATGAATCAGCCGAATCGGACCACTTGGGGGGTGCCTCCCATATAAACCACCCCTTAAATGAATGTTCTTATTAAAAAACGTTTTGTGTTTTTTAACATATCGAACTGAAATTTGGACACTATAAGTTTCTGATCCATATTCATCAACCATGTAAATTTAATGATCCTAGAGTAACCAGGAGGGGCACCTCCCATACAAACCCAAATTAAATGAGAAACTTATAAAGAATAAAAGTACAATAAAATTGCCACTCAAACTGATGTGATACTAAGAAAGGAAGGTTGGATGCAACTCGGAGGAGCGTGAAGATTATTACATCTTTGGCATAGCCAATGATAGCCTTCTTTTTCGATTTTATATAATTTTTCGGTCTGGTGTAAAATATACCGAACCAATTTTAATATTTTGTTTTTTTAAATAACAAATGAATGCTAATGAATCGAGGTGCCTACTTATTTTTTTTCATTTTTTAAACTAAAATATACTATTTTTAGTATTTAGTTTTTGTAAATCAACAGCACAAAACGTTTTGTACGTTTTTTCTTTGTTAATGCTTTGGTTGTTGTAATTGTTGTATTTTTTCCTCTCATTTCTCAATAACTGAGTACGCACTATCTGCTCTTCGTTATTTTATTTCTGTATATGATGTTCATTGAGAGCGGGACAAGACAAGACAGTGTGTTTCTTTGTTCTCTCTCAATTTTGGTTTCTCGTACACCAAAACCAACAATCTGTTCTGCCCACTTTTTTCTTTTTCTTCTTTCGCATATTTCGTTTGATATTTGTTAAGAGAGGGGGAGTGAGCAATTTGAAAATATTAGAAATTTGAAATGTATGTATGCAATTTTTATACTCTTCACGGGAGTGAATAGTATTAAAAGTTTCTCATGAAGTTTGTAACACACAGAAGGAGACATCGTGGAGCACATAAAGCAGATATATTTGTGATCAGTTCGATGAGACGAGTTGATTTAGCCATGTTCAACTGTCCGTCTGTATGTATGCAAACTAGTCCCTCAGTTTTGAGCTAGAGAGCTGAAATTTTTTTTTTACCATACGCTGCACATTTGTCGGAATCAGCCGAATCGGACCATTAGGAGGGGTACCTCCCATTAAACCACCATTTAAATTAATTTTCTTATTATTTATTGTTTTTTAACTTATCGAACTGAAATTTGGACACTATAAGTTTTTTGTCCATATTCATGTAAATTTCATTATACTAGGGTTATCAGGAGGGGTACCTCCCATACAACCCCCATTTAAATTAATGTTCTTATTAGAAGAAAGAGAATTTCTTGATGCTAGGAAAGGAAGTTTGTATGAAACCCGGAGGAGCGTGAAGAGTATTACATCTTTGGCATAGCCTTCTTTCTGGTTGTTATTGTTTTTGCAAAACCATACGAAAAACTTTTTTCGCCTCTTCGTTGCTTATGCTTTGCTCCTTCTTGAATTGTGTGTTGTTGTTGTTGTTTTTCTTATTGTATTTTTCCCTCTTCTTTTTAAAATTTTTAAAAAGTACAAATACAAAGAAAATAATAGCAATAAAATGTGAAAAGTATAATGTTTTTTTACATTATTATTTGTTTTCAGTATTGTTTATTTGAATAAAAAATTCACAATTTATTTGGGAAAACGAAATTTAAAATTTAAGAAGAAAGGGGTAATAAATTCGGGAACGTCATGTGGAATCTGACTTACAGATGTATTACTTGGGAAGGCGATATCATTTTCAATATTTGCTGTTAAATTGTCAACACAAAATTGCTTCATAATGTTATTACAACGTTAGATCAAAGAGAGACCAAAGACTATGAATGTGTATTACAGTGGTTCCAACCAGTTGTACGCAGGAGCTTTTATATGATCCGAAAAATAAATTAATGTTATTTTTCAATATTACGATTAATTATGTTAATTAAACGTTTCGATTAAAATTTATTTTTAACCTTGTGGCCCCTGCTAATAATTATAGTAAAATTGCAACAACGTTATGCCGGAGAGCGATAAACACAAAAATATAATGCACATAGTATGCACCGATACATACATATATCCTCGGTGCGTTGATATCCTCGTGTTATTTAATATTAGTAATTATAAGAAAATTTGTAATTACTTATAAGAAACCAGAAAGAAGGCTATCATTGGTTGTGCCAAAGATGTAATACTCTTCACGCTCCTCCGGGTTGCATCCAACCTACCTTTCTTAGCATCACCATATTCTTTGTATTACAGTTTGAGTATCAACAAAGAACACATATTGAGTATCAACAAAGAACACAGTTTGAGTTGCATTGTATTTTTATTGTACTTATTCTCTTTATAAGTTTGTCATTTAATGTGAGTTTGTATGGGAGATACCCTTACTGGGAAGCCCAGGATCATGAAATTTATACGGCTGATGGATACGGAACAGATACATATAGTGTCCAAATTTCAATTCAATAAGTCAAAAAACTTTTTCTAATAAGAACATTAATTTAAAAGGAGGTTTGTATGGGAGGTACCCTAGTGATCCGATTCGGCTGATTCCGACAAATGTTCAACGTTTGGTAAAAAGAAACCTATGTACACAATTTCAGCTCTCTAGCTCAAAAACTGTGGGACCAGTTTTGCCATCAGACGGACAGACGGACATGGCTAAATCAACTCGTCCCATCTAGCTGATCACAAATATATATACTTTATGTGGTCTGCGATGTCTCCTTCTGTGTGTTACAAACTTCATGACAAACTTATAATACTATTCACTCCCGTGAAGAGTATAAAAATGCCAGCAGTGACACGTCAAAATATCGGTCGGAGAACGCGGAATACAAATCGACTTCATAATATTCGAAGGAATGAGTTGGAAGAAGAAAGTGGCCAATGTTTGGAGGCAAACAGAGTGAGAAATTTTTTAAGCGAGATCACTTACAGCTCCGGAACAATACATGCCGTTGAGATTAGGTGAAAGGCGACAAAATAGACGAGCAAACGTTGCAATTCCCTATGAACGTTTGGCGTTTAGGTATGATGCAGCTGTCGATTGCGCCGGCGATAGTTCCGTGGAGATTGGATCAATGAGCACAAGTTGTCAATATTGCAGTGCTATGAGGTTTTGCCTTGAACATACATGATAACATTGTCAAATTACCACAACTGACAATGACACCTGAACCACTGACGCGCTATTTGTTTTTTCTCCGGATGGAAAAACTAAAAATATTGTACATTATAAGGTATTACAATAGAGTAACTAACTATTTTGTACGCTGCAATACTTTAGTTAAATATTTTCATTGTCATATTATGATTTATATTCTTAGTTCGATTCGATTATCCGCCGCATAAACAAACCTGATATAGTATTTTTAAAAAAATAAACAACTTGCTTCTTTACCATTCATTTGTTGTTAAAAAAAAAAAAATTGCGCGTGTGCCAACAACAACTTTATATTTAATATTCTTTGTGATTTTTGATTGTACTATCGATCGCATAATGTGTGTCTGGAATAACACACAGAAGGAGACATCGAAGACCACATAAAGTAAATATATTCTACATCAACTCGACGAGTCTGTCTGTCATTCTATCTGTCTGTCCGTTATTCTGTGTGTCTGTATATTGCTTTTGGTTTCTGTGGCGTGTGTAATTGTTGTTGTTGTATTGAGCAATGTGGTTACGTTTGCCGTCTGTCCTCTCTTGGCGAAAATTAAATCTTCAACGAGCTTCTGTGTGTTTCTCGTTCTCTTTTCTTCGTACATTCGCTTGTTTTTGTTCAACACACAGTATGTTTGCTCGCATGTTGTTGTTATAAACGTTTTTATACACACAAACTGCATGTTGTTGTTGTGGAAATGTAATCTCTTTTTTGGGACTTTTCCGGTGGATTTTCCAATAATTTTATTATTTGTTGGGGATATGGCAATAGAAATACACATTCTGTGAAAAAGTGTCTACCTAGTGCGGTTCATGAGATACAAAATCAAAAAAAGTGACGATTTTTTCACTCAAAATTTTATACTAAATTTTTGTCCAACGCCGCTAAAGAAGTTTCACTTCAAAAATATTATTAAAATCGGTTCAATATATGTATATTTATTAGATGATAGATAGATAGAAGATAGGTACACCACCCGTGCGAAGCCGGGGCGGGCTGCTAGTTAATTAATATTTTGTGAGTCAATTTTTATGAAATAAAGTTCATGCCCTGCTCCAAAAATCGTTGACTTTGTGAATGAATTTCTGAAAAAAGAACATTTCTTCTATAATTAGCAAATTTGTGAATGAATTTAAAACTTTGATTGCGATTTTCTTGAAATACTGTTTTTTGAGTTAATGCCTTTTTGTAGTTAGGGTGCGATATAATAACATGGTAATACACAGCTGGCATTAAGGGATCACAAATGATGGCCATAAATGGAGAGGGTGGTTGGGAGTATAGATCGGGCTGGTTAATACCATTGCTGTTGTTCGCTATTTTTCCGAATTCAATAAGAATTGTATGTAGGCGGCAGTTGACAATTATAAAGACAATGGTAGTGCGGGCGTTCGTTCACATCGATCGATTGAATTGAATTAGTTTGATTGATGGGAATAGTTAAATTTTTATTGAACATGGACCATAATATTGTTATGACTTCAATTTCGCATGTCTGTGTATAGCTTGTAAGTAAAGAAGAGTTTATACAACAAAATAATTGAACTGAATTAAAATTACATTATGTTTTTTTTTTTTTTCAGCTGAAAACGATGATATGGGCTGTGTTGAGATCCTTGCCACTGCCGTTTCAGTGCTCATAATGTTTTTAACATTTCCAATATCAATTTTTATTTGCTTTAAAGTTGTCTCGGAATATGAACGTGCAGTTATTTTTCGAATGGGACGTTTACGTAGTGGTGGAGCACGAGGCCCTGGTGTATTCTTTGTTTTACCCTGCGTTGATGATTATTGTAAAGTTGATTTGCGTACGGTATCATTTGATGTACCACCACAAGAAGTGCTTTCAAAGGATTCAGTTACAGTGACAGTTGATGCTGTTGTCTATTATCGCATTAGTGATCCACTAAAGGCAGTCATACAAGTATCCAATTATAGTCATTCGACACGTTTATTGGCTGCTACAACATTGCGTAATGTCCTTGGCACACGTAATCTTTCCGAATTACTAACCGAACGAGAAACTATATCGCACACCATGCAAATGTCATTAGATGAAGCTACCGATCCTTGGGGAGTTAAAGTTGAACGTGTTGAAATGTGTGTGTTCATATTATTAAGTTGAGTAATTATGATGATTTTTTTTAATTTCAGTAAAGATGTATCCTTACCGACCGCTTTGCAACGAGCCATGGCCGCTGAAGCTGAGGCAGCACGTGAAGCTCGTGCTAAAGTCATTGCAGCGGAAGGTGAAATGAAATCATCGCGTGCACTTAAAGAGGCTTCGGAAATTATATCAGCCAGTCCTTCAGCATTACAAGTTAGTACTTCACTTGTTTTACCCTATTTGCCGACATTTAAAAACCTTTCATCCTTTATTTATTTTGTTTTATTTATTGTTTAAACTTGCTTTTGCAGCTTCGTTATTTACAAACATTAAGCAGCATTTCAGCTGAGAAAAATTCTACGATTATATTTCCTTTGCCTATGGAACTATTGACGCCATTTCTTAATAACGCATATAATAGTTCGCCTTCAACGATGCAGACATTTCGAAACCAACAGCATCAGTGACATTTTTGCATTAATCTTTATGAGATTAGAAATGAGGAATTTATCAATGGCAACTATCATTATATATGTATATTAATGTTGTTGATAATAAACACATATACCTCTAACTCGTGCTAATAATTTTATTTTCTTACTAGCAACCAGACCCGGCTTAGCACAGGTAGCAAAACATATATGCCAACATATTTCTTCTGTCGTAGTGTGGTATCAGCCTATTGCGTCGATTCGACACGTTTATTGGAGTTATGCGAGTTAGAATAAAATTAAATGAAAACCAGAGAGAAGGCTATTATTGACAATGCCAAAGATGTTATACTTTTCACGCTCCTCTGGGTTGCATCCAACCTTCCTTTCTTAGTTTCACTATATTCTCTCAATAAAGAACACAATATGAGTTGCACTTTTATTGTACTTTTGTTCTTTATAAGTTTGTAATTTACTTTGGGATTGTATGGGAGGTACCCCTCCTGGTAACCATAGGATCATGGTTGATGAATATGGATCAGAAACTTAAAGTCCAAATTTCAGTTCGCTACGTTAAGAAATAATAAATAATAAGAAAATTAATTTAAATGGTGGTTTAATGGGAGGTACCCCTCCTAATGGTCCGATTCGGCTGATTCCGACAAATGTGCAGCGTATGGTAAAAAAAAAAATTTTAGCTCTCTAGCTCAAAACTGAGGGACTAGTTTGCATACATACAGACGGACAGATGAACATGGCTAAATCAAATCGTCGATGAGAGCTGATCACAAATATATCTGCTTTGTGTGCTCTACGATGTCTCTTTCTGTGTGTTACAAACTTCATGACAAACTTATAATACTATTCATTCCCGTGAAGTGTATAAAGATGTTCATTCTACTTAAAGATGTTTAATGTATTTTATTTTCAATCCTGCAATTAAGACTTCCGCTAAGCAGAGAAATTATTGGGTCTGATCGTGCAACTAAGTCGTTTAGTTTTATCTTACTATTGGAACAACATATACCTTTACACTCATCATTTCATCTCAAGGCTGAGCAGTATTGACAAACAACAGTAGGAGAGCTTATAGGTAACACCGGATCGTATCTGGAATTAATTGTTGAATCATAATTCATTGCAGAATGGACCATCTATTACTATTTTATGTTGTACCCCTATTAGTTTGTGTATTAGTCCTCGAATTTCTTTTCCAAATACATTCGTTACGTAAGCGGAGTTGTGTATATTCAGACGTTTCTGTTTTCCTTCGAGCATTATGTCTACCACGGTCTAAATATAAACGGACATTACGTTCGACGTACGACTGACGCGCTCTCTGCGAAATATATCGTTCACGGTCTAATGATAAACGAGCTGCACGATCCACCGACAACTCTCGTGCTTTTTGGAAAACATGTCTTTCACGGTTCAATGTTAAACGGACTTCCCTCTCTTCAACATTTTCGTTAATTTGATTCAAACGATGTCTTCTGGAAGCTGGCGTACTGATTCCTAAATTTTATCTTCGAGGCTGTATTTAAATAAAAAAAATTAACCAAATATTAATCTGAAAATATCACAAGGATACCAAAAATCAGTTTTAAGAATCAAGATCAGGAACAACACAAAACAACAATGCGAGTTTTAAATGATTTACTACGACACCAACACAATTGCAACCTTCCATAAAAGACACTGAAAAAACACTTATTTAAGAAAAAATCATAATTATTGACTTACCTAATTAGGCATCACAGGCGACACCCAAAAAGGAAACAATTACCTTTCCACAACCTAATTGCAAAAAATAATGTAGATATGTATATTAAAATGTATATATACTTATATGTATGTATATGTATCACTCGCCAATAGACAAAATAGGCAACGCGCGATGCATCCACTCACTTCGAAAGTTTGTTTAGTATAGGGAAACACCCGCTTCATATAAGTTATGTGCAAAAATGTCAAATAAACCAAATATGAACAAAAAACGAAATACGCGAAAGAAGATGAAAACTCAGCTACCCGCGACCATCGTGCTTCCCTTCTCCACAAACAAATATTACATAATGCGGCAAAGGATTTCCCCCGATACACGTAACTATGTCTTGGATATCCAGCAAGCATCGATTCAAATTACAATCACGTAACTCATCATTGGACTCGCTATCATTGTTTAGCTGCATATTTCTGAGAATGTCTTCCGACAATTTTCTTGTATCGAATTTCAAAATTAAAAATTTATTTTGTATGAGACTCGATGCTTAGTGCGATTAAACAAAGATCGTAGTTGTGAAAGGATATACATAAATTAAATATTTTGTTTGTATTTTATATTTTGTATGTAATATTTAAAAAAATGTTTAAAAAAATAGTGCATATAATAGTTCGCCTTCAACAATGCAGATATTTCGAAACCAACAGCATCAGTGACATTTATGCAGTGCGAAATTAAAAGAAATTGACTGACTTTGAACTGGGGATCGAACATGTGCCGCGATATCACGCAAACATATTAAGCACATACTGAACCGACGCCTTACCACGCTCGGCCAACGGCTACTATTGTGTGAATTAAACTAAGCTACTAAACTATTAAACTATCCCACGCCACTTTCCCCCCTAGAGCCCGCGCAAGCTGGGGTCCATTAAAAACCGAATACGACTGGGCATCGACAACAAGTCACTTCGGTACTGAATTACTGGGGTTGGTAGACATGCAATACAAACTTAGTAAACTACTTTACGGCTACAGACCTAACGTCATCAGCCATATATAAAAGCTCGCACTATAAGTAAAATTTAAGACTCAAAAATAGGGTTGTACAAAAAAGATACTTTAGCTTCAACTTTTTACTAGTAACATAAATTCAAATTACCAAGAATGAGAACAAATGAAATTAAGTTAATCGGTTAAAAGAAAGCTTAGTGTTAAGATACGTTTAAAGATTAAATTTTAGCTGATCGGATGAAATAGAGCTAGATACTGGGTCAAAGTATAGGTTTTACGATTGACATAAACCGCGAAATATGTCGTGCTGTAAATAAGTGGTCTTACAGGTCCCAAAAAATATAAGGGAAAAATTCCTTGTAACCCGAGAAGGAACATTAAAATTTATGTTTCCAAGCAAAGATGGGGCAGAAACACTACCAAGAATAAGGTTGTGAATTGGTCTTAGAAGCGAGAAAATGTTTCGAAGTATCGCATTTAATTTTTGTATGGTTTATTATGTCATTTGTTAGAAAAAACGCATTTTAAATTTTTTCAATTATAAATTAGTCAATATTTTGTGGGTCAATTTTTATGAAATAAAGTTCATGCCGTGCTCCAAAAAGCGCTGCCATTTCAGTGCTCATAATGTTTTTAACATTTCCAATATCAATTTTTATTTGCTTTAAAGTTGTCTCGGAATATGAACGTGCAGTTATTTTTCGAATGGGACGTTTACGTAGTGGTGGAGCACGAGGCCCTGGTGTATTCTTTGTTTTACCCTGCGTTGATGATTATTGTAAAGTTGATTTGCGTACGATATCATTTGATGTACCACCACAAGAAGTGCTTTTAAAGGATTCAGTTACAGTGAAAGTTGATGCTGTTGTCTATTATCGCATTAGTGATCCACTAAAGGCAGTCATACAAGCTGCTACAACATTGCATAATATCCTAGCCACACGTAATCTTTCCGAACTGCTAACCGAACGAGAAACTATATCGCACATCATGCAAATGTCATTAGATGATGCTACCGACCCTTGGGGACTTAAAGTTGAACGTTTTTTGTTTTTTTTTTTTTTGGAATTCGCCAAGGAGGTGTACCTTGAGAGATCCAAATAGGCCGACCTTTTAGGATGCAAGATTTACCGGACAAACAGTCCTATATGGTTCCTGGTTCCTAAAACAGCCCCCGGACTACACTGCCTCTGTTTTCAACTCTGGCGGAACTAACAATTGAGGTAATACTTCGCCAGGGAGAGCAGGTTAGGCCACACTTCTATTCAGTTCTTAATCTCCGCGGACCTGTTGCATAATACTGACGATTATGGTGCAAGCGGTGTTTAAGGCATCTTTGTCTCTCAGCATGTACTTAACCACGCCATAGGGTGAAAGGAGCTCACCCATTTCTGACGTTATTGTGTCTCTCTGTTGTACAAACCGGGTACATTCCATGTGAACGTGACGAGCATTTTCCACTTTGTTTGTGCAGTAACGATAAAGTGGATCATCCACATGCCTTAATTTGTGCAGGTAGTCACGAAAGATGCCGTGCTACGATAAGAATTGCGACAGATGGTAGTTGACCGTACCATGCTTGCGAGACACTCGATCACTGATGTTCGGTATAAGCTCGAAAGTCAACTGTCCCTAGGCCCGCTTATGTACGGCATGAGCCATGCCAGGTCTACATGGGTCTTAGTTTCTTTCTTGCTTGCGAGTTTGAGGTGGTCCCCAATGTGCAGTCCAGGATGACCCCAAGATATTTAATGCACGTTGTTGACGTTAAGTCTTGTGACCCGACCCGTATGCCAAGTGATTCCATCTTCTTCCTGCTGCTTATTAGCACCACCTCCGTCTTATGATCTGCCAGATCTAGACCAGGTGAAACCAGCTCCTTATGCTAGCGATTGCAGTTGAATTTACTCGTAGGTCAGGAAGTGTTTTTGCGAGCGCCACTATAGCTATATCATCCGCATAGCTAACCACATCCACTCCATCCGGCACTAGGACTCTGAAAACCCCGTCATACATGATGTTCCAGAGGATCAGACCTAGCACTGAACACTGGGTACACCGGCAGTGCTGTTGTGCCTTTGCGGCCATTTCTGTGTCATACAGGAGCAAGCGATAGCTCAGATATGACATTAGAATTTTTGCCAGGTGCCTTTGTACCTGGAGATTCTCCAGGGAGCGCATTATGTAGATCCATCTCGCCGAGTTAAATGCGTTCTTGATGTCTTGGGTGACTACTGCGCAGTAGTTTTTGGTACTCCAAAGACATTTTTCGCCCGCAAATGTATTCCGTGCTATCGCAAACTTTGTTAATCGCGTTGAGGGTGCTTTTGTTTTTCCTAAAGCCAAATTTGTTTTGGTGTAGTCCAATTGGGCTTTCAGTGAGTCGCCGACATATAATTCGCTTCAATACTTTGCCCATTGTGTCCAACAGACAGATTGTCCTATTGGAGGAAGACTGGTCTGGTGGTTTGTTGCCTTTCGGTCCCAGTACCAGTCTGTGTCATTTCCAACCGGCAGGAAAAACGCCCTCTACCAGGCATGCGTTCAACACTCCACAGAATACGTCGGTATTCTGTTGAATGGAGTATTTTAGCACACTGTTAGGAATACCGTCCAGGCATGGGGTTTTGTCCTTTCCCGTTTTCCGAGAGGCCTCCATTAGCTCGCCTGCTGTGACTGGGACGATGGGTTCCAAATTGTATGCGATTTTCCAGTGATTAAGCTCGTATTGTGGAAAGAGACTTCGAACAATGTTAAGCATTATCTCGGGACACACCGGTGATTGGGCGGGAGTTCCTCCAAGGCGCTTCTTCACCAGCTTATATGCACCACCCCAGGGACTGTTGTTGAGGTCACTGAAGTGTGCAATTGATGTGTGCAATTTTGCTCCTCTGGATGGCTCTACGTAACTCGGAACCACTCGGCGTTGCTCAAGCTAGAGTGGGGGTCACAGGTGGCGGATAGTGGACGGCCTGCAGATATGTAGGTTAGCTGCGAATAATGAATAAGCAGTCCCCGACCAATGAGCGGCGAGAATGGAAGGGGTAGCTTAAAAGTCTGCACACCCTTGTGAAGTTTCTCGTGACGGGGCGAGTGGAAGCCGCCCTTCGAAATAAGCTTTCCCAAATCCAAGAGCGTCTGTTCCCATATTGGGCGGCTTCATGGTCTGCGTCTGAACCTGATAGGTCGGCAGTAATATAAGCCTGGCGGTAGGCCTAAAACGCAGAGATGACCGATCCTCGTCACGTCGCGCTGGGAGTCTCCAAATCGTTGTTAGTTTACCCGCTAATGATGGTGAAGGGGTGATGTGAGCCTGCTCTGCCGAGGCGGCAGGCGTGACGTGGGTCAGAAACCAGCCACTTTGGACCCTGGTCAGGAAGTGTACATTGGACGCAGTTCAGTAAGCTGCGTTGCTCCGGGCGAGCTCCAGTCCGTCCGCGTATTCCGGGACTGGTAAAGCGTAGGTCAGGCCTCAGGGAACTGGGGTAGGGACTGTGTCCCAAGGGTATACCCGTTCCTGACTATTACGGCCCGCCCCCCTGCACACGATGCGCTGGCAAACTAAAACAAAGAATGTCAAATTTTTCCGGGAAGAATACCACTACGGCAATGGCCAACTTGGTTGCTGTAGCGGACAAAGCTACAAGTTCATCTGGAGATTTGGCCTTCAGGCGGAGCAGCAAGATGTGTCGCTCGCCTCCAAGAAAGGCCGAAGATCCACAACCGATCCCATGGGAGGTAGCTTGCGCAAATGAAGTGCCCTCTCCTTTCAAAGTAGGATCAGAAACTGTGCCAGAGGTGGTAATAACAAACGCTACAGTGGAGAAAACGACGTCGGCACAAACAAATGAGGATGCAGATGTAAAGGAGAAAGAGGTGGGTGTTGCATTAGGTGAGCCTATTTCAGTTTCTGCTAGGCCGTCTAAGTCGAAATCACCTCAGCCAAGAAAGACGACGGCTGATAACAGTAGGCAAGTGGACGTAGATTGTCCGGAGGAGCCGCATACAGCAAGCGCAATGATGAAATTGGAGCAGCTTGCCGTGATGATGGAGAAGCAGCGGCACGTTAACAACGAGATGAGAGAGCTGTTAGCTACGGCAATAAGGCTTCACAGAGACGAGGTTAACAAAAAGTTGCATCCTGTCCGGCTAGCAGTGAGCGTCGCCACGATCGGTGTACAGACAGATGGGAGAGCACAGGTGAAGCGTGCGGTTAGCGTAACTGTAGCGAAGGAGGATCCACCCTCTGCAAAGACATCAGGCATAAATAAAAATCCTGATAGCGGCTCGTCTACATTGAGGGCTGCAGATGAAAACCCTAAGCCAAAGGAGAATAAATGGCAAGTAGCTGAGCATCGGAAGAAGCGGAAAAAGAAGACGGAAACGCAGCGACCATCCACTGAAAATAAGGGTGGGGCACCTTCCAAGCCACCACCTAAAAAAGTTGAAGTAAGGTCTCGCCGAACACGCCCCGATGCTCTAGTCATTACTAAAGCGTCGGAGTTATCCTATGCAGACATCCTAAGGACGATAAAAGGGAAACCTGAGCTCCAGAAAGTTGGCGACAACGTTAGCAGGATACGCAGAACGGCCAAGGGAGAAATTCTCCTCCAACTGTCTAAGAAAGGTAGTGCACAGACGGAAGCCCTAAAGGATGAGATTAAGGAAGCCTTGCAGAGCTGTGCAACGGTGAAATCTCTGTCCCAGCTAGAAGTTATAGAATGCCGTGATCTGGATGAAGTAACAGAGGCAGAAGAACTGAGAGCAGCCATAACCAGGCAATTTCCTGCAATCAAGCTCAGCAGCATTGCCATTAGAGCAATGAGATTTGCTAGAGATGGGACGAAGACAGCCAATATAACCTTACCGGTCAAGCAGGCAGAATCTCTGCTTAAGGCGGGATCGTTGAAGGTGGGTTGGGCTCGTTGTCGTCTGAGACAACATATAAGTCCCACAAGGTGCTTCAAGTGCTTGGAGTATGGCCACATTGCGAGAGGATGCAAGAATAGTGCGGACCGCTCAAAATTATGCCTGAGATGCGGAGCTGAGGGACATATCGCAAAGACATGTCGGGAAAATCCCACGTGTCTTATATGCCCGGAAGGTAAGAATGCACATGCTTCTGGGAGTTACAAGTGTGAAGCTTTTAAGAAGGCCATGCGTGATCTGAAAGCTAGGCATGATTAAGTGTCTGCAGCTTAATCTAAATAGGTGCAGTGCAGCGCAGGACTTACTCTCGCAAACAGCCATAGACAGGAATGCTGATGTACTACTGGTTAGTGAGTTCCATAGACCGAAGGAAGACTTAAATGTGTGGACGCAGGACGTTAGTGGCAAAGCGGCTATTTGGCTACAAGGCAATGCTTCCTTTGAGCATAGAGAGCCCTGCTCGTATGATGGTTTCACCTTTGCCAAAATACGGGGTATCCATTTTTGCAGCTGCTACACATCGCCAAACGTCAGTCATGATTCATTTGTTGACTTCCTGGATAGACTAGTTAGCGCTGCGAGGCATAGATCCCCACTCATAATCGCCGGTGACTTTAACGCATGGGCGGTGGAATGGGGTTGTACTAGCACCAATAGACGCGGACGGGCTGTTTTGGAAGCATTTGCATCGCTGGATATGGTCCTACTTAATAGGGATAACTCAATCACGTTTGACAACGGGAGAGGCAGTTCGGCAATAGATCTCACCTTCTGTAGCACATCGATTGCCAGTGCTATAAAATGGGAGGTTGCAGATGTCTACACCCATAGTGATCACCTTGCGATACAAATCTGTATTTCCCCTCAGGCAAGGTTCACTATATCAAGATTGAGGAAACGGGCCCTGGGTATCGCTTGGAAAACTTGGAAGCTGGATAAGGAAACTCTGGATCTGTTTATCTCCGAGTTTGAAGTAGCGCCTGGTAATGCGAGTCAGCAATCCGGGCAACTTATGCAGGGCCTCACAAGGATGTGCGATGGCTCTATGCCTAGGAAGACTAGAAGCAATGGCAGGAAGCCTAACTACTGGTGGACTGATGAAATAGCGGAACTTCGCTCGCAGTGCCATCAACTACGGAGAAGATTCCAGCGCAGCAGAAGGAGGAATCCTGCTTCTCAGGATACTCTTCTCTTCCTCGACGAATTTAGGCACAAAAAGTCCCTACTAAGCAAGGAGATCTGCAGGAGCAAGCGAAATGCCTTTTGCAGACTGATAGGAGAAGTGGATCAGAATCCCTGGTGCAGCGCTTACAAAATTGTAACGCGCAAGTTCAATGGCCTAAAGGCGTCAGTCCCTTCCTCCGCCTTGCAAATGGAGAAAATAGTAGCCGCCCTCTTCCCACCAAGAGGATTGTTGAAGATACTTCGACCACTTGCGGTTGCAGATGAGAATGTGCCCAATATCACCACTCTTGAGCTAGAAGCAGCTTCGTGTAGGGTGAAGGTAAACAAATCGCCTGGGCTGGATGGCATCCCAAATGTTATCCTTAAGAGAGCCATTGCAGCGAAACCTCACGTCTTCTGCGAGGTTTTCTCAAGGTGCATGAGAGAAGGACTCTTCCCCAAATGCTGGAAGAAGCAACGGCTGGTTCTCATCCCGAAAGGAAACCTGCCCCCAGAGCTACCATCTTCGTATAGGCCCCTGTGTCTCCTGAGTACCACTGGGAAAATCTTTGAACGGATTATTTGCGCCAGATTAAAGCAGTACACGGAGTCGCCAAATGGTCTGGCTGAAACGCAATTTGGCTTCAGGCCGAGAAGAGATACCGTAGGAGCAATTCAAAAGGTCTGCGGCATTGCAAGGGAGGCCTTAAATGGCACTAGATGGCTTGGCGGTGACAAGAAGTATTGCGCAGTGGTCACACTGGACGTTAAAAATGCTTTCAACTCTGCAGATTGGAGCTGCATCATAAACGCGCAAAGCATTTTGAATATACCGAGTTACCTAATTCGGATAGTAGTGTCCTATTTCAGAGAGAGAGTCCTGGTCTGTGACACGGAAGAAGGCGCTAGGACTTTTGACATTACTGGAGGTGTCCCGCAAGGTTCAGTACTAGGTCCAATTCTGTGGAATGTCATGTATGATGGCATCCTGCGGATTAGTAAACCCGATGGGGTGGAGATCGTCGGATATGCGGATGACATTGCTATTGTCGTGGTAGCAAAGACCCTGAGTGAGGTCACATCCAAAATAGAGAGGACAGTGACAGCGTCGAGGAGATGGCTAACACAGAATCACCTTGGTCTGGCGGAGCATAAGACCGAGTTGGTTCTTATGAGCACCAGGAAAAAGGTGGAAACACTCTCGGTTAGAATTGGGAGCCATTCTATTGAGTCGAGGCCTTGCATCAAATACCTAGGTGTACTCTTGGACCATCGACTATGTTTCAAGTGGCACTTAAACGAGTCAGCCAAAAAAGCAGCTGCCATCACACAAATACTGGCCAGGATTCTCCTAAACTTAGGGGGCCCCAGACAACAATCTCGGGTTCTGCTAGGTTCGGTGAGTAAGTCCATACTGCTTTATGCGGCTCCAGTCTGGGCAGGGGCACTTGCAACCAAGTCATACCTTCGTGGTATAAGGAGTGCTCACAGGGTTGCTAACCTCAAAATCTGTAGGGCGTATCGCACAGTGGCAGACGATGCAGCGGGTGTCCTTGCAGGCAGACTGCCAATCGATCTGGAAGCCCTGGCTGCCAGGGACAAGTACATCGCACGTGCATCCTCTCAGGTAGCAGACTTGGAGGAGATCAAGTCCAGATACCTGAACATCTGGCAGCACAGGTGGAGTAGGGCAGAGCCGAGGAGGATACACCAGCTTATCCCAGATATATTGACTGGTGATGTTGAGTTCGAATTTACTCAATTCGCCACTGGCCATGGCTGTTTCAGGCAGTATCTCCACAGGTTTGGGCTCGCTGCGGATCCGTTCTGTGGGCTGTGCAGAGATGTCGTGGAGGATCCGGAGCATCTTCTTCATGAGTGCCCCCGTTTCGAAGCGGAGCGACGAAGAGTGTATGCGCGCCTTGGATCTCATTGCAGCTCACATGAGATTGTAAGGCGCATGGAAACATCGGTGGATGACTGGGCATACTTCTCTTCCGAAATTGCCAACATCATGAGGGGTGCTCGAATGTACGAGCGAACAATGACGCCTGCTTAATTGTAAGCATACCATCCCTCCCTACGAAGGAATGCCTTGGTGGTACCGTAGGGATTGAAAGGGGCTTGAGGCGATAGGGGGTTTTTTAGTCGGTAGGCTAATGAATCCGACATAACTTGTGGCACGGGCCATAGGTATCTTTGGAAGATTTTTACCTCCTTGTTTCGCACAACAAAAAAAAAAAAAAAAAAAAAAAAACGTAACTCGGAACGTATCTCCTTAAGCCCGGCCTGCAGACGCAGAATGTTTTCTCTCCCACTTGACTTTCGAGCTCGTCTTCGGGAGCTGAGGCATTCCCTTCTTAACTGCGCTATTTCCTCATTCCACCAGTGGGTCGGTATACACCGATGGCTACTGGATTTCCTGGGCATCGACAGAGCTTTCAAAAGGCTATTAGCATGCTGGTGTGTAGATCCTTGCATGCTAACGATACCCTCTAGCATGTAGTCCAACACAGCCCTATCCAGCTGGTCAACTTTCCAACCCTTTTTTTGTGCTTTTAGGGTTAGTCTCATGACTTGGCGAGGACGTACCTCCGTTCAGATGATCTCAATCGCATTGTGGTCGCTGAGAGTGAAGACGTCTAGGACTCTCCATTCCGAGGCAGAGGTAATAGCTCTACTCGCAGTCATGAGGTCTGAGGCACTTATCCCAGTTTTAAGAAGGATAATGTCAAGGCTCAACTTCCCAAGCATTAAAGTCCCCTGCAATTATGAGGGGGGACTTTCCTCGGATATTGGCTATGAGCTCGTCCATGAACGCGCTAAATGATTCTAGATCGTCACTTGGTGGTGAGTAGCATCTGAATATGTATATGCCCTTTATCCTGGCATAGGCAAAACCTTAAATGCCCAAATTGTGGCCGCACCTGTATGATCGCATACCCAGATGTTGGCAAACTGAAGTACTAGGCAGGGTTTTCACACGACTGTGATGTCTGCATCTCTTTCCCGAATGGTCTGGTGCAATAAGTCCTGGGCAGTGGTTAAGGTTGATTTTTATCAGTTAAACCATTATTATTCAATTTCTTTATCGCACTTTTGTACATAGATCATGGGATGCCTCCTGTAGGGTGTTCGTTGCTCCCATCAGTGCAGATTGAACACTTAGGTCCTGCTATGAATCCTTTGGCCATATGGCCTTTGCTGCCACATCGTAGGCACTCACCTATACGATCTATTAGGCTTTTGCACTGATGGGAAACATGCCCGAAGTAGAAGCAGCGATAGTATCTGATCGGCGACTGATTTCCCCGTATTCTGACACGAACCCAACACACTCGAATGTGCCCCGCATCTAGTGATTTCCGTGCCTCTGCGACAGGTAACTCAATAATGACATTTGGAGCACCGAATCTTGTCACGCGCATGGCCTTAATAGATGATATCTCTATGCCACGCAAATCTGTGATTTGCAAACGGTTAGCTTGTATCACATCCTCCGGAGTAGTTACTTCATCCAGATCCCAGTATTGGCCTCTTCATACTGCTTCGCATTTCTGCAAGACTGGTTTCGCCTGCTGTACTATTATTGACCCATGCTTGTTAGGTGGGTTACCAGATTGAGCTTCTTCATCTCCTGCTCTAATCGGTTTCACCAGCAGTTCCATTTCACTGGTTCTAATAACCGTTCCCTACTTTGAAAAAAAAAAAATCAGAGAAGTGTCGTGGGACAGCTGGGCGGAACGAATTTCCTTTTTCTACAATAATTCAAGTTTTTATTTTTATTAGCTTAGGATGTAAGTTTGTTAGCATAATCAAAACAAACCAAAATAGAACCACCTCTTGACATCCGATTGAATTGAAATTTTGCATGCACCTTTAATTCTGATGACAATACAATAAGCAAAGAAATTAATGAATGAGAATTGTTGTTTTCTTTATTTTTCTGATTTCTGATGTCTATTTTTTAAAGAAATTAGAAAGAAGGCTATCATTGGCTATGCCAAAGATGTAGTTCTCTTCACGCTCCTCCGGGTTGCATTCAACCTTGAGGATCAACAAAGAACACGTTTGAGTGGCACTTTTATTGTACAATTACTTTTTATATGGGCTTGTATGGGAGGTTCCTCTGCTAGTAACCCTGGACGAGAGTGGAATTCTAAACTAAATGCAGTGTTATGCGACCTATGTTCCATTCAGTGTCAGAATAATACGTATTTTTATTAAAGATGAGCTAAACAGTGACACAGTGATTCTAAACTGTGATTGAGTCACAGTCATTTGAAGGGAGAGACAGTTTACTAGATTGATTGTGACTCATTTTGATTCAGTTGCTCCCTAAACTGTGATATCAATCACAGTTTAAACAAAGTAAACTGTTCTCTCCCTTCCAATGACTGCCACTCAATCACAGTTTAGAATCACTGTGTCACTGTTTAGCTCATCTCTAGTTTGTATAAGCAAAAGATAAGTGGACGATCTACGCATAGCATGTCAAAAGGAGGCAGATCTTTTGCAGATCAAGATTCAGATAGAAGCAAAATTCGAGTACATCGATAAAGGCCCGTTGCAATTGTTTTTGGGTATGCAGATTGGTCAAAATGGCGATATAGGTGATATATTGATGAATCAGATATTGTACATAAACGACATACTGCAGCGACATAGTATGCAGTAGTGCAGGCTTGCAGTGACGCCTTTAGATGTAGGTTTTCAAGTTGCATGTGCCAAACAAAACTGTACTACTGAAGACAAGGCAGCGTATCAGTCAGCAATTGGTGAGCTAATGTGGCTAGCTTTGACATCAAGACCAGTTGTGAAGCTTGCACAGAGAAACAATGACCCGCACAGTGAGCATGTTACAGGTGTTAAATATGTTGCGTTATCTAGCATCGACAGCAGAACTAAAGTTGCATTATCAAGCATCTTCCCAGGCACTCGAAGGTTACGTTGATACAGACTGGGGCGGTGATACGAGTCATCGCAGATCGTATACAGGGTATGTATTTTTCTTGGCAGGTGGACCGATCTCGTGGAAATCAGAAAAACAGAAATGTGTGGCTTTGAGTAGCACAGAAGCCGAGTATATGGCGTTGTCATCAGCTACAAAGGAAGCGCTATTCTTGAGACGTATCATCATCGAGATTGGCTGTGATACCCCGGATACAGCGACAGTTACCCACGGGGACAATCTCAGCGCACAAAACCTGGCTAAGAATCCAGTTTATCACGCTAGATCGAAGCACATCGAAATCAGGCATCATTTCGTTCGAGCAGTTATCCAGTGAGGCGATATCGAGTTAAAGTATGTTTCGACGAATAACATGGTTGCCGATCTACTTACTAAGAATTTGTCGCAACAGAAACATTGTTATTTTTTAAATTTAATGAACTTAAGTAATTAAGATATGTATAAGGTTCCACATTGAGAAAGAGTGTTTAAAATGAAACAATGTGGTAACACTTACTTTTGTATATACATTGAGCAGCATTGTACGCTCTCTTTTATCCCGTTTATAGGACGCCCGAAACGGTTTGCACTTAGGTCAGCACACATGCATAAAATGATTTTCAGTTTGGTTTTAACACGCGAAGCGACATCAAAAAGCGCACATTTCAAACCCGTCGTTATTTTCTGGAACCGTATTTATGTGTCATAAATGCAAAGCTTATTGCAGACGTGATGAAAATCAGGTGTTCGCAAAATGTTGGTTTGTGCAGTGTTGACATATGGTATAAGTTATTTTCCTTTATTATCATTTTCTCAATTATTTTGTGCATTATAGATTTAAAAATCATTGCAAAATATTATTAAAAATCAAAATAAGCATTATACATTGAACCTTCTTTTTGTACAATGTAATTTAAAAAAAAAACCCTTATTTTGAGAGGTGAGCTACATCATATTTTATGTATATGACAATTTTAAAAAATACATATACGTTTTCATCAAGAACGCAAGGCGTCGCACGCATAAATAAGTAAACAAAAACTGTTCTGAGTCAGGCTGACCTAAGTGCAAACCGTTTCGGGCGTCTTATAAACGTAGTATTTCTTAGATAAGTTTTTTAGTCTTCATTGTGTACTTGATAAAAAAAACACATCACTTGAATTAAAATAAGAAATCATTTAAATAAAACAAACTGCGTTTCAACAATGCTGAAATGATTCGATGTTCAATTAATTCCTAATATTGATAATAAAATCAAATAAATGCATCACTCACTTCACTTTGATTTCTTTTCTACTTTTTATACTCTTCACGGGAGTGAATAGTATTATAAGTTTGTCATGAAGTTTGCAACACACAGAAGGAGACATCGCAGACCACATAAAGTATATATATTTGTGATCAGCTCGATGAGACGAGTTGATTTAGCCATGTCCGTCTGTCCGTCTGTTCCCAAAAACTAGTCCCTCACTTTTTGAGCTAGAGAGCTGAAATATTGCACATAGGTTTCCTTTTACCAAACGCTGAACATTTGTCGGAATCAGCCGAATCGGACCACAAACCCTAATTTAAATTAATATTCTCATTAAAAAAATTTTTGTTGTTTTTTGACGTATCGAACTGAAAATTTGATATTATAAATTTCTGATCCATATTCATTAACCACGTAAATTTCAAGCTCATAAGATTACCAGGTGGGGTACCTCCCAAACACACCCCCTTTTAAATAAATATTTTTATTACAAAAAGTTTACTGATTTTTTAACGTATCAAACTGAAATTTAGACACTATAAGTTTCTGATCAATATCCATAAACCATGTAAATTTCATGATCCTAGGGTTACCAGGAGGCGTACCTCCCATACAAATCCACATTAAATGACAAACTTATAATCAGTAAAAGTACAATAAAAATACAGTGCCACTCAAACTGTGCTCATATTTGATAGTCAAACTGTGTACTTTGTTGATAGCCAAACTGTGTTCTTTATTGATACTCAAACTGTAACAGAGAGTATATAGTGATGCTAAGAAAGTAAGGTTGGATGCAAACCGAAGGGGCGTATTATTTATTTTAAAGAAGATTCTGTTGATATTAAATTATTATTATCTCTTATTAAGAGGATAAAAGATAATAAATAAATTTTCAGTCCTATTCAAGCTCCTAACCAAGAATTAGATGTAATTGTAATTATTGATCCTATAATTAAAATTATAAAAAATAAAATTTTAGAAGAATTATTAAAAATTAAAAAGAAAAGGATTAAAACCTTTATAAATGGGGTATCTTTTTATATTTTAGTGTATGATGCACAAAAGTTTTTGATACTTTTAGAAATAGTTTAATTCTGTTAAATATAAATAATAATGAATGTAAAAATTTTACATAATTTACTCTATCAAAGTAACCCTTTTATCAGGCAATTGATTATTAATACAATTTTCATTTAAATTTTTTTTTTTTTTTTTTTTTATTTCTTTACTATTAATTTTTTACATAAAACAATATTTTTTTTTTAAATTGTTTTTTTTTTTAATAATTTTATTTAGAACTTAAAAATTTATAATTAAATTATATTTAAAATAATTTTTATTTTCTTATATATATATATATAATTAAATAGTTTAATTCAGTGTTCAGCTCTTTCACGCGTCACTTCTGTTCGTATTGTGACATATTGTAAACAAAAATTTGTTAAAAAATTAATTAATAAAACTGCATGTTATCAATACCAAAGCGATATTTTTTAAATTGCACGGGGCAAAGCAGGACGGTTTGCTAGTTAAAGATAAAGTAAGAAGTATTGTAGTATTATCTAATCATTTTTAATAATCTTATTTTTATTTTGTGTCACAAATAATGGTACATATATAAAATGTGCAGTACCTACTGCGTCTTATAATATACCACGTTTATAAAACTCCCGAAACGGTTTGCACTTATGTCAGCCTTATTCAGGACAGTTTTTGTTTAATTATTTATGCGTGCGTCGTCTAGCACTCTTGTTGAAAACGAATATGTATTTTTTAAAGTTGCCATATGCATAAAATATGATGTAGCTCACCTCTCAAAATAAGTTTTTTTTTAAATTACGTTGTACAAGAAAAATGTTTAATGTATAATGCTTATTTTGATTTTTAATAACATTTTGCAATGATTTCTAAAAAATCTATAATTCACAAAATCGTTTAGAAAATGATAATAAAGGAAATTAACTGGACCATATGGCAACACCAACATTTTGCGAGCAGATGATTGTTAACACGTCTGCAATAAGCTTTGCATTTATAAGACACATAAATACGTTTCCAGAAAATAACGACGGGTTTTAAATGTGTGCTTGTTGAAGTCGCTTCGCGTGTTAAAACTGAACTGAAAATCAATTTATGCATGTGTATTGAGTCAGGCTTACCTAAGTGCAAACCGTTTCGGGCATCTTATAAACGGGGTAATAGTTACTTTGCTTGTTTAGTTGCATGATACAATAAAAGAAGGTAGTGACAGTAGTTTACAGTTATGTGGTTCTCTCTCAAGAATATACTTATGCTCTTCTTCTTCTAAATTTGTACGCTGCACAACACTATCATATGTTGTTATTTATGTTTTTTCAATTTATATATGCAATAATGTGTATATTTAACTGCCTGAATTTTGGAATCTGTGTGAAAAATAGAAAAGTTGCTGTTTCGTTTATTAATTTGTTGTTTTATTTATTGTTTAGTGTGTCATTCACGTTATGTTCAACACTAAATGCGTGTTTTGTCAGTGTTTTAGTACACTGATACACTTATGAAGTTAAAATTGAGAGCGAGCAATTTTGAGAAAGTAACAGCCCAAAATGTCGCTACCTTGTTTTATTGTATCATGGTTCAGTTCTATGTATACATACTACGCTTTGACGAAGAGAGAGAGCAAATTCAGAGAATGTCCGCTGACTTCGCACCGCTCGTTCTATGTATACTTGCAAAGAACAAAAAAGTACATACATTTTTGCTTATAGTACATAAATAAAATGTGCAATACGCACTTAATCGTTTCGAAAGAGTAAGATTACTACTACATAGTAAGCATTTGCAGTTAGTACATACAAAATATGTACATATCTTCTCGAGTACGAATTTCACTATGTAAGATGAACGATGGTATATTAAATATGTAGTAAGTAGTACGCAGTACGACTATAATCATTGCACACCTCTGGTAGGTACACACCGCGATTACTATGGCTAACTCGATTCTAGTATCTCGGCAGTTCTATGTCCCACAAAGGATTTGTATTTCCTTTCGGCTGAGTTTATCCACAAAAGTACAGTTTTGGAATCACTCCACACCACATTTTTTACAACAAAATCATGACCCTTTGTGACAATTTTGTTTAGTTGGATACCAAGGATGTGCAGCTTGTAGTTCGAGGCGCGGTATTGACATCAGTTATCTTGGTGCCGTACGTGTTTTGCTACATATGAATGACACGACTTTATTAGCAGTAACAATGCGAACATGCTGCAGTAAAGGCAATTTCGCTGGCATCTACGAAAATGTGTAGCTCAATGGCATCGGCGACACACAAATTTGACGAATGGCATCTCGGTATACTTATGTGACTCAACTGTTTAAATTCTGCCCACCACAGTTACCATTTATCATAGATATGGTAGGGTATAGGGTCGTCCCAATCCATATGAAACTTCCAGGTCTCCTATATCAATACTTTCGGCAACAGTAAGAAATCTGCAATAAATCCGTATGGATCAAAGTTAGACATGGTCAATGAAACCCCGTGTCCCATCTAAGACGGCATCAGGCACACGGACAAGTTTGCTTTGGTACAGAAAAGTATCTTCTTTAGTGTTCCAATTCCAAGGATTTTGTCTGTTGTGGCCTCAGGCTCTAAACGTACTAGTTCGACGGCAGCTGATGACGTTCCGTTGAGTATATTTTCAAGGCACTCACTATTTGACACAAAGTTGCGTAGACACTTCGCGGAGATTAATCTTCATGACCTCTTGGCAAATTTTCAGTGCTTCCTCTTCGGATGGCAAACTGACTACTAAATCGTCTACGTAATGGCAATTCACTATGGCATCAATGGCTAGTGGATAATGATTGCAAAATATTTCGGCGTTTATATTCTTGACTAATGTCGCGCAACATGGCGAACAGGCAGCTCCAAATATCATTGACGTCATTACGTACTTTATATATTACCACTCTTCTGATCTTTCCAGAGAAAACGCTGTGAATGTTGGTCTTTTTCGCATATCTTTACTTATGAAAACATTTCTTTGATGTCAGCGGCAGACGAATTTTTGCCATTTCGAGACTGTGGGACAGTGTTGGTGTCAACTGCTTCCACAGTAGTCCCGTTTCAAAATAATTGCCAACACTTTTTGTGGTCGTCTGTAGAATATGGTTGGCATGCATATTATCTTCTGATTCAGGTAAGGCGGCTGAGGGATTCACACCAAAATTATCTGTGTTAAAATATTCATCTACCAGCTGATGTAGAATAGCGTCATCTTTTTGTGACCTAATGTGCAATATAATAGGTTATGACTTGGCAGAATCACACTTTGTACAATAGGCAGCTCATTTCAAACTAGTTTTCACGGCAATTGGGTTGCCTGTATCGATGACCTCGATAGGAGTGGCATGGTCTACACCTATTAGTATCTCAGGCTCCATTATAATTTGCTATTTATGCTGCATGCAGATGAGCGAATTCTTTTTTGCTAAAAACTGCACCGGCATTCCAAGATTTCGTACCGTCAGCACGTTCTCCATAGCGAAACATTGTTGCCTGTTACTTGACGAAATCTCAAAACTCATCCGTCTAAATTTTTCAGTGGTGACTCGTCTTCCAAACCATTGCAGCTTCAATTGCTCCATGTTGCCTTTGAGTCCAAGCTCTTCAGCTACTTGATCCTCTATAATTGGATATTGATAATCCGTCGTCGAAAATGGCATGTGTTTTAATTTTACCATTTGGACCGCTTAAGACAATTAGCAAAATCTTGACAAGTTGTCCTCCTGGTCGCTCCGTCCGACAGTTTAAAACTCGTTTTTCTTCTGTTACGTGGCTACCGTTAGTTGACTGCTGTCCATGTAGACTGCAATGATGAAATCTCTGGTAACCATCTTGACCACAGACGCGATTGTTTCTACATTTTGAAACAGGGTGACCTTTTGCCAAGCAAGCAAAACGAATTTGGCTGGATTGTACCTTATCCCAGCGATTGGCAAGACTACTTTGTTTAAATGCTTCAAAGACGTTTACCTGAACACTGCGGACACAGTGCTTTCTGCTCAATATGATGGTCACTCACATGCATCACCATACTTTGCTTTGGCGGAGTATTCTTTACGTTGGTCGGCAACAAACAGATGACTCTGGCAACAGTGATCCGCCACTCTGAAAAGTCCTTGATGGTTGCAAACAGTTTTATATTGATCAAATGTTGTGCTCATTTATACTGCTTACTAGGCAGCAGCTTCCTCACCATCTGTTCCAGCTTGGCAACATCCCATAGGTAACGTTCGCACTTTGAAGACGTCGGCAGCGCCACTGTATTACGCATCTTTGTGCCAAATTGGACGATTTGCTCATTTTTATGCTCACCCAAGACTGATAGCTGCTGCAACTTTGCCATCTGATCCCGTACGAGCAGCTCAGGAAAGCCAAACCTGTACTGTAGCTCTTCCACAGTGTTTGGCACGTCACTTGGATATATCAGCATTGCAGAAACTGTCTCATTCGCTACACCTTGGATCTGTACACCCAAACATTTTAGTCATGTCCTCATATTTTGTGCCTTTTTGGCATGTCTGCTATGGTCTGTAGATCACTTTGTGTGTTTAACCTATTTATGGCCTCATTGACCATCGTGTCGCGGCTTGTGTGCTTCTTATATTGTAAGTCGATCAATTCACGCTTGACTTCTTGACCTCCTGTGCAAATCAATTCGAGTTCCCTGCGAAGCGATGAGAGGCTATCAAGAATTTTTTCCAACACTCGGCTATTGTCCCTATCCCCCATCTTCTTGATCGGCTCCTTGAATTTTCCTACTTGGCAAATTGTACCCTGGCATACAGCAATAATTTTTATTGGCAAAAGTACAGACACAGACGGCGCGTTCACTGTAGCCAATGACGAAAATTGAAAACGAATGTAATGGCAAAGTCAGTTTAAATTTTAACGTTTATAGAAATTAAAATGTTTCAAATTAATTTATATATTATTACATTATGTTGTTTTGCGTTGTTTCAAAATTGCCTATTATACCTCGACTATTGATCACAACTGCTGAACCAAGCAGTGTTTAAGCATACCAGACCAAGTTGGAACCAACTGTATTTGTAAGCGTCATCAATTTACCACATCTTAGAATAAATTTCACTCTATCTAAGTGTCAACAACATATTTTTTTCTTTCGACAACTGTGTCTGTTTTTGTGCTAACAATACTCCATTCGCAGGAAACAATGTTATTTTGCTTCCATCTGAAAAAAGTGCAGTATATAGTGATGATTATGACACAACTGACAAGGTGCGAGAAGGAAGGCCACCAACGTTTGTAGACGGCAAATTGGAGGAAATTTTGGACGACCCGTGCCAAACCCAAAACAACTTGCGGCAACGTTAGGCTTGACGCAAAAAACCGTCTCATTGTGGTGAAAGCTATTGGTATGGTCCAGAAGGTAAGAAACTGGGTGCCTCATGAACTCAAACCACGAGATATCGAACAACGTGTCACTGCTTCTGAAATCATCCTTCAACGGTACAAAGGGAAGTCGTTTTTGCATCGTATCATCACGGCGTTGAAAAATGGATTTATTACGACAAAGTGCAAGAAGGCGTATGTTAAGTGCAGACAAACATCCATACCAGCAACGTTATGCTCTGCATTTGGTGGGACCAGAAGAGAATTGTAAACTAAGAACAAGCTTCTGAAAATTGGTCTAACGATTGACGGGGCTTTCTACAGACAACACCTCATGCGATTGAAGCGTGCAATTGCAGAAAAACGTCCAGAATGAGCAACCAGACATAAGCCATTAATCTTTCACCATGACAATGTTCGGCTGCGTGTCGCAAACGTGGTCAATGCGTACTCGCGATGGTACCGGATAGGAAGTCTTAACTTACCCGCCTTTGTTCCATTTGTTCCAGTTGATGCAAAACGCCCTTACGGGAAAACGCTTCACTTCTGTTGAAGGCATCAAAAATTAACTTTATTCTTTCTTTGCCTCCAAAGACGAACAGTTTTATTAGCTCGGAATCTATGCATGGCCAGAAAAGTGGAGAAAAGTCAATAAATTACGTTAGGTTATATTAGGCACGCTGCTTGCAATTGCTCTGCCCATTGTGATGCCTGATAAAAAAGAGGAAAGGGGTTAGAGGTAATCACACAACAGTCCAAGATTGGTCTAGCTATCTCCCTCTATCTCTAAAACCAACCTGAGGAGTCCATGAACAGAGCCAGGTTCCCCAAAGGACATTTTGCCAAACTACCCAACTCTTCGAAGAACGTCTTCCCGAGAAACCGGGTTCGTTTACTGAGAAGAGCATCTTGTTGGATGCTCTCCGGCTCCTCCTCGTCTTCACAGCTAGGACAGAAGTCATTTGTGGTTATGACTCCCTTCAACGTCCGAACCCTTTTCTTGTTAAAGTGAAGGAGCTCGGAGGTTCTCATTGATTGATTACAAGGCCAGAGTGTCCTTGCGACAGTGCAGGCAGACTCATTTGCCCACTTCCTGCCTGATAGATCTCTCGTTTTCACTTCCAGGCATGAGATTATATCCTTTAAGGGCCTGTAAATAACAGCGACTACTTGAGACATGGGCAGTGCCGAGCCTTTCTAGCACACTCGTCCGCCATTTCATTTCCTTCGATGCCAGAGTGACCCGGTACCCAGATGTGTGATAGAGTGTTGCCGAGCCTGATTAAGTGTTTCTACCGTACTACGTATTAGTTTGCTCTTGAAGCTGTGGGCCGACAGAGCTTTGATAGCGGCCTGGCTCTCAACATGAATCGATATATGCCTCGGAGTCTCCCCAAGGCATTCATTAATTTTGCTGCCTGACAGACCGCGTAGATATCTGCATAGAACACCCTGCACCAGTCAGGTAGACGATACGATAGCTGAGCTGCTATCTCTTCCGAGAAGATGCCCGCACCAGCACCGTCTACCGTCTTGGATCCATCAGTATAGATCGTCTATTGACGTTACCCTATCTCCAACCATCTCTACCCAGGAATCTTGCCTTAAAATTGTCATTCCATTTTAGTGCTGGCACATCGTAGTCACATACTCCACCATTGGCTTGAATTCCCAATACTTGTAGGAAGTGCTGTGGACGGCGGCACAGGGCTTATGAAGATGCAGCACCCGGAATCTGACTGCAGTTCTAGCCGATACGTAGTTGAGATATGTGCCCACCGGTGCCATGAAGATTGTGTAGGTGGGAATCGGTATTTGCCGCCTGCCATCACACTAGCGCTCCATAGGTTAAGATAGGTCTCACACCTGCTGTATAAAACCAGTGGATAATATATGGCTGAAGCCACCATCTCTTGCCAAACATCCTCCTACAGACGTAGAAAGCACCTAACGCCATTTTCATTCTTTCTTCATAGTTTCTATTCAAAGAGAGTTTAGAATCCAGAACAACACCAAGGTATTTCACTTCCTTCGCAAGTTGTAGCTGCGAGCCACCCAAACTCGGTAGCCTGAAGCTAGATATCTTGTATCTTCTTGTGAATAACACCAGCTCGGCTTATCTGGGTTAACCCCAAGACCATGAGCCCACTGCAGAGTGGTACCTAAAAAGGATTCCAATAGTTCACTGAATATAGGTAAAAATGTACCCGCCACCATTAAAACCAAATCATCCGCATTAGCCGTTACTCTACACCCTTTCCTTAGTAGGCTCAAAAGCAGGTCATTTAAGACTTAGTACCAAAGAAGAGGGGATATAACTCCCTCTGTAGAGTGCCTCTTGACAACTGTTTCTTTATTGTCACTGAGCCCAGGTTGGATTATATCACCCGGCAACGAAGCATATTACCAAGCCACCTGGTGATCTCAGGATCTGAACCAATATTTTCCAGCTATGCTGCGATTGATTTGATTCGGACGTTATTGAACGCCCCCTCAATGTCAAGGAGAGCCGCTAACACAAACTTCTTCCGTTGCAAGACTTTTTCGATAACTCCTACCACTTCATGTAAAGCTGTATCAACCGATCTGCCTTTAAGGTATGCGTGTTGTGCACTGCTAAACATGTGTGGTGCGAGTTTATTTCTGAAATGTAGGTCTAATAGTCTCTCATTGTTTTAAGCAAAAACGATGACACACTGATAGGCCTAAAATCTTTTGGAGAATTGTGGTTAATCTTCCTTGCTTTGGGGATGAAGACCACCCTCAACTCTCTCCACTTTTCAGGGATGTACCCAGGAAGAAGACACCCCCTGAAAATCTTTATCAGACACGGTACAAGATACGCAGAAGCAGTCTGTAGCATGGTCCCATCTGGTCCCGGCGATTTATAAGGCTTCAAAGATCTTATCGCCAAGAGTAACCTTTCCACTGTGATCAGGTCATGTAAAACTGCTTCATTGCTTGTACCATCAAAAATTGATCTACCGATACTGAATTTGATATTCTCAATTTTCTCATCAGTATTAGAACAACCCGGAAAGTGTGCGCCCATGAGCAGCTCAAGAGACTCCTCACTGTTACTAGCGTATACACCATCTGCACCGCACAGTAAGACTGGTTTTGCCGAATCTTTTGCTAGCACCTTGCAAAAGTTGGATCTTGGAGGTTTGCTAATAGGGCAAGATCTAAGAAAAGCTCTTCCTAACACCTCCTCAATGGTCTGAGAGGACTTCTCTAACATGTCAAGATACAGACAGGGAGTGTCTGGCCAACAGCGTTAGAGAAGCTTCTATTCGGATTCTTATAAGGAATTGGTTTACTCTTATACGATCTAATGTCATAGCGAATTCTGTAGTGAACTGAGAATGAACACTTAGCAGAAAAATGCCAGTTGTCAATGGTGAGGGAGTCACTGTTCGTCGCTAAGGTTACGTCAATAACCTCTGAACGGTTCATGTTGCAGAAGGTTGGGTGGTCGCCCCTATTGCATACAACAAGATTTGTTGAAAGTACAAAGTCGAACAGCGCCTCCCCTCTCTTATTTATGTTTGTACTCCAAGTCAAGCTTCAAAATCGAGAAAAAAATCCTTTAAAACTTACTTGTATACCAAATAGATTAATTTTCTCGACAACTTTTAGAAAGCGAATTGTTTTAAATTGTCAAGCGAGGAAGGACAACAAATTAGCTTTAACAACTTTACACACTTTATAAGGGTTCTCATCCAACCACATGCATACGTTTGTTTTAGTCTTCGTTTATAAATTCGCACCAGAATGTAGGAGTGACCTCTTTAGAGAACCAGCGCAAACACCGCCTCCTCGCAAATAATATAGTTGTAAATAAAAACAAAACTTCAACAGTTATTAAGAACCACATGTATATAAAAATAATACATATGTATAATAATGTATAATATAAGTATAATAAAGTTTTCGCTAACATGTGTGACATAAAAATATTTTATAAGTATAACTTATAATATACATATGTGTGTAAGTATATTACTTCCATGTGTTTTAGTACATTTTTATAAATGTACAAATGCCTTAATTAGCTGAGGATGATTTAATGTACGATTACATTTGATTTAGCTACCAATACACTTTTACAATTCAGCAACGTTATGCTCTGCATTTGGTTGGACCAGAAGAGAATTGTGTACTAAGTACGAGCTTTTGAAAATTGGTCTTACGATCGACGGGGCTTTCTACAGACAACACCTCATGCGATTGAAGCGTGCAATTGCAGAAGATCGTCCAGAATGAGCAACCAGACATGAGCTATTAATCTTTCACCATGACAATGCTCGGCTGCGTGTCGCGAACGTGGTCAATACATTTCGCGATGGTACCGGATAGGAAGTCTTAACTTACCCGCCTTTGTTCCATTTGTTCCAGTTGATGCAAAACGCCCTTCTGGGAAAACGCTTCACTTCTGTTGAAGGCATCAAAAATTAACTTTATTCATTCTTTGCCTCCAAAAACGAACAGTTTTATTAGCTCGGAATCTATGCATGGCCAGAAAGGTGGGGAAAAGTCAATAAATTACGTTAGGTTATATTATGCACGCTGCTTGCAATTGCTCTGCCCATTGTGATGCCTGATAAAAAAGAGGAAAGGGGTTAGAGGTAATCACACAACAGTCCAAGATTGGTCTAGCTATCTCCCTCTATCTCTAAAACCAACCTGAGGAGTCCATGAACAGAGCCAGGTTCCCCAAAGGACATTTTGCCAAACTACCCAACTCTTCGAAGAACGTCTTCCCGAGAAACCGGGTTCGTTTACTGAGAAGAGCATCTTGTTGGATGCTCTCCGGCTCCTCCTCGTCTTCACAGCTAGGACAGAAGTCATTTGTGGTTATGACTCCCTTCAACGTCCGAACCCTTTTCTTGTTAAAGTGAAGGAGCTCGGAGGTTCTCATTGATTGATTACAAGGCCAGAGTGTCCTTGCGACAGTGCAGGCAGACTCATTTGCAAACTTCCTGCCTGATAGATCTCTCGTTTTCACTTCCAGGCATGAGATTATATCCTTTAAGGGCCTGTAAATAACAGCGACTACTTGAGACATGGGCAGTGCCGAGCCTTTCTAGCACACTCGTCCACCATTTCATTTCCTTCGATGCCAGAGTGACCCGGTACCCAGATGTGTGATAGAGTATTGCCGAGCCTGATTAAGTGTTTCTACCGTACTACGTATTAGTTTGCTCTTGAAGCTGTGGGCCGACAGAGCTTTGATAGCGGCCTGGCTCTCAACATGAATCGATATATGCCTCGGAGTCTCCCCCAAGGCATTAATTAATTTTGCCGCCTGACAGACCGCGTAGATATCTGCCTGGAATACCCAGCACCAGTCAGGTAGACGATACGATAGCTGAGCTATTATCCCTTCCGAGAAGATGCCCGCACCAGCACCGTCTACCGTCTTGGATCCATCAGTATAGATCGTCTATTGACGTTACCCCATCTCCAACCATCTCCACCCAGGAATCTTGCCTTAAAATTGTCATTCCATTTTAGTGCTGGCACACCGTAGTCACATACTCCACCATTGGCTTGAATTCTCACTACTTGTAGG
The DNA here is from genome assembly GCA_037043315.1 of Amiota communis. Lineage (NCBI taxonomy): Eukaryota > Metazoa > Arthropoda > Insecta > Diptera > Drosophilidae > Amiota > Amiota communis. The sequence goes on along the minus strand of JBAMAV010001552.1, from coordinate 410,994 downwards.
ATAGTGCTGTGGCGGCTGCACAGGGCTTATGAAGATGCAGCACCCGGAATCTGACTGCAGTTCTAGCCGATACGTAGTTGAGATATGTGCCCACCGGTGCCAGATTGAGAATAACATCCATAGCCGCCCGGGGGGTTGATTGTAGAGATCCAGTAATTCCTAGACAAGCTATTCTTTGCATCTTATGAAGATTGTGTAGGTGGGAATCGGTATTTGCCGCCTGCCATCACACTAGCGCTCCATAGGGTAAGATAGGTCTCACACCTGCTGTATAAAACCAAAGGATAATATACGGCTGAAGCCACCATCTCTTGCCAAACATCCTCCTACAGGCGTAGAAAGCACCTAATGCCATTTTCATTCTTTCTTCATAGTTTCTCTTCAAAGAGAGTTTAGAATCCAGAACAACACCAAGGTATTTCACTTCCTTCGCAAGTTGTAGCTGCGAGCCACCCAAACTCGGTAGCCTGAAGCTAGATATCTTGTATCTTCTTGTGAATAACACCAGCTCGGCTTATCTGGGTTAACCCCAAGACCATGAGCCCACTGCAGAGTGGTACCTAAAAAGGATTCCAATAGTTCACTGAATATAGGTAAAAATGTACCCGCCACCATTAAAACCAAATCATCCGCATTAGCCGTTACTCTACACCCTTTCCTTAGTAGGCTCAAAAGCAGGTCATTTAAGACTTAGTACCAAAGAAGAGGGGATATAACTCCCTCTGTGGAGTGCCTCTTGACAACTGTTTCTTTATTGTCACTGAGCCCAGATCGGAGTTTATCACCCGGCAACGAAGCATATTACCAAGCCACCTGGTGATCGCAGGATCTGAAGCAATATTTTCCAGCTATGCTGCGATTGATTTGATTCGGACGTTATTGAAAGCCCCCTCAATGTCAAGGAGAGCCGCCAACACAAACTTCTTCCGTTGCAAGACTTTTTCGATAACTCCTACCACTTCATGCAAAGCTGTATCAACCGATCTGCCTTTAAGATATGCGTGTTGTGCACTGCTAAACATGTGTGGTGCGAGTGTATTTCTGAGATGCAGGTCTAATGGTCTCTCCATTGTTTTAAGTAAAAACGATGAGACACTGATAGGCCTAAAATCTTTTGGAGAATTGTGGTTAATCTTCCTTGCCTTGGGGATGAAGACCACCCTCAACTCTCTCCACTTTTCAGGGATGTACCCAGGAAGAAGACACCCCCTGAAAATCTTTATCAGACACGGTACAAGATATGCAGAAGCAGTCTGTAGCATGGTCCCATCTGGTCCCGGCGATTTATAAGGCTTCAAAGATCTTATCGCCAAGAGTAACCTTTCCACTGTGATCAGGTCATGTAAAACTGCTTCATTGCTTGTACCATCCAAGATTGATCTACCGATACTGAAGTTGATATTCTCAATTTTCTCATCAGTATTAGAACAACCCGGAAAGTGTGCGCCCATGAGCAGCTCAAGAGACTCCTCACTGTTACTAGCGTATACACCATCTGCACCGCACAGTAAGCCTGGTTTTGCCGAATCTTTTGCTAGCACCTTGCAAAGATGGATCTTGGAAGTTTGCTAATAGGGCAAGATCTAAGAAAAGCTCTTCCTAACACCTCCTCAATGGTCTGAGAGGACTTCTCTAACATGTCAAGATACAGACACTCCCCCACCGGGAGGGTTAGGGAGTGTCTGGCCAACAGCGTTAGAGAAGCTTCTCTTCGGATTCTTATAAGGAATTGGTTTACTCTTATACGATCTAATGTCATAGCGAATTCTGAAGTGAACTGAGAATGAACACTTAGCAGAAAAATGCCAGTTGTCAATGGTGAGGGAGTCACTGTTCGTCGCTAAGGTTACGTCAATAACCTCTGAACGGTTCATGTTGCAGAAGGTTGGGTGGTCGCCCCTATTGCATACAACAAGATTTGTTGAGAGTACAAAGTCGAACAGCGCCTCCCCTCTCTTATTTATGTTTGTACTCCAAGTCAAGCTTCAAAATCGAGAAAAAAAAATCCTTTAAAACTTACTTGTATACCAAATAGATTAATTTTCTCGACAACTTTTAGAAAGCGAATTGTTTTAAATTGTCAAGCGAGGAAGGACAACAAATTAGCTTTAACAACTTTACACACCTTATAAGGGTTCTCATCCAACCACATGCATACGTTTGTTTTAGTCGTCGTTTATAAATTCGCATAGAATGTAGGAGTGACCTCTTTAGAGAACCAGTGCAACCACCGACTCCTCGCAAATAATATAGTTGTAAATAAAAACAAAACTTCAACAGTTATTAAGAACCACATGTATATAAAAATAATACATATGTATAATAATGTATAATATAAGTATAATAAAGTTTTCGCTAACATGTGTGACATAAAAACATTTTATAAGTATAATTTATAATATACATATGTGTGTAAGTATATTACTTCCATGTGTTTTAGTACATTTTTATAAATGTACAAATGCCTTAATTATTTACATTCTTTTAGTATAAAAAATATTTACATATTAACACGCCAATGATAACATATATGTGTATGTATTGTAGTTTACTTTTTATGTTTAATTAATTATTTTTCTTTTTATTTTATTTTTCTTTAGAATTTCAGTATCACGGCATTTAGCTGAGGATGATTTAATGTACGATTACATTTGATTTAACTACCAATACACTTTTAAAATTAGCTTGTACGGGTAACGTAACACAAAAAAAAAGACAGAAGTAAGACTGTCTAGAGAAAAATCAATTTTTAGGGATTCAATTATTTTCAACATGAAAAAATATATTATTACCATAAGCCCTTTTGCAACAAATGAAAAACTCTACAAAGTTTTTTTTTCAACTGATTGCTGACAGGAATGTAAATACGGGATTGGTGTTTTACATTGAAAATTTTTTTATAAAATAAATGTATAACAAACCAAATAATGGAATGATCCCGTTTTTAAAGCAACCACAAATCAAAAAGCAATTCGTTATTTGTAGGGAATTATTATTTTTACAGTACTGCTTTCTTTTTCTTTTACCCAAAACTGGGTACATGTTTGTTTAGAAGCTAACACCATTAACTATGTATATAGACTGGACAGTTCGCTCACGAATCATCGCGTTCCCATTTTTATCTTTTGGAAACTTGAGGCAGTAAGTCTTGAACAAGTTTGTACTGTTTTCAACAACAAAATCCAACAAAATTGTTATTGAAATCTTGAAATTTTTGAGTGGAATCTTGACATTTTTAGTGGAACAACAATTTTAATTGCTAACACAATTTCGTAAGAATTGCTTTTGTAACGGTAAATATGTGACACCGTCAAAAAAAAAGAAGCAGTGATAAAATTTAGCATAGTACACTTATACTTCAGGTTTGTTTCCGATTTTCGTATAGGAGAATCCATCCTTTTCTTTGATATCTACGACTTGGAAACTTCAAACTAACATGACATCGCTAAATGCAGTTGTAAAGTTAAAATTAAAATTATACATTTTAATTGACTTTTTTTGCACTTAACTGATGGAGACCTTAAATCATGAAAGTACCAAACTCATCTATTTCTTTGCTACATCAATCTGTCTGTTAAATTATTGAATAACCATTCTTCTATGTAGGACGATACTACAAATTTGATTTTTTGATTTAAGTTTAACTTTAGATTGAAAAAATGGAAACCTTGTAGGGTCTCATGGTTATTGTATAAAAATTATTTTTTGAACAAACACTCTCTATATTTTTGACATACCCATTTTCAAAATTGATATTATCATTCTCTTAGGACAATACACAAACCATTCATTGGCTGTTAATTACAATTCATAATTTCTTTTTGCTATATTCCTATTCCTATGACTATAATTATTAGATTATCCCCACATACAACGAAAATCTGGTCTAACTCACAATAGCACTGTTGCTCCTAATCATTAGATTTGCTGAAAAATATTTTGGTAAAACTGAATGGCTTACACTTTCGTTTTCAATTGATGTTTTCCATAATAGTTTTCACACGAATCTATATTTATATTTATACAAACATCCACGATGAAATTATATTACTCGTAGCTATTCAAATAATATGAGGTCAAAATAATAACTGCAAACCACAGACCATTGATAATTTGTAGAAAATCATTATTCTCCTTTTTTTGTAGCTATATCTTCCAGTTGTTGGATCACGGGATGAGACAAAATGTCATCTGTGAAACTGGTGGACAAACATGGTCGACGTCCCTTATATTTTCTGGTGTCTCTAACGCACGGTTATATTCTTTACAAACATAGCACTAAATTTAAAATACACTTTACACACTAGAGTTGTGCAAACAGTTGTTTTTTATACACTGCACTTATAATATTTATTTTTTTTTTTTAAATCTTTTTAAATATTTTCATATAAATTCTATAAATGAGATTAATGTAGATTCAAAATATAGCTTTCGTTTAGCTGTATCAGGTCACAATTTTTTTATACTCATCAAGCGTTGAATAGCATTATAAGTATGTCAAAAAGTTTGTAACACATAGAAGGTCAACGAGACGACATAAATTAGCCATGTCCGTCTGGCCGAATGGAAACTGGTCCCTCAGTTTTTGAGCTAGAGACCTGAAATTTGCACCATTAGGAGGGGTAGCTCCCATACAAACATGCTTGCAATATCACATGACATGTTGCCACATACTACCACCATCTACATATGACTATTGGTGTATTGAAATGCAGTATGAACACTGACTCTACTCAAAACGCAGCGTGAAGAGTATTACAACATCGCTATATCCAAAGATTCTGGTTTTTATTTAAATTTGTGAATATTGGTCAGAGAATGTGTACTATTTTAACATAAAAAACATCAAAACAAAAAATTTAATGAATAAAAACATACTTTTTAATGCATTTATGCAAAGATTGTAATGTTATATTAAACTTATAGTACGTACATATATAAAATAAAGCGAAAAAAATAATTCCTTTCTATTTTTATACTCTTCACGGGAGTGAATAGTATTATAAGTTTGTCATGAAGTTTGTAACACACAGAAGGAGACATCGTAGACCACATAAAGTATATATATTTGTGGTCAGCTCGATGAGACGAGTTGATTAAGCCATATCCGTCTGTCCGTCTGTATTAAAACTACTCCCTCAGTTTTTGAGCTAGAGAGCTGAAATTCGGACAATATAAGTTTCTGATTCATATTCATTAACCATGTTAATTTCTTGATCCTAGGGTTACCAGGAGGGATACCTCCCATACAAACCCCCATTTAAATTAATGTTCTTATTAGAAAAAGAGAATTTAGTGGTGCTAAGATAGGAAGGTTGGATGCAACCCGGAGGAGCGTGAAGAGTATTACATCTTTGGCATAGCCAATGATAGCCTTCTTTCTGGTTTTTAATAAACATTGTGAAAACTCGTAAACTGTCGATGGACATAAAAATGTACAAAATGCCATTACATATTAAAAATCGTATGTAGAGGCACTGTTTATGTGTCATACTCGGAACTTATTGAGTGATACTAAAACATTAGAGACTATTTTTCTTTTTTCACTTTTTATATACCTGCTCAAAGCGATAAAATTTGCTGGTTGTCGTCTTGACGACAGTTGCAAATTAAAAAAAAAAAAAAAACTTTTTATATAGTACGTACTTGATTACGGTTGTATGAAAATTTGTCGACCATAAATTTTCAATTTTTAAAATTGAATAAAAACAATTGTGATGTGATTCACCAAAACGAGGGTCATGTTTGGAATTCGGATGTTCTTAGCTACAGATTCTATAAAAGAAAACCTTCAAAAAGCTTTTTCAACGCAGGCATGTAATTAAAAGAGAGTTACACATAGCACAAAATTTAGATATAAAACAACTTTTTTGAGTAAAGTCGTTGGGGTGGAGGCCTTTTTATAATAATTGCACATATCGCACCCTGTAAGTTATTAACATACCGAATAATTCTGCATCATTATCTTCAAAATCGTGTTTCTTTGAGTTATGACCCTTTTTTTGTTAGATATGCGATATGTAATATACAGAAGGAAGCGAAAAAAGGAGTACATTTATATAGAAATGATCACCAGGAAAAGGTAAATCGATTTAACTATGTCCGTCTCTTTGTACGAGCGTCTGTTTCTAGGATACTATAAGAGCTTGAAAGCTGAGATATGATAGTATAGATAGTACACGTACTTTGTTGTGTGATCTGCCTTTTATTTAAAAATTTTGGCACGCCATACTTCACTTGCACTCATTCTTTACATGCGCCCAATTAGGTGAAAACTCTCTTTTTGGGGATATTAATATGCATATTGCATAGAAAGTAAATTTTTACAGTTAAATTGACGTATTCTTTTAAGGACTGTTCAGCCGAATGTCGTAAAGATAAAAATAAATACCTATTTCTTTTTCAAAATAGTATATTCACCCAATAAAAACCTATAAAATCATTTCTGCCTTTCTGCTAATATTCATTTTCCTTTATCATTTTCAATCACTTAGCTTGGAAATCACAACTTATTACTATCTTGTTTTTTAAGTTTTTTTTACAAAAAAAAGTTTAAATAGTATGTTTTTCTCTACGTAGCATTTTAAGAAAAACGCTGGGATGACAAGTCCCCCTATTGATATCGGGTGATTCCAAAAGACTGACGTCGTGTGACCCGTAATTTGATGAGCTTTACAGTATTATTGTTGTGATTAGACCGGTTATTGTTGTTGTTTTATTTTAATGTTATTGCTCTTATTGTTGTTATGAGTGTTGCTGATGTTGGGGAACAGTGTTTTTAAAGATATTATGAAAACAAAAACGATCACTTAGTACTGCTGACCACACATGACGTGACGTTTTTTTAAGTAATTTTCACGAGGATGCTCCATCAATGCTACTACTACCTGGATTTGTTATATTGTCATGCGGATCAAAATCATTCTGAATGTCAATTGGGCTTATATCATCACATGCCATATTTGCATCTTCATTAACAATAGATCGATTAACAGTACTATCCGTGGTTGTTGTATTTAATGCAACATCGATTTTTTTATTGTTTTTTATACTTGTGGCACTATCAGCATTATCAACAACACCTGATTCTTTAATTATTGTTTCAATTTGTGGCACACTTTCACTAAAATGCATTAAATTTGTATCGATGATACCATTGATGGGCGTCAAATTCGTCGAATGTACATCATTTGATAAAAGATTATAGGTACTAACGCTGCTCAAGCTAAGTTGATCATCAAACACATCAATGTTCACAACTGTCGAGGCACTAGAAGCAGAAACCGGAATCGTTCTCGTCGTTCTTAATGTACTATTCGTCAATCCCACCATCATATTCTTTGTCTTATTTAATCTAGTAACATTTGTGACATCTCTTGCAGCATCACATTTCTTTGTGTTGTTGTTATTATTGCATGTAGCCATGGTGCCGTCCATTTCAGCAAGCTTTATTCCTTGCGGGTTCAGATCCAAATTGAGAGCTGTAAAATAAATTTTAATAAATATGAATTATATGATTCTTTATGTATAAATAAACCAATATTATGATCATATACTTTAACCATAACCTACATATGAACATAACTATCTATATTTGACGCAAGTTACTCATTATTTGAAAATGGGTAAAGGGTTTAAGAAACTGAAATTGTTATTATAACAATTCAAATCTCCAAGAGGGTGGTAGAGACTTATAGTGTGTTCAGACAGCGAGTTCTGGTTACCAGTTTTTGTCACAGAGTTCTAAGTTGCGAGTTCTGAGCAGCTGCTTTTTGTTTTGTGTTTGTTTTCATTATACACACAAATGAACAAATGGGAAGTTGTGGCAATTGTGAGAAATAAAAATTGAAATTTTGTGAAAAATACATGATTAAGAACATTTTGCAGTGTATGCACATAGTTCTGGCATTTCCCATTTTCATTTCCGCTACGTACTTTGTTAATATTTTACAAAAAAAAATTACAATTAAAATTTTCCTTAAATATACAGGTTGGTTGAAAAGTGGTGAAAGCACAAATGAAAGAATGATAATTTTTAAATGAATTAATTTTTTTTATTCAATATAGTCTCCCTCTACTTCAATACACTTATTCCAATGATCCTCCAATAATTTTATACCATCTCTGTATTGATTTTCCGGAAGCTCTGCAAAATACCAGTCCACAGCTGCAATAGTTTCTTCATTCGACGAAAAGCGATTTCCACGAAAAAATTGTTTCAAGTTTCTGAATAGGTAGAAGTCGCTGGGAGCCAAATCTGGTGAATACGGTGGGTGTTCAATCAATTCGATCTTTAATTCATTGAATTTAGCCATCGTCAAAACACTTGTGTGAACACGTGCATTGTCTTGATGGAAAAAGAATTATATCTTGTGCAAACCGGGTCTTTTTTCACCAATTTTTTCATTCAGCTGATCCAAAAGAATGCAATAATATTCAGAGTTAATTGTTTTACATTTTTCAAGATAATCAATCAACAAAATGCCTTTTACATCCCAAAAAACTGATGCCATAACCTTTTTTGCCGATCGTTCTGACTTCACCTGTTTTGGAGCTGAACAACCAGCTTCAGTCCAATGTTAACGTTCTTGTTTCAGTTTAGGATCATGGTGGTAGATCCAAGTCTCATCCAAAGTTATGAAACGACGCAAAAAATCTGTTTTATTTTGCTTAAAACTCTTCAAATTACGCTGAGAAATTTGTTTTCGATTCAGTTTTTGTTGAATTGTTAAGGAATGCGGCACTAACTTTCCAACCAACTTTTTCGTATGCAATTCATCATGTAAAATGTAGAATACCCGTTCATCTGAAATGCCTATGGTATCAGCTATTTCCCGAACTTGGATCATTAGCCACAATATCATAAACTTGCTCAACAATTTCTGGAGTTGTTGCGATTTTTGGACGTCCACTACGTGGATCATGTGCACCGCTTGTAAGACCACGTTTTAACTCCAAAACCCATCGATGCACAGTTGGAAATGATGGAGCAGATTCGTTTAAAACTTTTACCAATTTTTTCTGGATTTCCGTTGCTGATAAACCTTCCAAAACAAAGAATTTTATCACCGCACGATATTCGGTGTTTTCCATTGCAAACAAATATGCTGACCCGACAACTTCAAATGGCTTGTAAACAAAGAATAAAGTGACCATTCAAAATAATTTTTTTAAAGTGTTCAAATGAAAGATAAAATATACGATATAAATTTTTAATCTCCTATTGGTTAATATGTGTCGCTTTCAATACTTTTCAACCAACCTGTATATTATTGCCGCGCCACAAAAAGTAAGGACAAGAGAGACGAAAATCACTACGTGCATATACTGCAAAATGTTCTAAATCATGTATTTTACACAAAATTTCTATTTTAAAATCTCACTGTTTGCACGAACTTAGCATTTGTGATGTGAAAATAGCACTGCGAATAATTCTTTGCATTCTTTTGCATCTATGATGCAACTCCACTGTAAATACAGTATAAAACCAATACAGACAATAGTAATCGTTGGCCGAGCGTGCTAATGCGTCGGTTCAATATATGCTCAATAATATGCATACATGAGTGATCGCGTTACAGGTTCAATCCCCAGTTTTTACAAATCAATTTTTTTTTATTTATTTCTCGCTATTTGATTATTATTATTTTTTTATGTACAGGCTGGCGCCTACACTAATATGTACATGTGTTGGTCTTGGGTTGTTGAGAGGAACGTTGCGGTATCTCACGAGAGTGGGGCAGCCGCAAGTTGTACTCAAAAATAAACCAAGCCTTCCATAACATTTCAAACTGACAATTCGAAAATGTTCGTATTTGTCAAATATAAACCCCCTTTTCAATGTTAAAAAAAAGTATTAGTGTTTTTTTATATAATAAGAAACAAATGTACTTCAGCTATTGGGAAATAAAAAAAAAAAAAAATTTACAGGCTGGCGCAATAGAACGTACATTTATTAAGTATATATATATAATAAATACAAAAGGTATAGTTGAAATTAAAGATAGGATGATTAGGTACTTAAATGTAGTTTATTTTTTAAAAATAACATCACATAAATGACGGCCCTCTCGAAGACGACACTCCTCTAAACGCGATCGCAGATTTGTGAAAACTCTTGTCAATAAATCTGGGATGATTGCTGCTATTTCTCCACGGATATTTTCCTTAAGTTGACTGATGTTCCTCGGATTGTTCATGTAGACTTTATGTTTGAGGTATCCCCACAAAAAAAAGTCAAGAGGCGTCAAGTCAGGGCTACGTGGGGCCAAGGGATATCACCTCTTTTGAAAATTAGTCTTGCCGGAAACATCTGTCTCACAACCGCCATAGAGTCATTTGATGTGTGACAGGTCGCTCCGTCTTGTTGGAACCAAGTCCTCATATTCGCTATTCTTGATCTCGCAAGTTCTGAAGTCAAATATCCCTCTAACATCGCAACATAGCGGTCGGTGCTAACGGTGATGTTTCGTCCTCGTGAATCTTCAAAGAAGAAGGGGCCAATAATTCCTTTGCTTGAGATTGCTGCCCAAACCGTTACTTTCGGATTATGCAGTGGTTTTTGATGTTTCATTTTTGTATTCTCATCGTTCGAATAACGACAATTTTGTCGACTTACGAACCCATTTAAATGGAAATGAGCCTCGTCAGAAAAAAGGATGTTGTCAAAAGTGGAAAATCGACTGAGCATTTCTTCAGCAAATGTCAACCTTGCTCCGAAGTCGAACTCTTTTAATACCTAAGTTAACTGGAGCTTATAAGGATGCAGTTTAAGATCCAACTTCAAAATTCGCTGTAAACTTCGTCGCAACAAGTTTAAAGCCGCCGATCGCTTCCGAGTAGACACTTGCGGATTTTTTGTACTGACTCCTTTACCCTCTCAATATTGTCTGTGGTCCTAGACGTTCTTGGCTGACATTTTGCTGGTGGTTTAAACGTGGATCCGGTCTCTTCAAATCGCTTTATCCATATTTTAATTAAATTTGCGATCGGAGCTTCATTAATGTGTGATAATCCATACTCAGAACAATACAGTCGCCTTGTAGAGATGTATAAACGACCATTCTCGTAAAAAGTGCGAACACAAAAAGCGCGACGCTTCCCGTCGAAGTGACTCATGGCTACTAAAACTCAACGAGTGCCACTAGCTAACAACGCTATGCTCCCCCCTCCCGCGAACTGTTTACCCCGCGATAAAAGATGACGCAATATGCACGTTCTATTGCGCCACCCTTTATATCCCTTCAAAAACTATTTTTTATTTATTTATTAGCCAAGCTAGTAATAAGTAAACTTAAAACTAACAGGGGGAAGGTAGCGCTGGCTGCTAGGGCTACTTACAAATTTGGGGATATGCTTCTTACAAATTTGGGGATATGCTACTTACAAATTTGGTGATGTGTAATAGAAAATAATGTACAAATTGTTTTGAATAATATGTTTATATACATCCCTTCAAAAACTAACTTTCACAATTATGATCGTCGCGTCATCGCATTAAGCATTGAGTCTCATATAAAATAAATTTATAATTTAAAAAATTAAAAATGCATATGCAGTGCATCCAAATAACGCCGAATACTATTCTTTACGACTATTTCTACATACAGCTCGAAGACCTACTTCTTTTACCGAAGTGCGAAATGTTGATGGTACCGTGTATCCTACTTAAGCTGTCTGAAATGCGCGCTATTTGCTTGATGGAGATCAACACTGCGATAACGCAATGGCCGAAGCATGCATCAGCGAGAGTCCCCAACCCTTGCAGCATTTGTTTGCAGTTATGTTGGTATTTTGTGGACTTTCAGATACTGCATAGTTATGGCTAAAGTATCAAACAAAATTGTCGGGAGACATTTTCAGAAATGTGCAGCTAAACATGATAGCGAGCGAACGTGATAGTAATTAGAATCGATGCATGCTGAATATTGAAGACATAATAACGTCCATCGGGGGAAATCCTTTACCACATTATGGTATGCCCACTCCAAATTTAAATTACAGATTAGCAGAGAGTATATATCGGAAATAAATAATAATGCATCAGAACTAGCTCAAATATTACAAAATGATCTCACTAAATTGACGACGGAACAACGTGGAATATTCGAGCAAGTATGTCAAAGCGTAGCACTTGATTTAGGAAAAATCCTGTTTTTAGATGCACCCGGTGGTACAATTAAAACATTTATCACCAAAATCATCTTATCCCAAATACTATTGCTTCATCAGGCATAGTCGCCACATTGTTACCTGGAGGGAAAACCACCCATACAATGTTTAAAATACCAATTAACTTGGGCAATACGGAAAGTCCAGTTTGCAACATATCTAGAGACACTGACAAAGCACAGGTTTTGCGAGATTGCTGTTTAATAATAAACAACACAATGGCAAACCGTAAAGCAGTTGAAGCGGTGGACAGAACATTGCGAGACATAAGACAAGATGATCAGCCCATGGGTGGTGTCACCATGCTATTCTGTGGTAATTTTAGACAGACATTACCAGTAATACCTCGACGAACGAGGGATGATGCAATTAAAGCATGTCTTAAGAGCTCGAGTTTATGGCGACATGTTATTCCAATGCATTTAACATTTAATATGCGGGCACACACAGGAGGTAACCCAAATGCAAAAATGTTTTCCGACTTTCTACTATACATTTCTAAAGGAACATATCCACAAGTGGAAGGATAAATCATGCTACCTGAAAATTTATGTGATACTGCTTCATTACTGCAGGACCTTATTTCATCTGTGTATGGTGACCCATCTTTATTGATAAATCAACCAAATTCATGGCTATGCGAAAGAACAATTCTGACACCACGCAACGATCAGGCCAGAGCAATTAATGATAGAATATTGACGAGTTTCCCGAGGGCAAACTCTGAATATCGTTCTATAATAGAATAATGGGACAAGAAGACGCTACCAATTATCCTATATAATTTTTGGAATCTCTGAGTGCCCCCGCCTGCCATCACAGAGTATCAAATTAAAAAAGGAGTATCCATTATCCTTTTGAGAAATTTAAGTCCTCCTAAATTGTGTAACGACACCAGATTGAAAGTAAAGACTTTACAACCAAACGTTATTGAAGCAGAGATTTTAACAGGATGTGGCAAAGGAGACAGCGTTTTCATTTCAAACGCGTTCAGTTTCCAGTGAGCTTATGTTACGCAATGACAATTTACAAAACACAAGGACTAACCCATTCGGTAGCAGGCATAGATTTGAGTGTTAGTTTCTTTTCGCATAGTCAGTTATACGTGGCTCTTTCCCGCTACTCAAATAATTTATATGCACACATTCCTGAAGATTCAACTTCAAATGTTGTGTAAAGAGAAGCGTTATTGTAAACGGGTCTATTATATTTTAATTCTACATCGCCTTTTATTGCCCAGGTCCTCTAAATTTCTTAAAATTTTTTGAATTCAAAACAAAGTTTTCCGGGTCAACTAGTAACCCATAAATATCATCAACTTTCACTATTATATTTTTAAAGATCTGAAAATTGTTGGCATATATGTAAGTAATGTCGTTTATTAACGTAAATTTTTTGTGGAGATTTATTTATGTTTGAGAATCAAGTGAATCTCATTTTATAGCTAAAACCTTAATTTAAGAATTAAACAAATTTGAAGCAATTCTTTCGAAGAGTTATTGATGGGATATCCTAAGCCTTTGGAACTAACACAAAGAATCAACAAGCATACAAAAGTCCCCCAGTGTTGAATACTTTTTGATTTTTTTATCATCTCCAGTTACGACAGAAGTGTCGATAAGGAGCATGCATAGCAATTTTTCGATTAATCGTGCCATCACTACCTGTAATACACTTGGCATTGGCAACTTTCTGTTGCTAACATGAAACTTCTTACACGGTTGATAACACCGGTCTGTGAGACCGCTTTGTAAAAGCAATAAACATGGACATTTTTCTTGTTTTCTGATAATTAATTTATAATATACTAATTTTTCTTAAAATCAAAAAAAAAGTATAACTTAGTAATTTAAAATAATTAAAATAAAAAATAAAAATTCTAATTTATTAAATTGTATTAGTAATACAAGCACTCCCTCACAAGGGAATAAAATATCTTACTACTTTTATCAATAAGTGCTTACGTCTTTGCTTTTTTCCCAAGCCATGGAAAATCTCAAAAGTTATACCCATAAAAATAGCTAACAAACCTGCTGAGCTGCCTTTTTTCTACCGCCCCATAAGTTGATTGTCCTCGGTCAGAAAAAATTCTGGAAAGTCATCAAAATAAAACTTTCTCAGTTCTTAGATGATAATGATTTACTCCCGCTGCAGCAATTCGGCTTTCGCCTTGAACATAGCACGGTGCATCCATTATCCAGAAAACTTACTTTACAAGATCTAAGTCGACGGGTATGGTCCTATTGGATATAAAAGCAGCTTTTGACTCAGTTTGGTATGATGGATTAGCTCAAAAAATGAGTCTTATGAATTTCCCCCCAGAACTCACAAAAATTATCCTAAGCTTCCTAAAAAATCGGTTGTTTGTTGTCCATATTGGCAATGCCAAGTCCCAGGCCTTGGAAATAAGAGCAGGCTGCCCACAATGTTCTTGTCATTCATCCATCCTTTACAACATTTATACCTAAGTATACTAAGAGTTTGCACTACCTCAATAGGTGTTGAATACTTTTTGATTTTTTTCTCATCTCCAGTTACGACAGAAGTGTCGATAAGGAGCGCGAAAAGGTCTCATTTTGTTGTTATGTGACGTGAGTTAACTGCGACGTCGAGACGAAAGAAGAGGGAAAGAATGGAAAACAATGCAATCAAATAACAAATGACGTCGCGCTTTGTAAGCAATGCAATGTAGGTAGAAAAAAATCGGGGCAGGTAGTATCGATACACTACCGTAATTGTTTTGGCGTGAAAACGTTTTTCATGAACCATTATTATTAAAGCAAAGTCGAAAGTCCAGCCTTTTTCGATATTAGTCTATATATGTACATACAATATACATATGTTAAGTCAACTAATACAGTAATTTGTAAACTGCATAAATTAATAGTAGTTCAATTGTCGGATATCGATTCTGTCCATATCATATGTTTACATGTACATATCAACCAAGTCTTTTGTAAAACATATATTTTTGTTAATTCTTTGTGCGTCAATATTAAATAAATTTTCTTTCAAAGTGTTACGCAATATACTACAAAGTTTGTTTTGCATAAATGAAAGTAAAGATGTTTAAATCAATTATACCAAGAATAAGAAACGCAAACAGACATCGTTGGTTTCAGAATGATGAAACCGATTAAGAAAAGAAAATGTTAATTGGCTCTCAAGTGTAATTTAATTATTTAAATTTATTACATTTAACACAGGGTAATGATGGGAGAAATATGATATGTAAGGTTTGCATGTCAATTGCATGCCGCGCGCGTATGTTAGATCTAGACAGGTCCCGACACGTTCGTTCAAAATGCCTATACACGCACTAACACATACGCCTGAACTTATGTCTGCTTTGACTATTTCATTTTATTCTCTTCACTCCTTTGCACATTTTCAAAGGCATACGATGCTTCCCAATACACATACTCACACATAGTTCATCTAACTTATGTCTGCTTTGACTATTTCATTCTTCTATTTTCCAAACACCCCTCACCCCACCCTTGCAATTCTTCACATGCACACGATGCTTGACCATACACATACTCACATATACAGTTTAACTTATGTCCGCTTTGACTATTTCATTCTTCCACTTCTTCCCCTTACACGTCTTACATTTTATGACACTGTTCGTATCCGATTATTCAATTTTTATACTCTTCACGGGAGTGAATAGTACGAGGGTGGACCAATAAGTCCTTCGAAAAAAGCATTAAAACAATTTTTTTTTGGTAAATTTTTTTATTTTTCAACATAATCTCCTTGGAGCTCTATACACTTAGTTAGACGTTTCTCTAATTATTTTAACCCGTCAGAAAAATAAGATTTTGGAAAATACAAATAAACATTTGTTTGATCGATGACTTCTTCATTTGAAAAAACAACGTTGTCCACTGAGCCATTTTTTCAGGTTTGGGAATAGGAAAAAGTCACTTGGAGCTAAATCTGGCGAATACGGTGGGTGGTCGACCAATTCAAACTTTAATTCTTCAATTTTAGCCATTGATCGTAAACATTTGTGAACGTGGGCATTGTCCTGATGAAAGAGGATTTTTATTCTGGTTAAATGAGGCCGTTTTTTTTTTTTCAATTTTTTCTCTTAGCTGGTCCAATAAAGATGCATAATTCTCCCCTGTTATTGTTTTTCCTTTTTCCAAATAGTCAACGAAAATAATTCCACGTGCATCCCAAAAGACAGTAGCCATAACCTTACCAGCTGATTTTACGGTTTTCGCCTTCTTTGGACATGGTTCGCCTTTCAAAATCCACTGTTTTGATTGTTCTTTCGTTTCGAGAGTGTAGTGGTGAATCCATGTTTCATCTACAGTCACAAACCGATGAAAAAACTCATTCAGATTACGTTGCATGAGCGACAACAGAGCTTTAGAGGCAACCACCCTATTGCGTTTATTGTCGACTGTGAGCAAACGCGGCACCCATCTTGCCGAAATCTTTTTCATACACAATTTTTCATGTAAAATAGAAATGACGCTACCTTTTGATATCCCTGTAACCTCAACTATCTCACTCAACTTTAATCTTCGATCACTTAACACCATATCATGGATTTTATTGATCATTTCTGTCGTAGTCACCTCTACAGGGCGTCCTGAGCGTGGTTCATCCTTTGTTGATGTACGACCACGTTTAAATTCATTTAACCAGTTATAAATAGTTGCAAGTGAAGGAGCAGATGTGCCGTGAACTAAACCCAACTCATTATACTCTTCACGGGAGTGAATAGTATTATAAGTTTGTCATGAAGTTTGTAACACACAGAAGGAGACATCGCAGACCACATAAAGTATATATATTTGTGATCAGCTCGATGAGACGAGTTGATTTAGCCATGTCTGTCTGTCCGTCTGTCTGGCTGTATGTATGCAAACTGAAATTTTGCTCATAGGTTTCTTTTTACCATACGCAGCACATTTGTCGGAATCAGCTGAATCGGACCACTAGGGGAGTACCTCCCATACAAACCAATTCATTCAAACTGTCACAGATAGATTATAGAGATGCTAAGAAAGGAAGCATATCTGATATTTGGCATTTGCCACCGTTCGGTTGGATGCAACCCGGAGGAGCGTGAAGAGTATTACATCTTTGGCATAGCCAATGATAACCGTCTTTCTGTTTTTTTTTTTTTTCTTAACGAGAGCCGATATTTTTTGTTTTTAATTTTTTTATTTATTATTTTATTAAAATATTGTATGTACTTAATTAAAAAAAATATGTGTTTGACCTGTGCTTATATGCTTTAGTAGAGATGTATTATGTTAAAATTTGTGTAAGAGGGTTTCACTAACGTACTCTGATATTCCGTGGAGTATAACTTGTTATTGCCGTCCATTGTCGTGTCAGTTCTTGCTTTGTTTGTCAATATGATCTGTTGCGATTGTGTCCAATGTACAAAATTAGCTGCGACTTTTTGCTTTTTTTTCTTGCACTCTCCAGGAGAAATATCAATCTTTTTGAACGTGACACAATGAAGCGGTACCGACAAAGAATTATTTGGCAGTTGAGTACACAAAATTAAGACTTCATTTACAATTTAAATTAAATTCAATCCAAATCACTGAAGGAACACTTGTACGAATATGGACTATGCATGGATCATGTGTTGCATAATTCATATCGCCTATATACTGCCAATAAAAAAGTCACAGGTTCGCGGAACAGATAACGATATTGTCAACAAAAAAAAAAAGTAGAAAGTCAGTTTGAACATTCCATTGACTTGCCGGGAAACACGAACAACGGTAATACAGCTAGAAGGCTTTTCAAGCAGCCGATTTTGGCTTCTGAAGTAATTGGCGTAGAAGTGGACATAATAAACAGCTTTAGTGTAATCCCCATTTCTAATAGCTCCGATTCAGAATACTTAATTGTTTTTTTTTTTTAAGTTAAGCAAACAGTAGCAATCAAGGACATGACAGCCACTACGATAGCAGCGGCATTTTGGACTCATTGGGTAGCACGGTTTGGTTGTCCCAAAACTATAACCACCGACCAAGGATCACAGTTTGAGTCAGCTTTATTCAAGTTTTTGGCTGAATTGCTGGGCAGCAAACATATCCACACCACGGCATACCATCCTCAGTCAAATGAATGGTTGAACGCTGGCACCGGTCTTTTAAAGCTGCATTAATGTGTCACTCAAGCACACCATGGACGGAATTGCTACCAACAGTCGTGCTTGGACTGAGAACTTGCTACAAAGAAGACCTTGGGGCCTGCGCTGCGGATCTTTTATATGGTTGCCACATTTGTCTACCGAATGAATTCTACGACGACTTGGACAAGCAAGTCAACCCAAAGGATTTTGCTCTAAAATTCCGGGAGCATATGCAAATGGTGCGGCCGGTCCCAGTAGCACATCACAGTCAAAAAAGGATGTTTGTACATAAACATTTGACAGACTGCTCACATGTATTATTAAGAACCGACGCCGTACGGCAACCACTAGAGCCTCCTTACATTGGACCGCACATGGTGGTCGAACGTTCAACTGATCGCGTGTACAAAATCAGGATAGATGGGAAGGACAGAACGTTTGAAACCAGCATTCTTTCTCAAAGACTCCGGTGACGACGATCAATCTATTTCCAGAAACACGATTAAAATATACCGACGAAAAAAACAAGTAAGTTCGCTCCCAATTTGGTCACTGGAAGGGGGTAGCTGTGGCAACACCATCCACCACCTGTCGATAACTTTGCGTATCGACACAAAACCAGTGACTTGTTTCATCGCTATGCTTTTCAAACGAAGCCACGAAAAATGCGATTTTTTCGGTAATTAACTTTTGTATGAATTTTAACGACAATTAGCTAAATTAAATAACTCAACGAGCTTTATTTTATTTACTAAAGATTTATGGACACCAACACCATCTAGTGGCAAAAAACCACGAGACTTTATATGACCCAATATTTAAATTACTTAAGAGGTCGCGTATAGGCATTGTACAAAGTTAAAAATTATTATTACTTTTAATTACATATTTCAATGTACAAGCTTCTTGTTTTGTTAAAATTAAAAAAAATATAAAAAGAGCCTTCTAACGATAATAAAAGCATTCTTTCTTTTTCTTTCTTTTCTATGTAAAATAACGCGCCTTAGCAAATTAACAGTTTTTTAATTGAACCTTGAACGAAATTTTGAATCCTTAAAAAATTTGGATTTAGAATCGTGAAGTAAAAGGCTGATTTTACATGTAAAATTTCAAACTTAAAAATCGCAACCAAGTTTTGCTAGAGCCCAACTTTTAACGCATATACCCAATATCTTATGCATTTAATCTTTGAAACACAGTCCGAAGCACAGTGAGAGAAATGACTAATCTGATGTGGATTAATTTATTTTTGAAGTTTCGAATTCCTCCATCTTTTTTCTACTCTTCACGGGAGTGAATTGTATTATAAGTTTGTAACACACAGGAGACAACGCATGAAGTAAATATATTTTTATTCAGCTCGATGAGACGAGTTGATTTAGCCATTTCCGTCCGTATGTATACAAACCAGTCCCTCAGTTTTTGAGCTAGAGATCTGAAATTTTGCACATAGGTTATTTTTACCATACGCTGCACATTTGTCGGAATTACTTAGCCGAATCCGACCACTGTTTTGATGCTCAAACTGTGTTCGTTGTTGTTACTCAAACTGTCACAGATAGATTATAGAGATGCTAAGAAAGGAAGCATATCTGATATTTGACATTTGCCACCGTTCGGTTGGATGCAACCCGGAGGAGCGTGAAGAGTATTACATCTTTGGCATAGCCAATGATAACCGTCTTTCTGTTTTTTTTTTTTTTCTTAACGAGAGCCGATATTTTTTGTTTTTAATTTTTTTATTTATTATTTTATTAAAATATTGTATGTACTTAATTAAAAAAAATATGTGTTTGACCTGTGCTTATATGCTTTAGTAGAGATGTATTATGTTAAAATTTGTGTAAGAGGGTTTCACTAACGTACTCTGATATTCCGTGGAGTATAACTTGTTATTGCCGTCCATTGTCGTGTCAGTTCTTGCTTTGTTTGTCAATATGATCTGTTGCGATTGTGTGCAATGTACAAAATTAGCTGCGTCTTTTTGCTTTTTTTTCTTGCACTCTCCAGGAGAAATATCAATCTTTTTGAACGTGACACAATGAAGCGGTACCGACAAAGAATTATTTGGCAGTTGAGTACACAAAATTAAGACTTCATTTACAATTTAAATTAAATTCAATCCAAATCACTGAAGGAACACTTGTACGAATATGGACTATGCATGGATCATGTGTTGCATAATTCATATCGCCTATATACTGCCAATAAAAAAGTCACAGGTTCGCGGAACAGATAACGATATTGTCAACAAAAAAAAAAAGTAGAAAGTCAGTTTGAACATTCCATTGACTTGCCGGGAAACACGAACAACGGTAATACAGCTAGAAGGCTTTTCAAGCAGCCGATTTTGGCTTCTGAAGTAATTGGCGTAGAAGTGGACATAATAAACAGCTTTAGTGTAATCCCCATTTCTAATAGCTCCGATTCAGAATACTTAATTGTTTTTTTTTTTAAGTTAATTATAAATTGTTGTAAATTTAAAAAAAAAATGTCAATTTTTATACTCTTAGTATTACGAGACCTGCTACTTAAGTTTTGAGACAGACAAATAATAACAAATATGTAACATCGAAAATAACTTTCTTGTTTTTCAAAATGTTCTCCATGAAGATCAATACACTTTTGCATGCGATTGAACCAATTTCCGAAGCACTCTTTCCACTCGGAATGAGGTATCTCCAAAACATGTGCTTTGAACGCGTCAACCGCTTCTTCAGGCGTCGCAAAACGTTGACCTCGCAATTTATTTTTGGTGTGCGGGAATAAAAAGAAGTTATTGGGTTCCAAATCTAGACTTTAGGGCGGATGACACATCAATTCGACGTTTTAAGTGTTTAAAAAGTCACATGTTTGAGCCGATGTGTGAGAAGTCGCATTGTCGTGGTGGAGAATGATTCGTCTTTTGCGGTTGATTTTTCTTATTTTTTCGAAGACTTCTGGCAAACAAATAGTGGTGTACCATTCAGAATTAACCGTTCTACGTTTCTCTAATGGCACGGTGGCGACATGTCCGGTTATTCCAAAAAAAAACAGGCGATCGTTTGCTTCGAAGTGCTTCGTGCGCGAACAACCTTTGTTGAATTTGGCTCATCTTGAAAGACCCATACAGTCGACTGCTGTTTAGTTTCAGGCTCATATGCATAGATCCATGATTCATCACCTGTCACGATCTTATAGACGTCTTTTGAAGCACCGCGATTGAATTTTTTCAATATTTCTTTGCACCAATCGACACGAGCCTTTTTTGCGCGATTGTCAAATTATGCGGTATCCAACGCGAACAAATCTTTTCCTGGAGAAAACTACCACCACGATTGAATTCAGAAAACTATAGAAACACGGTTTCCCTGGATGGTGCTTCATTACCAAAAGTCGAAGCGAGTTGATCGGCACACTCTTGTTGAGTTAATTCACGTCGAAAATCATAAAAAAAATCATTGCACGAAAATGTTCACGATTTAATTCCATTTTTAGCCGAAACGAATATTTGAAGTCACTGTTAACAATACCAATAGCACTCGTACGACAAAACGTTCCGAGTACATTAATCATTAAAAACGACAAGCTTTACGATACCAATGTCAGATTTGACACATCAACATTGGTGTTGCCATATCTCAAGACTTAAGTAACAACCTTCGTATAAGTTTGTCAAAAAGTTTGTACCATATAGAAGGAGACATCGGAGTTCCCATAAAATATATATATTCTTGATTAGCTCGATGAGACGAGTTGATTTAGCCTTGTCCGTCTGTATCAATGAAAACTAGTCCCTCAGTTTTTGAGCTAGTTAGCTGAGTGTTATATTTTTACCATACGCTGCACATTTGTCGGAATCAGCTGAATCGGACCACTAGTAGGGTTAAATTCCAAATTAATGTTCTTATTAGAAAAGACTTTTTTGTTTTTTGTCTCATCGAACTGTACACTATAAGTGTCTGATCCATATTTACCAACCATGTAAGCATCATGATCTTAGTATTACTGGATCGTATAATTCCTGATATGTGTACTCAATACACCAATATATATGACGCCATCCACATATTTCATAGGCAATATTAGCGCCATCTACATGTGACTATTGGAGTATTGAAATTAGTATGAATACTGACTCTATCCTAAACGTAAGACAAATTAATAATCTGGGTTGCAAACCGGTTCTGAGCCGTGAACCGTCACGTTTTTTGGGCTTCGAACCGAACCAAAAACTGAGCATGCTAAAATTGCAATTCTTTTGATAAATCTACTAAAATTTATTTTATTTTACTTGAGGGTAAATGTAGATGAAGACTTTTCAGAAGACATTCTTTTATTAAATTTGACTACTGAATAATTGTAAAAAACCTTTTGAAAAATTGTGCAAAGCAATACAAGAACAATGCCTTTTCACTTGCTTCATAATGAAATGTTTCTTGAAATAATAATTTTCATAAAACAAAAGTTTTGATAAATAATATAGACACTTAGTGCAACAATATTTAATCATTTGAACCGAACCGAACCGCTGTACAGAGGTACCCATGAATCGGTTCATGCACCGGTACACGTTTCCTCTACTCCGAACCACACCGATTTTTCATGAGGTTTGCAACCCTCTTAATAACAGAACAAAGGACCTAGCTTTGCTCGTGTTTCGTTTTTTTTTTTTTTCATGATATACATATAAGAGTTGTGCAGCGAAAGCATGTGCTTATGAAGTGCTTACAAGCAAACAATCAAATTGGGAAACCAAGCCTGCTTGAGCTTGTGTATTGTTTTGCTTGGCTTGCTTAGGCTTTGCTTGGTATAAATAACAAAAGTGACGTATTTGTCTTTCGTTTATGCTATAGTTGCATAGGTATTTTTTATTGGTGCTATTAATTATTCTTTATAAGTTTGGCATTTTATGTGAGTTTGTATGGGAGGTACCCCTCCTGGTAATCCTAGCATCATGAAATAAACATGGCTGATGGATACGGAACAAAAATAAATGTTCTGCGCTTGGTACAAAAAAAACCTCTGTACAAAATTTCAACTCTCTAGCTCAAAAACTGTGGGACTAGTTTTGCGAACAGACGGACATGGCTAAATCAACTTGTCTCATTAAGCTGATCAGAAATATATATACTTTATGTGGTCTGCGATGTCTCCTTCTGTGTGTTACAAACTTCATGACAAACTTATAATACTATTCACTTCCGTGAAGAGTATAAAAAAAAACAAAACTAACAATAGAAGCAAAAATGTGATGTACTACAAACATACACCAAGCCTACCAAGCCTAACGACATCAAGCCAAGCCAAGCAAAACAATACACAAGCACAAGCAGGCTTGGTGTTCTCTGCGTTCATGCTTGGCTTGCTTGGGCTTGTTTATTTCCCAAGCCTTCATAAACATCATTATGATGTTCACTGCACAACTCTGATACAGAAATGTAGATTCGAATTACATTTATTAAATTGATTAAATACACTAGGCGCACTATATTTTATGCATATGGCAACTCTGCACCAGTAAACAACCATGCCATGTGTCTTCTCTATGCATATGGCAACTCTGTACCAGTAAAAAAAAAAAAACAAAATTTTCCCATCAGACCAAATTGGTGGAGCCGTTTCCAGATATATAATATATATACAAGCGCAATGCTTAAATAAATAACATAATATTTCTGCATGCTCACTCACAGGAGCGTGATGAGTTTTACATCTTTGTCATTACCAAAGATAACCTTCTTTCTGGTTTAAATTAAAAAATAAAGAAAATAAAAATGAACAATAAATTATAGTAATTATAAAAATTAATTCTTTCCTCTTCAAATTTTTCTTGATTTAGTTACTAAATATATATAAAATAATCCGGATCAAAAGATTTCCCCCTTTTTTAATGTTATTAATTAATCCACACCAAATTGATTATTTCTCGCACTGTGCGATGGTTTGATTTACAATTGCAAACATAATCTGTATTTGTGAATTGAAATGTTGCATAATTTATTTGACAGTGATAGCAAATGTTTAACAAATTTACATACTTATGTTGAAATAAATCAGAAACTTTCAAGTGTATTCGAACAACACATCATCAAAGTGCGATTGAACTAATTCAGAAATCTTTGTGGAAATGCGGACATAACTTATCATCGGATGACTTACTTTATGAACGTAACAGAAAGAAGGCTATCATTGGCTATGCCAAAGTTGTAATACTCTTCACGCTCCTCCGAGTTGCATCCAACCTTTCTTTCTTAGCATCACATCAGATTGTGTGGCAATTTTATT
Source organism: Amiota communis (assembly GCA_037043315.1). NCBI lineage: Eukaryota > Metazoa > Arthropoda > Insecta > Diptera > Drosophilidae > Amiota > Amiota communis. The sequence goes on along the minus strand of JBAMAV010001552.1, from coordinate 386,438 downwards.
GTACTTTTATTCTTTATAAGTTTTTCATATAATTTGGGTTTGTATGGAAGGTACCCCTCTTGGTAACCCTTGGATCATGAAATTTACATGGTTGATGAATATGGATCAGAAACTTATAGTGTCCAAATTTTAGTTCAATACGTTAAAAAATAAAAAACTTTTTCTAAGAACATTAATTTAAAGGGTGGTTTGTATGGAAGGTACCCCTCATGGTAACTCTAGGATCATGAAATTTACACGGTTCATGAATGTAGATCAGAAACCTATATTGTTCCAATTTCAGTTCGATATGTTAAAAAACACAAAACATTTTCTAATAAGAACATAAATTGATAGGAGGGTTTGTATGGGAGGTACCCCCAGTGGTCCGATTCGGCTGATTCCGACAAATGGTAAAAGGAACCTATGTGCAAAATTTCAGCTCACTAGCTCAAAAACAGACGGACATGGCTTAATCAACTCGCCTCATCGAGCTGATCACAAATATATATACCTTATGTGTTCTGCGATGTCTCCTTCTGTGTGTTACAAACTTCATGACAAACTTATAATACTATTCACTCCCGTGAAGAGTATAAAAAGAAATCCGTTATATTTGCATGATATTGAAGGCTTTATGTAGCATTGTTAGAATGATCCGATTTAGGTCAAATTTGCATCGCTTTGTTCGATAACTTGATGCCATTTTGAAAGTAATGGCATTATGCCTATCTCATAGAGACCCTAGTCCCTAGTGGCAAAAAACTGGAACAGTCTATTTTCACAAGTTTCTCGTGACGTGAATGTTTCACCGGGAAAATTATTCGCCATAGAGTGTCAAAAATTGGACCGTCTGAAGGTAGCATTCGCCCAGAAGCGGCCAGTTTTGGCAAATAGGAGACGAATTGCATTTTATTAGGACTACGCCAGGACAGATACATCTATAGTAACTAGCCAGAAGCTCCGGAAACTTGGTTGTTAGATTCTTATGCATACACCTTATAGTCCAGACCTGACCCCTTACCATGCGTTCCTGTCTGTCCCAGTTTTTGCCAATAGAGACGAGGATTTCTTTGAGAGAAGCATAATGCAATTAACTTCAAAATGACAACAAGTTATCGCATAAAACGATGGATATTTGATCTAAATCGGATCATTCTAACTATGCGAAATAGAGCCTTCAAATTCATGCAAAAATAATAGATTCCTTTTCACTAGACCTTTTAAATCCCTTGAAAAAACTAACTTCTATTGAATTATGTTTTTGATATTAACGTTTGCTATTCATCTACAAGTGATCCACTGATAATAATAACGTCATCATGCAGTGAACCCTTACTATCACCAATGCTACTACTCTCATTGTTGCTATTGGTATGGATAGTATTATCGGTAGCTGCGCTACTAGTGTATATGGCATAAAGTAAGATCACACAGAAAATGCAAAACAAACAAATTGCTAATTCTTATCTTTTTCGTCTTTTCATCTTTTTCTTGGTAGCAATTTGCTGTGCACTATTTATGGTGGCTCCTGAAGAAGATGATTCATTAACGCTCTTGGACAAGGCAGCAGAAAGTGAAAGTGTTGTTATATCGTTTACAGCAATTTTCTTATTAGGATCCAGAACATTAACCCCAACATCACAACCGTCATCAGTTCCAACCCTAATGCACCGCCCAGAACTGCTTACACTACCATTTTCAATACTACTATCCTCAGCTGATGAAGTTGACGAAGAGGTTGCCGCCTCAATTGCTGCAATTAAATTAATCTTGTGTTCAAGTTTTTTTGTTTTCATTTTAGAAGGAGCAGGGGTTCCACTTAAAATTATAGGAGTCGAGAAATCTTCCGAAGTAGTTGTCGGTATTGGTCCCTCACTATCTGTCGTTGTTGACGTAGAATGTGGTAGCGGCTTTGTTGTGTTAACCCTTGACGAAAATTGCTCACTGACTAGCCTTTTCTCTCCACTAATAACGTCATCACCACCGTAAGTTGTCGTTATTTCCATCATTGATGCGGTAGTTGACTTTATAGATACTACTGTAGTTGGTGTTTCAACATAACTATCTACTAACTGTGAATCAGATATGCTGATCAGAGGACGTAGTTCATCGTCATCATCTGGTGGCAGTACCTGCTGGTGCTCAGCACGTTGTTTTTGTAACTGTTCAAGTTGTTGTTTAGATCGTTTATGTTTCTTATTTAATTTCTTGGGCTCTTCAACAACAATTACCTCATCAGAGCCAGATGAACTATTTGATGAGGATGACATTGAAATGGTTGCTGGCAATGAATGACTGTTTTTGAAAGCGCTAGACTTTATTGCTGATTCTCTATCAGTAGCACTACCCGGACATTGTGTTGTTGCTGTTGACATTTTATACTTGCCAAATTCATTCTCGTAATGCAAAGAGCCACACAATGCAAAAATTAAATTGTGTTCACTAAAATCCTGTGCCGGTGACGTTATTTTACATTGAAGAGCAGGATTATCTTGCAATGGACTTTCTAAGTTGATAAGACTCATTTGTTCGGCAAGAGTAGAGGTGCTGCTTCTCTTTGTGTCAATATCATTATTCGCAAGACTTGTTTCGATTGGTTTGACCGCTGACAACGGTGACAATGATTTTATTATTGGCTTTGGTAGTAGAAATTCATCCAAGCTACTCATGCTGGACTTCTTGTATTTTTTGACTGACTTTAAGACATCGACAGCAGTGCTGGCTAATGGCTCTTTAATATTTTGTGTTTTTAAAGTCGATTCCATTTCACTGACTAACATAGGTTTAATCGGCGTCTGTAAACAACTTTGGAACACTTTTTTTCCTTTTCCGTTTGTTGTTTCATCAAGAAGAAGATCCGGATTTGATTTTGTAGTTTTCCTAATTATCATTGTTTTTAGGCTTCCAACGATTGGATTGTCATTGTTTAAGTTTCTGCTAGACGCATCGGAATCAATGTTTTTCCTTTCTTGCAGTTTAGCTTCGTTTAGAAGTTTGCATGCTTCCTTTGTCGATTTATTATATTTTTTATTTTCCATTAAAGACGAGTCATCTAAAACTTTGCTTTCATAGCCACAACTGCGCTTAATGGAATTAGACCCAGCCGATGAAGCCGGCAGTGTCAATGGTAACGGGTAGGGTACCAATGCCTCTACAACTTTTATTCTATAATTGTTTGGTGTCATGTCAATTAATTCTGAGTTTTTTAAATCCCTTGTTATTGCTATTTGTTTGGTTTCAGTTGGGCTATTATGTTTTTTGTGTGTTTGATATAATTGCATCTTTTTATCATCCTTGTCTTTATCGTTTTGACAGTCAAAATCTTTTCTTTTGATTAAATCTGTATATTCAAAATCATGTCCTATTTTTATTGACTCATCTAGAAAATCATCTTTCGACATGCGTTGTTTTATTTGTTTTTGACTGAAATCTTTATCAAGTTGTATATATTTATCATCATCTTTTAATTTTTCCTTCATGTTTTGTTGCTCCATACAACCGTCACTTTTAGTGTTGTCACACTGATGTTGTTCCGAATAATCATAAATAATATTAGAAGTATCATCACATTTGGTAATTTTCTTTTTTTGACTTAAGAAGCTACTTATGTTTTCCGGTTTGAATTCGTTTTCTGAACTCAAATTTGAGTGACTTGTATGTTTTGTTTTTTTCTTATTACTGATCTTTTCAAATTTTGTTGTCGCTGTTATTTTGGTTTGTGACACCGCGACATGTGACTCGTCCGATTTCTGTATCTCAATAAGGCTATCCATTAAATTGATAGCATCTAACACTTTTGTTTCAATATTAGTTCTCTTCTGTTCATCCTGCTCCACTCCTAAACCAATATCTTCATGAACATCATAACATTTTGATTCTTTACGAGTTAATTTTGTGGGTGTGGACGCGAAAATAGATTGTGGCGGTGGAGGCGATGACATTGGCTTTAGAGCTGCTGCAGCACAATTCGTGGTAATTTTTGTTTGTTTCTGAATACTTTTTTGGTCTTTATTTACTTTTTTCCGCACCGGCTCCATCTCTTTCATTGCCTCCTGCCCCCCTCCTATATGCTTATCGACTGAGTTAATCTCCATGAAATTGTTCTGTTGGTCCCTTTTTACTTTTAATAAAGATTGCTGTTTTTCTTCCACTTTTTTTATTGCCATCGAAATTTGTTTTAAGTTTTTATCCCTTAGCGATGATGAATCTGGCATTGCTTTTCCAATATCTGTGCAACGTTTATTCAGTGTTGATAACTCATCACAATGCTCCTGTTGCATTTGTTCGGAATTTTTATGTGCTCCCTGTTGTTTTGGCTGTATTCGTAGTTGATGATGTTGTTTCGACTGTACATAAACATTTTTTTGCTGTTTCTCCTTAAGCGTTAGGACTTTATCAACTTCTATGGCTATAACAGGAACAATCAATTTATTTGTTATAATCACCGGTGGCTTACAATGCTCCGCATGCAGAACTGAGCTCCCAATATTTTCCATTTCTGAATTATCAGGTTCATTACAAAATATTGCAACAACTGGTCGAAATTGATCCTCATCACAATTCTCATGTATGACACAATCTTCAGTAGTCAATTTACCAACAACCTCATCAAGAACATCTGTTTGTATATCAGCTGTCATAAGACTACCAGTCACTGTGGTCACTGCACCCAAAGGATTTACTATTTTTTCGATTTTGGCAAAAGTAGTATTGGTGTTGCCATTATTGCAGCTGGTGTTGCCATTATTGCAGCTGTTGTAGCTACTTTGGTCATAAGAACATATGTTGGGTAGTGCCGATGCTAGTGCTGCAACAGCGGAAGATTGTGGTGCTAATAAAGCAGAGTTCATTTTAATCTTTTTTGATGATGATTTATCCATGACAATAACAACCTGTTGTGCCCCTCCTGATGTTGAGCTATTCATATTTTTTTTGTTTGATTTTATTCTCTCAATATAACGATTTCTTGATTTAGCAGCATTAATAACATTATATTCATCATCGTCGTCATCATTGTCACCACTGCTAAAAGATCCTTTGGTTCTATTTTCGTAAACATTATCTTTACTCTTGTCGTTATCATCGTCTGTGTGTTCGGTTAACGCATCATAATAATATGCATTCTCACAAGCAGTTACGGAAGCCACTGAGTTGGCAGCTGAAACGGTAATTGCGCTACTGCTGCATCTACTGTGTGCGGCGCTCTCAGAGGACAACAACAAACGACCTTCAAAAGAAAAAGACAGAAAGAGAAGAGAAAACAAAAACAATTGATGAGAAAAAGCGCAATTCAAAAAAGCCAAATACAACATTTTGATTTGTTATGATTTTCGATTTGTATTTAGATTTGCTACCGTTTTTTATTCTATTGAAATTTCTTTATTCCTTAAAGTCAAAAAGCAGTGCAAAATCTGTGAAATTACGTAAAACGAAAAAAATTATAATAATAATAAAAACAAATAAATGTTTCACAAATACATTTAAAAAAAATTAAAATGTACGTAGATGAATAAATTATTGAAAGATAATTTTGCACTTCTTATTTAATTTCATTCCGAGCATATATTTGTTTTTATATAAATTGATTTAAACATTTTCGGAGCGTTATTGTTGCAATTATTTCAAAGTAAATATGTATGAAAAATATTAATAAAAAAAAAATCAGCCATGTGTGAGTCGGACTCAAATTTGATCAAAAGCAAAAGTGAAATATTTATACAGCCTAAATGTATACTACAAAAAAAAAATTACCAAAATATGAAACAAAATAAATAACAAAGCTTCTAAAACTGTGTGCAGTGCATATTGGAGCATACGTTTCTTGTATGGGGACCCCTTTAATTTTTTAACTTTATTTTAGTTTTAGTATTTGGTGTTATCATGACAATAGAAATACACATTCGGTGAAAATTTCAACTGTCTAGCTATTACGGTTCATAAGATACAGCGGAGTCGACGGTGGAAGCTTAGTAATAGGGTCCCGTCAGCACCCTTTGGGTACGGAACCTTAAAAAACCAAGCAGCAAACCAATATAAGCACCAATTAAACGTGTTAAGAGGACATTTATATAAGTCAGTGAATTTTGAATAAAACATATATATATATATATTTTTTTTTTTTTCGATAAAAAGGCCTTTTATTTGACAACGTAGTCCCTTTTTAGCTCGATACATTTAGTCCAGCGTTTTTTTATACCTTCCAAAAAATAAGTTTTTTCAAAGTTATGAAAATAGGCATTTGTTTCAGTTACGGTAACGAAATGACGCAAAAACCCGTTTGGATTGCGCAGCTCTCTTTTGATGTGATTGGGCTTATGGTCGAGTGTGAGCAATCGGGTCACCCATCGCGCCGATAGCTTTTTTATATCCAAATATTAATGTAAAAGGTGATGTACCCGCTCAATGGAGATGATTACAGCCTCAGCCACCTCACGCACTTTCATTTTCCAATCGTTCAATATCACTCTTTGGGCGACCAGCACGTTCGGCGTCACCTCTGCTGATACGACCACAACAGAATTTACTCAACCACTTCTTAACCATTAAAATTGATAGTGCAGATTCCATATAGTCTTTATCAAAGGATGATAACAGTTTTCTGTTTTTATAATAATCCTTGATGAGCACACAAAATCACTTTTTCCCACTTTCGTCAAAAATTCACGAGGTTGTCTACTTTCAATGGCTGTCAAACACAAACTAAATCAGGTAATATGCTCAAAATTTGACAGTCTATTTACATATGTCAGTTGAGAGAAGCAGTGTTGCATTTTAAGTTACTACGCGGAAAATTAAAAAAGTCACCGACTTATCTAATTGCAGTTGTATTGGTATTTTTGAACGACAAATTCGTTTTCTCTAATAATTCTATATATATGTACATATGTATGCCGAATAATAAATAGTAGCTATGTATATTAAAAAGGTAAAATTAGTAACTTTGGCTGTTGTTGTTCCTTGTTTTAGAAAAAAAAAAAAAAAAAATCCTCCTTTTTTTCATTTTATTTTTAAAATTTCTCTCTCCTTTAATTTAATAACTTTAGGTAAGGGAGAATTTAATCAAAACGGGTCTAACAAAACGGGCGATTTCAATACGCCAAAAGGCTAATTCTATGACACAGTGATTTGGAATTGTGTTGAAATTGAGGCAAGAGATTTTCATGACACAGCTGAAAGCAACTGTGTTTTTTTTCTCAACTCTTTCTTTGTTAATGCGTAGAATGTTTATTTGTGCGCTCACTTCACCTCACTCGCAATATACAAAACACAAGAAAATATTTCAACAAATAATGAATAAGTTTATGAATGTTACTCAAGTCGTATTCATTTAAATGATAATATTTGATTGATATTCATTAGAATGATTTTGGATTGCTCTCATATTCATAACACTGACCGACAACATTTTTGGTGTTTGAAAGATTGTACTAATTCGAGGTCGCTGATTTCGAATCTGCCTTAGTTTTTTTTATGTCCTCTAGTTTTTGAGATATAGCTCATTTTTTGTTTTTTACATTTACATAGAGGTTGTATACAAAATTACACTACTTCTAATGTTGTTTATGTTATTGAAAATCTGAAATTTTAAATTCATATATAAATACACTACTACTAATGTTGCTTATGTCATTGAAAACCTGAAACATCAAATTCATATAAAGAAATATCAACAAATTCATAATACTAATTTAGTTTAATAAACAAAAAGTGGTTAATATTCATAATATTTCAGTTTAAAAACAAAAAACAAACACCAATTTCATTGATGTTGATTTGATTTTTTTTTTTTTTTTTCTAAAAATAGCTTAATTGAACGGTACTTTAAAGATCAAAAGAGAAAGAGATGATAAAAGTAAAGGGAGACTTGCAAGAGCAAAAACAACATGAAAGTAGTCGTCGTTCAATCATCACAGACGAAATTCATCTTTTTCCATTGCAATGTATAATGAAGTTTCTATATAATGAAGTAATTTTCTGGTCTCGTGCGAATTCATTATAGGGAAGTTCGACAGTGTTTTCTTTTTTTAAACTGATGCTCACTTCTTTTCATCACGACTATGCAATAAAGAATGTGTTGAAAAATATGTTAGAACATGCTGGAAGGTACAATGCAACATGTATGATCGATTGATACTTTGTCATTTTTGTTTTTGCTTTCTGTATGATGTATGATATTTTAGTCGCAAATAAACTCTCCTCACAACAGGTTATGAACCCAGGCTTAAAATAACAGTTTATAAAGTATGAAAACGTTATACAATATAGAGCGTTATACAATCGTGGTCAACGATTTACGAGCGCCGTAGACGCAGTTGAAGAGTTCAAAAACCATGCTATGGAGGTGTCTCAAGAGGAATGGAAAAATTGCTATGACCAATGGTTCGAACGAATGCAAAAGTGTATTGATCATCAGGGGGAATATTTTGAAAAACAATAGCCATTTTCATTAAAAAATTTTTGTTCTTATTTGCTATTCCCGAAATATAAATAGCAGCCCTCGTAGTGCCCAAATTTCAGTTCAAACAAAAAACTTTTTCTAATAACATTAATTTAAAAGGGGGTTTGTATGGGAGGTACCCCCACCCCCTAGTGGGTCGATTCGGCTGATTCCGACAAATATACAGCGTATGGTAAAAATAAACCTATGTACAAAATTTCAGCTCTCTAGCTTCAAAACTGCGGGACTAGTTTTGATACAGACGGACGGACATACGGACATGGCTAAATCAACTCGTCTCATCGAGCTGATCACAAATATATATACTTTATGTCTCCTTCTTTGTGTTACAAACTTCATGACAAACTTATAATACTATTCACTCCAGTGAAGAGTATAATAAAGAAAAAAACGCTGCAAAAACATGACAAAAAATTTGTGCAGTTTACGGTGAAAATGCTGTGAGCGAATGCCGGACCCAGAAGTGGCTTGTTCGATTCCATTCCGGGAATTTCGATGTAAAAGATGCACCTCGCACTGGTCGGCCTGTCACTGAAAAAGTCGATGAAATTTTGCAACTGATGGAGCAAGACCGGCACGGAAGCTGTCAGGAATATCGGAGGCACTAAACATCAACCATATGACAGTTTGGAATCATCTAAAAAGAGCAGGCTACTCAAAGCAGCTCGATGTTTGGGTACCACATGAATTAACTCAAAGAAATTTAATTGACCAAATAACCATCAGTGAAACGCTGCTGAAACGTAACGAAATGGAACAATTTTTGAAGCGAAACATTACAGGCGATGAAAAATGGATTAAACACGAGAATATCCAACGCAAGCGATCATGGTCAAAGGCCGGCGACCTTCCACAAACGACTTCAAAGGCTGGGTTGACGGCAAACAAGGTTATGTTGAGTGTTTGGTGGTTTGTCATTATGAGCTGCTAGAACGTTTCGAAACGGTCAATTCGGTCCTATACTGTGCACAACTCGACCGTTCGAATGAAGCAATCAAGAAAGAGCGATCAGAATTGGCCAACAGAAAGAGAGTTGTCTTCCATCATGACAATGCTAGGCCACACACATCTTTGATGTTGGGTGGGAAGTTTTGATGCATTCACCGTATAGCCCCGACATTGCACCGTCTGACTACCATTTGTTTCGTTCCCCGTAAAACTCTCTTAATGGTAAAAAAAATTGGTCGGCTGAAGACCCACTGAAAATCATTTGCCCAAGTTTTTCGCTGATACACTACAATAGTTCTACACAGATAGAATAATGAAGCTACCTGGAAAATGGCAAAGGTCATAGATAATAATGGCCAATATGTACCTTGATTGAAATACTATGTGTTTTGCTGTGCCAATGATTTGGCGGGAACAAGTAAATCATTATAATAATTGCTATTTTTGTTTAACTAGTACCAGAGGAATTTCAAAAACAAACAAGACTAAATTGGAGTATCCAAATATAGCATCAGTATCTAAACCAATTCCTCACAGTGAGAAATACCCAGTTCTTTTAGTAACAGACACCACACATGAAGAACCTTTTCTTTCAAGCGATGATGAAGAATACATTCACACATACCGGAGTATAAACCTCCTTAACAATCCTTGCTGCAACCACACTAAATTGAACTGCACGAGTTGAATGATTTGGTTCGTGTTCTGAATTTGTCTGTTCGGAAAGCAGAGATATTGGGATCTAGATTGAAAGAATGGCACTTGTTATCTCCTAACTGAAAACTGTTTTATCCAAATTAAGTGATGCTAAATTGAAAGAAGGCATTTTTGTTGGTCCACATATAAGAAAATTTATAAAGAACGAGGAATTCGATGAAAAGCTTACCAAGAGCGAACTAGCGGCTTGGTTGTCTCTAAAGAAGGTAATTTTTAGGCAAACATAAAGATTGAAAAGCCGAGTTTTTAGTAAAGGACTTGTTGGATGCTTTTAAAAATGCATTTCTTACATTCTCATTTCGATTTTTCCCCCCAAATCTTGGGATGGTGTGTGACGAACAAGATGAACGCTTTCACCAGGATATGGAACAGATAGATTGCTTAATCGGCGGTTATCAAACCGTGCAAGTCTACCATTAGCTTAACTACTCTCTACTATTTTCTATCCACAAAGAAACGCTTTCCTGCAGGTGTCTTCCATCTTTAAACGTAAAAATAATTTCTTACTCTTGATTGACAAGAATTCTTCTAAGGATCTATCTGAAATCATAAATAAGCTATGTATTTTTTAATAAAACTACATAACAACCACTGCAACAACATCTTACCACACAAAGTTTTTGAAATCTCTTTTTTCCAAAATCTAAAGTTTTTTCACGTTCCAAGTTGGAAACCATTTTCATTTTGTCACCAAGTTCGTCTTCAAAGAGGGTCAATATAGCAATATCGTCACATAAATACCACAAAATTTGGCAGAATTTGGTCTGAGCTGCTTTTGAAATAGATTTGTCACTTGTTCGTACTTTTTTAAAGCTTCCAAAAAGGACAAATCTTAATCTGATGCTGTTACAGACAAACTACACTGAAACCAGGGTTTAACATAGGATTTCACAATAAATAAAGAAACATGTAGGTTGGCTTGTTTGCAGCACATATTTTTAAAGTATAAAAAGACCTTGTCATCCATTTCGCTTGGTGCATAGCTGCAGTAGGACTGATTTTTTAATTTCTTTTCTTGATCTCCGCCCAAAAATATTACACACGGTTCAATAAATTCTCTATATTCAACCACTCACAATAGCCTTTTTTAGTTCTTTCGAGTAAAAAACATTATGTTCGTCAATTTTAGAGTTTCTAAAATGATGTGATGTTGAGGGGATGTGGTTATTCGCAGAGGTGCATAATTGTGGAAAGCTTCTTGACCGCTATATTCTTGGGTATAGCCAGGGGCGATTCTTTGACGAATAACTCAAGCAGCTCACAACCTCCAGCTTCAGAACGGTATCCCCTGGATAGCTAAGTGGCTGCCGCCATTTAGTGAACTAATGTGAGAAGGCGACTGGTCACCTCGGTTGCCAGTTCATCTCCTTCTGGTGCATAGAATGTTGCATTGGGCCAGTGACCCCATCGTAAAAAAAATATACACTCAAGAAACGGAAACAGGCCTCGGATATAACAACCCCTCCACGACGTCGACTTTCAGCTTTAAACACATGACACGAATCGGAACCTGGAATGTTCGCTCTCTCTCTCTGAAACTTCAAAGCTCGCTCAAGTCTGCAGAGATGGAGCTCTACAAAATCAAAATTCTTGGTCTATCAGAAATAAGATGGATCGAGCAAGGCGAAACGAATACCCTTGCTGGCCACTACTTCATCCATAGTGGTAACTCACACAGGCGGGCAAATGGTGTTGGCTTCTTAATAGAAAATAATACCAAAAGCGAACTAATGGGATACAACGTAGTATTTCGTAAAATCACTATTATCCAATGTTACGCACCTACTGAGCTTGACACGGACAAAAACAAAGATGAGTTTTATACATTACTGGATGCCTCTATTAGTTCCGCGCCAATAGGAGACATCATCATAGTACTGGGCGATTTTAATGCGAAAATTGGTACAGATAACACCAATTTTGAAAAAGTAATGGGTAAACACGCTCTAACATCAGCCAGGAATAATAACGGAGATCGCTTGCTTGAGCTCTGTGCAAATCAACGTCTTTTCATTGGAAGCACAAAATTCCCTCACAAAAATATACACAAATATACCTGGCAGTCCCCCGACGGACACACTCGAAACCAAATTGACCATGTATTAATCAGTAGACGTTTCCATAATTCCCTTACCGATGTCCGCACACAAAGAGGTGCTGACGTATACAGTGATCATAATCTGGTTACTGGTGAACTCCGTTTACGCCCGAAAATCGTAAGAAAATGTGAAGGACGACAACAGTCGTTTAATTTGGACAATTTTAAAACAAACACTTTCCAATGAAATTATGAGATCAAATCAACCGCCCACGATATATACAATCACAAATGCATGCTTTAAGGCAGCTGAAAAGACAGTAGGCAAATACAATGCAAAAGAAAACAATGGATGAGCAACACCTCCTGGCAACTTATTGAAGAACGAAAAAAGTTAAAGCCTCAGCTTAACGTAGTCGCTATATCTGAATAAAGCCAAACAATCGATGCCTACAACACAATAAACAGACAAATAAGACGCTCTATAAAAAGCGATAAGGGACTATATACTGAAAATAGGAGTGGTTAACAATCCTATGTTCAAGAAAACAACAGACTATATAGTGGCGCACAATAGCTTTGAGAGCGACTTCAAGGTAAAATTTCCTACCAGGATGGAATGGAAAGAGAACAGCTTTCAGAGTGATTTTGACATTTCAATGTTCACGGATGGGTCGAAGATGGAATGCGGTGTAGGAGCAGGGGTGCACTCACCACAAATAAGCTTGGACCACTCTTTCCGGCCACCCGACGAGGCCACAGTCTTTCAGGCGGAGGTCCTTGCCATTAGGGAAGCATGTCGGCTAGCCAAAAATAACGCACCGAAAGGTCGTAAGATAGCTATCTTCGTTGACAGCCAGACGGCACTCAAAGCACTGCAATCCACCATTGTGAAGTCAAAGCTCGTTAAGGAATGCAGGTCGACGATGAGCGAGCTAAGTCGTCAAGCTGATATCACTCTCTTATGGGTTCCCGGCCATAGGAACATAGAGGGGAATGCGAAGGCTGACGAATTGGCTCGTTCTGGTGCTTCTCTTGATGTATCGGTGGCGGAACAGGTCTCGATTCCCCTGGCGGTCGTCAAGAGAAGCAACTTCCTGTTTTTCCGCCAGCTGGCTAACAGACGGTGGAAAGATCTTGAATCTTGCAGAGCGGCACGCTCATTAACAGAAAGACGCTCGGATACCGCAAGGCTCACAGCGGTTTTTACCGGTCACTGGTGAGTAGGGATGCACGCGGAGAGACTGGGTATTCCGTTTAGAAGCCATTGTAGGAGCTGCGGAAACGAAGAGGAAGAGGAGTCACTCACCCACTTTCTATGTCAATGCCCAGCCTTGGCAAAGACTAGAAATAAGTTTCTGGGCAAATATTTCATCGACAATCTCTCGGACTGTTCAGTCACATGTCCGGGTGATTTACTCAAATACCTAAATTCCACAGGTTGGATTTAGTAATACTGATTGCGTTCGGCGAGGAAGTGGTATCAAAACGGCACTCTAGTGCTAATTGTGGCTCGTAGTGGTTTATGCGAGCCAGCCACGGAAACCAACCAACCATATACTGAAAATATAGCCGGTGAAGCAGAAAATGCAGCAAACTGTAATAACTTGCGAGGTGTCAGTCATAAAAAAGTTAACGAATACTAAGCCGAACATTCCTCCAATCAAGGCAAGTGATGGAAATACATTAACATCAGAAAACGACCAATTAAACCGATGGAAAGAATTCTTTGAAGACAGCACATTAGAGAACACAGAGGCACCCGCACGTGCAGACAGCTTTCGACGCAGAAATCCAAATAGGAGTATTTCTACCGAGCCACCTTCTGTTGAAGAGATCTGTGAAGCAAAACGAAAGCTCAAATGAATAAATCCCCTGGGCCAGACGAGCTTCCAGCTGAACTTTTAAAATACGGCTCTATCACCATCGCACGCGCACTATATCCGTTAATACACTCGGCATGGACATCCTCCACCGTTCCGGACGGCTGGAAAGAAGGAGTCATCATTACTATACCAAAGAAAGGTGACCTTAGCCCGTGTAAAAACTGGCGAGGAATTACTTTGCTAAACTGTATTCTGAAAATTTCGGCATTTATCATCTTCGGTAGAATATCCCCCATATCCTTAACACCCAACTCCGGAGAGAACAAAATGGTTTCAGATCGAACCGATCCCGTGTAGATCACATCGGCTGAATTTCAATCGCACTTATACCTTCTCTTTGTCGACTTTGAACGGGCGTTTGACACGATAATAAGAGATGAAATATGGAGATCATTGCGAAACGCTGGTGTACCCGAGAAGATCATCGATATTATGTATGAGGATGCTAAGCTCACTGTGCGTTTCAAGGGCAAAAATAGCACCGAGTTCAAAATAGAGAGAGGTGTACAACAAGGCTGCGTCCTCTCACCACTTATGTTTATATTAGTCCTAGATAACGTCTTAAAGCGCACAAACATCGAGGCGCCGTCAGGCCTACAATGGAGACTAATCCAAGAATTGAGCGATCTAGACTATGCTGATGACATATGTTTTATGACACACACGTTAGCCGATACCGCAGCAAAAGTACGTCAACTTGAGATCAATGCACGTGCAGCTAGTCTTAAAATAAACTATGGAAAGACGACGTTAATGCGCATGCAAACAAAGAACACCTTGCCTCTCTAAATCCACACCTATAACAGTACCATTCAGATAGCTGATGTGGATGAATTTTGCTCGGTAGCCAAATCACGAAGGATGGTGGTGCAGCGGCAGATGTGGCTGCTCGCATATGCAAAGCACGTACGGCATTTCATAAACTGTATAAAGTGTGGCGCTCCCGTACACTGTCGCTAAAAACAAAACTCAGCATAAAATCTGTATTATTATATGGTTCTGAGACATGGCTAGTATCAGAACGCATATGCCGAGCACTCCAAACCTTCGCTAACAAATGTTTACGGATTATATGCCGCATTTTCTGGCCCAGAACGGTCTTAAATGAACAACTGCTGCTGCTAACCAACAGTCATCCAGGTCATCCGCATCCAAAGGAGCGGAAATGGAGTTGGATAGGCCACACTTTACGTAGAGAAGATGAAAACATAGCAAAGATAGCCTTCCAATGGAATCCGCAGGGCAACCGAAGAAGAGGTCGTCCTCGTCAAACATGGATACGCACCGTCCACAATGAGAGCAGAGCCATAGCTACTTGGAATGGAACTAAGATACTTAGCAACTGAAAGAAACCGTTGGAGAGCTTTTGTTTCCACCCTATGCTCCGATTAGGAGCGATATCTCGTATTCGTACATTATATCAAGGAATTAAAAAAAAATGAAATTTCGCAAAGGTGTTAATCATAAAATGCTTTGAAAACGGACAAAACTTCATCTTTACCGGATGAACTATCTGATTTTGGCACAGCAAGAACTTTTTTTATGGCAATCATTCCTTCTTTAAATTTCTTCCGTCTACAGCTGGTATCATCATTATCATCATTTATCATCTCTGTTCTCTCCCTTCATAACTGCGTTCGAATGCTTTGTATTCAAGATTAACTTGTTATCAATTCATCAATATTATGACCCAATGGTTCCATTATAGCCTGAATTATGTAAACAGTCTCTTATGCTTAACTGACATCTACCTAAGTGGCTATTAGCTTGGGTGTATAAATATTTTTTCTGCACCTTTCGTGGTACTATTTGGTGTCGCAGTAGGTGCAGTTGTAGATTGAGACGTTGTCGCCGTAGGTGCATCAGAAATAGGATTGTCAATGCTTTCAGAAGAACTACTAGATGATAAACTACAGGCAGAAATGACAAGGGCTGGGGATCAAAAAATCATGAAATTCGTGTGACGTATAGCCCCTTATTTGCATGAAAATAGTCATCACAATAACTGAAAGCAAGGCACGCGTGACTTGTCACGTGCAACTTGTATGAACTCTATTCAGATTCAAGGCGGTACAAGGTCCCGGTCATAAAATGATCTGAAATTTTTACTGGGAGTATATAAACACATAATAAACATAATTACAGGGCATGCGTTACAAAAATTAATATTCCTTATGTATATACATTCTAGAGGTCTGCATGATGGCAAAAAAACTACGTTCGAATCAACAATGTTTAATATAAACTGAGTGAAATAGAATGCGACGCCGAAAGAATTCGAGTGAATTTGTGCACTGACGTCAGACTCAGCCGCACAACATTCACACAAAGATGCAAGAATTGAATGAGTGAAAATGAGAGGTTGTTTTCAAATTAATTCGAATGCCTTCCTTTTTTTTGCTTAAGAACAAAGGGCTGTTGTTGTTTTGCTGTGCGTAAGGAAAAGAAGAAAGAAAACAACAAAAACAACGCATATACATACACACAACCACTTACATACGTCTGCGTCTTCTTCTCCGCTCATTTCCTTGTTCGTTCGCGCGTTTGACTCAAATCAAAAGAAAATTCGAATTAATTCCGATGTGTTCGGCTATGCTGAGGTTGTCATTTCGTTTTGCACGCTAATTCTTTCTAAGAGCGCATCCACACAGAGATATTTTTGGGCAGAATACAAGCCGAAGGCATGTGCTTGTAGGCAAGAAACTTGCGACGCTTACGGGGTAGCTTTGTCTGCTGTACCACAGAACGCTGTCGACGTTTTTAGCCGAACGTCCGACGTTTCTGTTCGGTTTCGTCCTGTGTTTTGTATTTGTATGAAATGTGCTTGCCGAGTCGGTGCACAATAAGAACGAAGTTGAAAATATTTGTCTTTCACGAATCTGTCGTGTATGTCTAGCAGCGTAATTCGGTAAAAAATATTCGTACAATGTCTTTCTGTGTGGATCAGCTCTAATTCATTTCACAGAATGCAGACGGCTTTCGAACTCAAAACACATCTTCATTCATTTCGTATCTCGCTCTCACTCAATTCAATTCGAGTTCATTCTTTGGACTTCTGTTGTGAGCAAAGCCACGCAGCTGTCTAATACATACATATATATATCCTTTTTGGTAGAGAATAAAAATATATATGTAGATTAAAAAAGTAACCTATGTTATTTCTGTGCTCATAAAAAAAATCGTTTTATCAAAACTAACGTCACTAAAAATATGTATGTATAATTATGTTCATTTATTATCCAAATGAAGTCACTTACCGTTATCACGTTTGCCGGCATAAGTAGAAGGAGATTCACGCATTGCATCTGCAAGATCCTCTTTAAGACGAGTATCACCATTCCCATACTCTGAGTCAAGATGACTATGCCTAAATCGATCCATGAGCTTTGGACTTTGTTCAATGCTACCTGCAAATAGCAATAGAAGATGGTATAAATTATAGAAGTATTTATAAACTTCTTTAAATGGTCTTATGTATTTTTAAAATAAAACATAAATTGACTGCTAGCACAGTTGACAAGAAACAAGAAATTACCGAATGAGAAACATTAAATTACTGGTTTAAATGACATAGAACTTGATGAACAGTATTATTAATATTTGCAACTATAGCGTTTGATGTACAACTCTATTGGATTTCTTCAAACATTCAAAAGATACTTCATAAAACGATTTCTAATGACAATTAATTTAATACATTTACGTAATAAAATAGGCCTGGTGCCTTAAACGCGGTGAGTTTAAAAATAAACGTTCTTAAGTTATTTAAATTAAAATTAAAATTATATATACATATTTTTTTTTTTTTCTCGACTTATCGGAGAAAAATTAAAAAAAAAATGTTTGTTACTCCCAACTCATCACGGATTCTTCCAATGCGATCCAGGGAACCAATAAAGTTGGTCAGCCCTGCGCTTATGTGATGCTTTAGCTAGCGTTGCCCTGCGCGCGTTACTACGCCAGCGACATTTTGGGAATATTAATATAAGCAAACATTTGGAAAACGCAAACGATAAAAATATTAAAAATAACTGTTGAAAGGCAATTCCGACCTTAGGTCAAAACGAAAGAAATAGGTCTAACGTGGAACAGAAAAGTAATCACTTTGCACTAGATGAACTACAAACCTGCACTGCTAAATTCAAGGTGCATTCTTTTGTTAAAAAAGTTCAGTCCGATTACATTCAAAATTCAAAACACGACCTGACCTAGACTTTGCCGAGAATTATGAGCTGATCAATCAAGATAAATACAATCAGCACATTGGTCTCATGGGCATGTCACATTTTTCACGTGGTGTATTTGGAGTACCGATAAACTCCATTCAATGATCATAGTTTCTGATGAATTATGCCACAATAAAAAAATAAAAAATTAAATTGTGCATTTCAGATGTACATATATCAATTCAAATGACGAATCTTCTAATGATGTATCTCCCTTAAAATAAACAGTACAATTTTTACGTATTTGAAAAGAAATAATTAACATAAATGACAAAGATTAGTACTGATTAGTAATAAACATTGTTTCATCACTTTTACCGTTCCTGTATAAGCTTTTATTGACGATTGTAGTAACTTAAATTAGACGTGTTGCACTCGCGATTGCCTCAAAACTGAATAATTCATTGTTTATTCTTGTTTTCTATTTCTTTTTTTTTTTTTAATGTATATAGTAGACATGTGAATGATTGCAATTAGTTTTTGCACTTCTGTTTGTATCATAAATACGTAGTGATAATGCAATCATTAATCATTTTTACTAGCGTACGAAAGAAAACGATAACATTTTTTTTAGATATCAATTCTAAACGATTACTACTTTTAATCATACTTTTTTAATGATTATAAAAAGTATAGAGTTCATACTATATGTACTAGGCATGTGTTCGATTACAATTGAAAAGGCTTTTCAATAATCTACTCTAAAACTTTTACTTGATTTACCGTATTAATTTGCAGCGATTATGATTTAATGTAGTATTTTGCTTCTGTAGTACGATAACTCTTTCTATCCATTTGCTTTATGCTCAAGTTTTATGGATAAAAGTGAATAGTGACAATTTTGAGTATGAATATGAAAAGTATTGACTTTATACTATATGTACTAAGAGTAAAAACGTTGTCGTTGTCTACTGTCTACTGGGTGAGCGCTCGCATAGCACAAAAATATTTCGTAAGAGAACAACAACAACATACATATTCATCTTAGTCCCTCTCTCTATCACTCTATATGTCTCTTTGTTAATGCGTGTTAGTTTTGCTTGCTTTGGTTCTTTTGCTTGCTTCTACAGGCAATGAATGGATATTGAGTATCCATTTTTCCGATGTGATTATAACCGATGCAATCGAAACAACCAATGCAATCGAAACAACCAATGCAATCGAATTAACCAAAGCAAGCAAAAGAACCAAAGGAAGCAAATATTAAGGCATAACATAACAAATGTTTCACAATTAACAGACTTTTTTGTTTTTGTATCGTAATGTAGAGAGTAAGGGCCAACTTTGTTACACCCGCGATAGCACATTAAACCTTTCTCCTGACTATTTAAATAGTTCATTACAGTTTTTATAAATGAATCAAAAAGGAACATGTTAATATGTAGCCCTTCCAAGAATAATTTCATTAAAAATGCTTTTCATTTTATTTTTATGAGACTTTATATACGTCTAAATGTTGCACCCGCGATAATGGAATCGCCCTTTACTACGATTGCAGGTGAACTGGCAAAATGTTTGTTGTGATTAAAAATTATTAGATTTTATGCTAACAAAATTGCAATTCCGACCAGTGTGGCATGGTACAATAATTATTGTATTATAATACTCAGTCAACTCACGTCACACAATAATAAAAAGATTCTGCTTATGATGTTTGTTTTGTTTTCTCCTTCCATAACAACATTTTGAAGAGTTTTTTCAAAATTTTTTTGCCAAGAATTCTCACTGACAGACCGTTCCTGTTTCTCATCGTGAGACCAGAAGCTAACAACTTTTGACATAACACAAATTACTGTACTCTGTGAGTGAGACCGTTTGCTTCAATTTTTTCACTCCATCTCCGAGTAGACTACATTGAAAATATGAGATGAGTCTCATTTGCGAGCTTTGCTTAAAGACAATTTCTTGATGTAGTATAAAGGTAATATATTTATTTTCAGTTGTTTATGTTCTCGTAAATCTTCCTTTACTTCCATCGGATTTTCCTCATTTTATCTTTAAGGTACCGTTCATTAAGCTATTTTTAGAAAAAAAAAGTAAGACATAATCGAATACCGTTATATTTTATTTTTAATTTCTGTTCAATGCTGTACACGAATAATGTGGGTTTTTTTTTTTTTGTTTTTTTTTTACTAAAATAAGTATTATAAATATTAAACACTTTTTTATTATTAAACTAAATTATTATGAATTTGTTGATAATTCTTTATATGAATTTAATGTTCAAGATTTTTAATAACAACACTAGTAGTAGTGAAATAATAAAAAAAAAACTTTGTGAATGTAAAAGAGAAAGAAGTAGCTGTATCTCAAAAACTAGAGCAGATACAAAAAAACTTAGGGCAGATTCGAAATCAGCGAGGAATTAATAAGTAACCACTAAAATATATCATGCATCAAAACAAAGTTTGATTTTGTTGAGCTGTGTTATTGATTCGTCTGATTTTTCAAAAGTATTTCAATTGCTACAATTAAAAAGAGAACAGCATCACGCGCTAACATCACGTTGGGAGCGTAGCAAAGCACGCCGGGTTCGCTAGTATAAATATAAAATTTGGAAGACCCGCTACATGAACTTATATTTTATGTAAATAATTAAAATAATTTAAGCCTTTTGAAGCTGTGTACAATATAAAATGGCACACGTCATGAAGGGGCTCACTACTGTTTTGAACTAGTCCATTACTGTTTTGAACAGTAAAAAATTAGTTTGAAGTGTTGTTACTTTCAAGGAGAATTAAAATAAATATTTATAGATTTAAAATATAATGTTTCACTGCAAAAGTCTCGTTATTTTATGATCATACCTCGTATGTTACAACACACATTCGTAATAATATTGAACTTTTAATTGCCTAATAAAACGTAAATAAATGAGAAGAGGACTTATTAACCGACAAATATCTTACGTAAAGAATATTTTGTTGACTTTAATGTAGTTTCGGATTACAATTCTCAATTCACATTTCTTGCCCTCTTAGTGTAAGAAGAATTTAAATCAAACCTATCTATCTAACATATTAACTAGAAAACTAGGAAAAGATTTAATTTGGCTGTCACTCTGATAATACAAGTAAAATGTGTTCTATAATTGTGTGTAATACAAAAGTAATTAGTGTTGGGAAGGCTGAGACGGAAGGTAGACGCAACTTACCAAAAAACTTACTATACGAACCCGATTCAATAAGCACTGGCACACCAGTACCACGACTTGATGATGTCAGCGGCATATTTAAAGGACTGGAGCGTTCATTACGTACACCGATGTCAATTGTATTACAACTATTCACACTAGTATTGGAACACTCTGTTATAACAGCTGTTGTTGCTACTAAAGCTGCTGTTGATGATGGCGATGTTGTCCCCGCTTTAACAACGCCGATCTCGACAGCTTCCGTATCAACATGGCTGAGATTAGACCTGCGTGAAGTTCTGAATAATATAAAAAAATTTCTATTTATTACCACATTTTTACCCGCTTGGTGTATTATAGTTTTTAAATACAAATTGTGGACCCATCCAGAGACGTCGATGCGGGCCTGCATGGGTTATGATCTCGACTTGTGCTAACCAACTTTCTGAACGATAAGCAGCATCATCAAAATTATGTGTACTGTCTAATAATATACATGTATGTCGATCCTTGACCAACCAGTTGTCTAACGCCAGCGGTGGTACAATATCTTGAGATCCATCCTTACGTCTACCTAGATTCCACTGAGCTTTAGCCTCAACTTCGAGTTCAATGGGGGTATCATCACAAATCTTCTCTTTGGCAATATCTAGAATTTGAAAGAAGAATTTCTTATCCATAAAACATTTATGTACAGTAGTTACTAACTTGAGGCTAATTTAGTGTCCAGGTCATACTGTATAAGAGCACCGTGTCCGGCCATCACAAAGAGCGAGTCGACTGCCTTACGTTGTATACGGTGCGGTGCTTCACGTGTCGCATTCGGTGGATCAAGCAGCCAAGAACGTGACTTGGCAAATAATGAGCAGACGCTTAATGGTTTACCGTTGTCATCGGACAGCGAAGAGAGTCGTTGGCGCTGTGATGTACTAACTGTTGGGCCCCCACTTACGCCACCTAGTTTCCCACTAACAGCCGCCAAGCTAGCTGAACCAGGCGGTGAGCCAAGAGCAAACGGTTGACGTAATTGTGCCAACGGCTGCACAACAGTGGGTCGTGGGAATGGCGGTAAAGTGGGATTATGATAAGGTTGTAGCGATTGCACAAACGTTGTACTCTCAGAATGAATTATAGGAGAACTAGAGCGACCCTCAGCTGATAAACCAGCGGAGCGATGGAAGCGCGACAATTTGTTAACTACGTGCAAGGATGTGTGCGTTCGGACTCCCATAGCACCGCCATAAGGCGTAATGGGAAAAACGTGTGTGGTGCCGCGTAATGTTGAAACAGCCACCCAGCGTGAGTCTATAGAGAAGGCGATATTTTGCACTTTCGCGCTTGTATCACCACGATGCAACACATAGAGGTGGTGTACTGCGGCCAGATTTGAGCCAACCGGATGAGGTTGAATGCGAAACACATGAAAATCGTGACCCCGTCGATCGGCGGTGGTTAATAACATGCCCGAACTATCGAATTCCAAGGCAACCAGCGCATCAGTGTGTGCAATGAAGTGCGCCACAATGGGATCAACACTACTTCCACTGGCTGTTATACCTGATGTTGGACTATAGTCTTTTACAGAATGCTATAAAACAAACGTAAATGATTTTTAAAATTAATGGAAGTTATTATCAAAAATATGTCAGTATTCAGGGTAACCTTGATGTCGATAATAGTCACAACGCCAGGTTGTTTGGCATCAGGACCCATTGTTGTTTCGAAGTTGTTATTTTTGGTGCTTCCCATGTTTCCTGCGTTTCCTGTTAGGCCTGCAGCCATTTGCTCACCCAACTCACGTAGACCCTTGCCGAAAGATTTAGCAGCATTTAAAACGGTCGCTGTGTAACTAGGTACACCTTCACCATCACAACCCCCGCCACTACGTTTTGAATGTAGCACTTTACTTTCAGCATAAGCAAGCCAACGTGATCCAAGTGCCACAGGATTTGGATTTATCCTATCATCACTCTAAATTAATTGCTACTCATCAAAAATATCTCATCCATATTACTTACCCTGGACTTGGATAGCAAGTAGTTATTGTTGAACGATCCTCCAGATTACGTGCATCGAATACGGCAATTCGTTCATGAAAAGTAATCGCTATGACAGAACGATTTGATTGTATATCCAGTACGGGATTCTTAAATTTAATCGTTTTTACTTGGCTGCCAGTCTTAAGTGAAAGAAAATTAACCGCACAGAACTGTGGTGACGAGCTTAAGGTACCAATAGTGTTACTCTGAGAACTACCCATACCACCTCCATTGCCACATATACCAACAGCACCACCATCAACTAGTGCAATGAGGGGACGCTTATCGGCGAACGCATCGACACGTTCATCCGCGCGTCCATTTGCATCAAGCGCTGATACACATGTGGGTGTAGGTAATATACGTAAAGCTGTTACAACGCCATGACGCCAAGAGAGAACCTCTTCAGCCTCACCATTAGCTGGTATTGCCCATACTTGTACACCTAGACCATAACCAAGAGTTAGTATTAATGGTGGTGCTGCATTGCCCTCTAATTCCCAATCATCACAAAATCTTGGATCACTAATATCAGCAACCGTTTCAAAACGTGCCCATGTGATGGTATCCTTTGGATCGGTAATTGGTTGATGGACATCATTTATAAAGCCAATGGCCGAATCCAAAATAGAACGATCGCTCACCATTTGTGGTGGTACTGTTGCTGGGGCAGGTATACCAGAAGAACGTCGCGGTGAATCAGCAGACATTTTGATGCAAGACTACAACTTTCACCCACGCGGTGTTGCTTTTTAATCCCCCTTCTCGTTATATCAAAGCTTTTCGCCGAGCTGTGAAAAATATGTGGATGGCCGTCTGCTTGCTTACTCGAATTCTCTCCTTCTTCTTCTTGATTTTGACTGATTTGCTTTTCAAATGTAAATTTCGATTGTTTTATATTGCAGCTGCCCTTCTTTCGTTTTTACCCGATCGGCTAATGCACCAATCAACTGTTGCTTGCGGCCAGTGCTTTTGTTGTTGTTCTTGCAATTGGTACCCAAAATTAGTAGATTTTGAATTTCGGTTAGATTTCTTTATGTAATAGTGGTGCCTAATTTATTACTTATATTCAGCTGTAATTTAAAAAAAGGAAACATTTTCAAACAAAATAAATTGATTTCCATGCAATCCACTTGTAATAAACAGTATCAAAATAATTTATGCTTATATCAAAAAATATTTTCTAGTTTTCTCTCTCTTTCTGTATTGATGGTTCTTTAATACATACGTATTAAAGGCGTGCATTGATTGCAACCACTTTTCCCATTACTTATGTTTCATTGTATGATTTGCAATAAAATAATCATTCATATTTAATATACATCGCACAAGTAAAATATAAAAGCAATAAGAATAACGCAAGTTATTCATAATCTAACTGATTATGAATCCAAAATAATTTTAATGAATATCAATCAATAATTATCCTTTAAATAAATATGACTTGACTAACATTCATAAACAATTCAATATTCAATTGTAATCATAAAATATTCACATATTCATTATTTATTCACTTATTCATTATATGTTCAAATATTTTCTTGTGGTATTTAAGCACACAATGAATGAGGGATGAAAAAGACACTTTGAACAATAACAACGACTAATCGCAGGCGACCGAGGTGACCGCACACAAAAATAAAGTGTGAACTCCATTTGACGTCACCAACAAATCTTAATAATGAAGTATTGTAAAATTCGCAGTCCTTTAAGTGACTAAGCAAAGCAACAGCTATGTGTTCTTTTTCTCAACTTTCTCTTTGTTAATGCGTAGAATGTTTACTTGTGTACTCACTTCAACCTCGCTCGCAATATACAAAACAATTGAATTTTTTCAGCTTCTCGCTGACCGTTCCACTCATTTTTCTTGTTTTTCGGTATGTGGTCGGCCGTTTCTATTGCGATAAAAAAGTATAAGTCACAAATTAACAGCTAAAAACCAACCTTTTGCTAAATCTCACACAAAATAAATGGCAATGAGAGCCCGAAAAATATAAAGGAGCAAGCGAAAAGGGCTGTGTCGAAGAGAGGAAGGAAGGGAGGAAGAATGGAAAGCAAGCAGATAAGAAAGAATAAAAATAATTACACAGCACAACAAAATAAAACCTTTTTTGTTTTTCCAAAAAATATTTGATGTTTGTATTATAATTCGAGATCACTGATTCCGAATCTGTCCTCAATTTTTACTATTAAGCTACACGAATGAAATAGCTAAAAAAAAAACTGAAAACATATTTGAAATTAGCGCGACAAATTAGGTAAAAATGATTTCAAATATTCCACGAAAAAAAAAATGCTATTGTTCAGTGTTCTTGTGTGACGTGAGTATACTAAGTCGAAGGGAGAGCGTGGTAGACAGAGTTGCAGAGAGAGGAAGAGACAGAAGGAAATAGAAAACAAAGCAGATACTACCCAGCGAACTTTTTGTGAAACTTATAATATTGTAATATGTTTTGTATTCAGGGGTGCCACAGAAAACTCTAGTGTTTTCGGTGTATGGAGTTTTGCATTCCACTCGGCCAAACTACTGTAGGTACCCCAGAACTCCGAGAGGTTTCGTTTTTCGGAGTGATTTTATCGAATAACCAAACCGCTTCAACTGAATGTTAATAGGGCTGTCAGCATATAAAAACATAGTACTAAAGTTTTTTATTCTTTTTATTAACATTTTTGATAAAATAAACGGTACAAACATATCTGCTATTAAAGATGAATTATGAAGTCAAATTATTACGATTTTACTTTCAAAATTGAAAAAGAAAAATTGTAAAATTTTCTTCCCGCCAAATGTAACAATTTCCACGATAACTCTACTGTGCATTAATTCTATGGTTTTCTGTGGTTTCAGCTGTTTATCGTTTACATTACAGATTTTTGCAACAAAAGAGATTACTAAATCAAACCTATGAAATATAAAATGCCTGTGGCTTGCTTAATGGCCATTGATTTCTTACTGAGAATGAATGAATGAATTGAGAAAAGAAGAAATACAATGGAAACGCCTTTTGTTTGTTTCGTTTCTTCTTCTTTTACAACTTGGCGTTCACATTCCGATTTTGCTGTTGGCAACATGCCAACTAGATACAAATTTTTAATTCACTTTTACTTAAAATGCATAGTAAATACGTGATTAATGAACATTTCAAACATAACAGCGTTGTTATTACTTTTATTACTTTAATATCCAAGTTGGTTGAAAAGTATTGAAAGCGACACATATTAACCAATAGGAGAATAAAAATTTATATCGTATATTTTATCTTTCATTTGAACACTTTAAAAAAAATTATTTTGAATTGACACTTTATTCTTTGTTTACAAGCCATTTGAAGTTAACGGGTTCTTTGTTTTGGAAGGTTTATCAGCAACGGAAATCCAGAAAAAATTGGTAAAAGTTTTAAACGAATCAGCTCCATCATTTCCAACTGTGCAGCGATGGGTTTTGGAGTTTAAACGTGGTCGTACAAGCGTTGCAGATGATCCACGTAGTGGACGTCCAAAAAGCGCAACAACTCCAGAAATTGTTGAGCAAGTTTATGATATTGTGTCTAATGATCCAAGTTCGACTAAGCGGGAAATAGCTGATACCATAGGCATATCTCAGATGAACGGGTTCTCTATATTTTACATGATGAATTGCATATGAAAAAGCTGTTTGGAAAGTTAGTGCCGCATTCCTTAACAATTCAACAAAAACTGAATCGAAAACAAATTTCTCAGCGTAATTTGAAGAGTTTTAAGCAAAATAAAACAGATTTTTTGCGTCGTTTCATAACTTTGGATGAGACTTGGATCTACCACCATGATCCTAAACTGAAACAAGAACGTTAACATTGGACTGAAGCTGGTTGTTCAGCTCCAAAACAGGTGAAGTCAGAAAGATCGGCAAAAAAGGTTATGGCAATAGTTTTTTGGGATGCAAAAGGCATTTTGTTGATTGATTATCTTGAAAAAGGTAAAACAATTAACTCTGTATATTATTGCAACCTTTTGGATCAGCTGAATGAAAAAATTGGTGAAAAAAGACCCGGTTTGAACAAGAAAAAAATCATTTTTCATCAAGACAATGCACGTGTTCACACAAGTGTTTGGCGATGGCTAAATTCAATGAATTAAAGATCGAATTGATTAACCACCCACCGTATTCACCAGATTTGGCTCCCAGCGACTTCTACCTATTCAGAAACTTGAAACAATTTTTTCGTGGAAAGCGCTTTTCGTCGAATGAAGAAGCTATTGCAGCTGTGAACCGGTATTTTGCAGAGCTTCCGCTTTAAAAAAAAAATATGCAGACTACTTTCAAAAAGTATTATCTATCCATTGGTAGCAATGGTTTTATTTAAAATAATGTTCTTATGGTGAAAATAACCAATTATCCAAACCAAACACAGGAGGAATCAAACACTCCCGAAAGAGTTTTCTGTGGAACCTTAAATCGGAAATCTGGTAAAGTTTTCTGTGGCACCCCTGATTACTATTTATCGTAAGTATAAATATTTGTTGCTATTTGTTTGATAAATAGACTGACTATTTAAAAACTCAATTCTTAATCACATAAAGGAGTCAAAAACTAATTAGTAAGATTACTATTGAAAATTCAATCATCAAAATGTTTGCTGGGTAATAAATAATAGTCGACAGCGACGCACAAGCAGACACACATATGTAAAAATTCATACATACACACGAAAGACCTTTTGAATAACTTCTCTCATTGAATCTTTTAGTGGTAGCCCCTGCCATCAAGAAACAATAAATAGCATTGGTTGTACACAAAAACTTATAAACGAAAAATAAATCACAAGTCTTTTTTCATCCATTTTACATTTGGTTTCTTAACAATCGGTTGCTTAACAATCTAATGAAAATGTTTCCATTTATTTGCGAACTCTGTTGAAAAGAAATTTGAAATAAAATATAACGGTAATCGATTTTAACTTACTTTATATTTCAAAAAATAACTTAATGAACGTACCGTTAGCTCGATTGTATGAAAAATCAAAAAGTTTTGATTTTTGTACAATAGATCGCATAACGTATGGGCCCCTTAGAAGCTGGTATGTACTACGAAGCCAACAACAGGACAAAGCTGACGACGACGAAATCAAGAAGAACGACGACAGCAGACAGCAAGGAGAGAAATGAGAGATGTGGTTCATGTGGAAGTCGTCGTGATGGCAAAATAAATGTTTTAATCGATTATTTGATTATATTATTAAAAGGCCTTTTAGACGGTCAGTTCAGTCTCAGTCCATGCTTAGGCTTAGTTTTGGCGCTGAAGAAAGAGCAGAAGAATAGAAACCAATGGAAAAATTTTATTTATGACAAATAACTGCCAACTTTAAAGTAGGAAAATAGCATAAGAAAAGAAAAATATATAAAATAAAGCTTATAACAAAATTGACTAGTAACATCCGTCTCTGACCCGTTGGGGGAAATTAATTTGCTAACCAGCTATCTTGGCTTTTTAAAAGAAATTATTTTCGCATATATGTGAGAAGGGTTTGTGGGTTAGGTTGGTCACCCTTGGCAGAGTGTGAAGAGTGTAGAGGTGAAGATACGGGTAGCAGCAGAGAGAAGAACAGAAGGTCGACAAATTGAATGTTGTCAAGTTGTGTTGCGCGAAGCCTTTTTCGTTTTATTGTTTTAAATATTGTATTGTTTAATTATTTTATTAATTTCGCCATTTATTATTTCTTAAATCAGCGTTTAAGTGTATTGTTATTATTATTATTACGTTTAAATAAACAAATTTTACATTTGGGGCTCAACCGTCGAAAAGGTCGAATTGTGATATAAGAAAAATCAGAAAATAATTATATACTGTGTTGTTTTGTTTTATATGCATGTCACAGAGGTGATAACGGAAGATAATAGCGTTCTGTTTGTGTGTTATGTACATGTTTGAGCATAGTTCGCAAATAATTGTGCACCTTTATTTTCAAAGTGGATCTCTCCGACCGGTACACTTATTTTTCAATTTTTTCGGGATCTCTCCCACCAGTCCACTTATTTCTCAATTTTTTCCGTTTCTCTCCGACCATTATAATCATTTTTCATTTTTTTCGGCTTCTCTTCGACCATTTACATTGTGATAAAAAAGTAAGGGTCCCAAAATAACAGTTATTTTTGGACCTTTTGTTCAATCTCACTCAAAATAATTGTGAATGTTGTCCCAAAACAAAAAAGGTCTGGGTATGGAGAACAAAGCAGATATAACCCAGCAAACATTTTGTGTAACTTATAATAATAATATGTTTCTTATTGATATTAATTATAATTATTAATATTTGTTGATATATATTTTATAAATATAAATATTTATTGGCTGACTATATCCAAACTCAATTTGTTATCACAAAAAGGAGTCAAACACTACTTAGTAACACGATTATTGCAAACGGCAATAAAAATGTTTGCTGGGTAACATATAATAGTCGAATGCAACGCACAAACAGACACACTTGTGTATGTAAAAATTAATACAGAAAACGAAAGACATTTTCACGACTGAAACGCACAAGCAGACACACATTTGTAAAAAATGCATACATACACACGAAAAACCATTCGACTAACGCAACGCATAATAGTCGAGTGCAACGATGCGAGTGACGTCAAAACGCCAAGTAATGTTAATAACCAGTTGGACACGAGAAAACGTAGTCCAGATGAGAATGCAGGGAATAATGAAAGTGTTATGATTAACAATAATCAAAAAGAATTAGTTAAGTTGTTGACTTTGAAAATAAATGTTGATGAGCAAAAAAAAGAGGAACCAAAAATATCACCTGAAAGTTTTGCTGAAGTGGTATGTGACTTTGATGGTGAATCAGTGCCGGTTGATCGATGGTTTCAGAATTTTGAGCAAAATGCTGATGCGTATGGTTTAACTGAAAAACAAAAATATGTCCAGGCCCGCGGGAAAATGGTAAAAACGGCGCAACTTTTCCTAGAGACAGTATTGTCCTCAGAGTTTCGGTGCAAATTTTCTAGTGCAGAACTGCATAAAAAACTTAGTGAAAGATGTAAAAGGGATAATGAAACATTCCATGAATATGTTTTGCAAATTAGATAATTGCTGCGCTAGGGAGTGTTGATGATGAATCGGTTATTCATTATGTAGTTGACGGGCTTAAAATTAAAAATGAGTTCAAATATGTGATTTATAAAAGCCGCAGTACAATGACATAAAAAAAAGTGCGAGTGGTGAAAGAAATATGCGTTGCTTTAATTGTGGATCAAACGATCACTTGCGTAAAAATTGTAGTGTCGGTTCTAAATGTTTTAAGTGTGATAGATTTGGACATATCTCTAAAAACTGCCCACTGCTATCTAAAAGTGTAAATGTGGTCAAAATTAGTAAACCAGTAAAAGTTATCGCTCTCAACAACGTTGATGTCAGTTGCTTGGTTGATACAGGGTCTGAAGTGACAATAATAAAGGACAAGGTTTACAAAAAACTTAATAACGTGTTTATACAAAAATGTCATTCAGTGTTGCGTGGGTTTGGGAACATGAAAACGCTTCCAATTGGTTCATTTACGGGGACTGTGCAAGTGATGGTCTCGAGACGCAACAGAAGTTTATTGTGGTGCCAGATGAAGGAGTTGAGTACGATGCTTTGTTGGGGATTGATTTTGCGTCTAAGTTTCGATTAACGCTGGACGTAAATGGCTGCAAATTTTCATCACTGTCAGCGCAGGAGGATGATGCTGTATTAAATGAGCTAAGTATTTATAATGTAACAGAGACTGTAACTGATATTGATACTTCTCCACAGTTCAAGCCACTGATAGAATCACTGTGTAAGCTGCATAATTCACAACAAAAAGTTGGGCAACCAAGAAGGACTGTTGTGCTGTAGTAGTGGAAGTACTTCTTTTTATTCATTTTTTCGTAATATATACATAGGTACAGATTAAAATTAACTTGATTTATAAATTTTTTGAAAAAAAGAACGAGTGCTGATTTTTCAGCATGGCTGTTAGCCGTTAGCCGAATTCTGATATTAAAAATGTTCTATAATATAATATTGTAAATATATAGCTTGCTAGAGTCTTCCAACTGATTTCATGGTCACCGTTTAATATGTTTACCAGCTCATTTTGCTCAATTGAATTATTCTTAAAATGTGACACCCTAAATTCATTTAAAACAGGGCATCTTGATATGAAGTGCGTCAGTGTTTCCTGCTCATTCCTGTTGCATAGCGTACAAATGGTTAACATATCTGGCGCGAAACGATATGCATTTAGTGGTAATATGTCGCAGCATACTTTTATTATCATCGTTATTTCACGTTGTGTTAGATTGGCTTTAAAATATTTTTCTCCAGCTGCTGGTTGCAGGTATTTATAAAAGCGGTTTGTGCTACCTGCTACTTTTTCCAGCATTGTACTCCACGAAGTCGCTTTTAATGTCTCAATAAGCTGATTGCAACGATTACACCAGTCTTCTTCTATCCCAGCATTCCATTGAAAACTTATATTGTGTTCTGCTCCCAGCTGATTAAATTTATCTGCCCACCCAACGTTTCTTCTTAGAATAGCTTTGGACAACTTATGAGGCAATCTATCTGCGTTATATGACAGTAAAGTCTTTGAAATGTATTGCATATGCAGACCTAATGTATAGAAGTGATTGTCTTCAGTACCAGTTTCCAATGACAATGCATAGTTTGGGATTGTGTCCGGTAGCCTCAGCACTCTTTTCAAGAAATACCGCTGGAACTTGTTTACCTCTTCCGGCATTGTGTAACCCCAAACCTGTGCTGCATACGCATGGATTGACCCTCAAACTGCCAAAAATAGCTTCCAGTTTGAAGCCAATGAGATTTCGCTTTTGCCTAGGATATTACGCCATGTCGAGTTAATGCTGTTTTTTGCTTGCTCAATTCGGTTGTTGATATGTTTGATGAAAGACATCTTTGGTGTGAGAATTACACTTAGGTAACAGTACTCTGACGTTATCTTCACTCGTTCTTGCTTGGAAGTCCACATTTCTTGGGCCGAAAGTCGACCTCCCTTTCTGAACACCGTTATTTCTGACTTCATTAGGTTTACTTCCATATTCCATTTTAAACAATAATCCTCTAACTTATATATCATTTTTTGGAGTACATTCACATCATCAGCTAATAGTACTATATCATCCGCGTACATTAACACTCTTATGTTTGTCCCATCAACCAACTTCCAAATTGTTGTGGGTATCATTAAGATATAACATAAACAGCAACGGCGACAGTAGACAATCTTGTTTTACCCCAGAATAAGTATTAAAGACATTTGACATTTCATCACCCGTCCATACCGCGTACTTGGTGTCTTTGTAGATATCTTCTATTAAACTTAACATTTTTGTTGAAAGGCCAATCTCATGCAGCTTGTATATTAGAGGGTTCTGGGCACTTTATCAAAAGCAGCCTTGAAGTCAACAAAGAAGGCGTAAACTTTTTTGTTTTCCGCTAATTTTATGTGCACAATACTTGACAGGTTGTATATGTTATCCACCGTTGAGTATCCCCTTCTAAAGCCTGCTTGGAATTCGTTAATGATGTTATACTGCTCTGCCCTTTTGTAGATTCGCTCATTTAGCACACCCATGAACACTTTTGTGATGGTATTCATAAAAGCTATTCCTCTATAGTTATTTACCATACTTGGATCTCCTTCTTTAAATATCGGGAACAGAATTGTGTTTAAAAATGTTTTGTCCACTTTTCCTGTTTCGAGTATAACGTTGTAAGCTCTGGTTAACTCCTCTAAGAACTTGCTGGTTGCATTTTTGACAAATTCATAAGGTATCCTATCCATTCCAGGGGCCTTGTTATTATTTGACTTTTTTAAAACCTGATGAATTTCGGATATTTGTATAGCACTAGGATGTCATGAGATTGATATCGTTGGCAATAATAGATTTCACAGAATTCTTGGGTAGGATTTAAGAGGGTTGCAAAGTAATGTTTAAACCGTCCGCCGATAAATTTGCTCCAGTTTTAAAAGTTTGCCCTCTTATTTCGTGTGCAACTCTGCACCATGCTGAGGAGTCTTTTATACGGTTTATCTTCTGTTCCATCCTTTTAAGATATTCAAGTTTAGTCTGCCCACACACATTTCCATAGACTTGAATGGCTCTTAAATAGTAAAACTTGTCACTTTCATTATTTGTTCTTTTAAATTTGTTTAGTGCTTCAAATGATTTTATGCGCGCTTTATGACATTTAAAATTATACCACTTCTGTTTAAAAATTACTTTTGTGCCACTCTGTATCTCCACTGAGTTCCTGATTACTTCAACCAGCTGGGGTAAGGTCGCTGTGTTATTTTCTTCCTTTAGGGTCTGTAGGCTCTCATTTAATTTTTGTTGGTATGTGCTACGCTTCGACTCTATCCAGCGCAGTTTCGGTATTGAATTCTGTGGTTTTGTTTGGGTGTTAATATTTTCACTCCATAGTAAGCTTGATTGGCATGTGATCTGACCATATTTGATGACCGACTTCGAAATTTGTGATCAAATGAAGGCACTCTACTGATATTGCACAAAGGTCATTTACAGAGCTTCCGATCACATTTATCACCACTTTGATCACCTTGCGTCCTTCCATTCATTATCAGTAATCCATAGTCTGTACAGAACTCAGTGGGTACCTTTCCATTTGAATTTGTTACCATGTTTTTTGAATTCCTGTTTTCGTAAACTGCATTAAAACTTAGTCTATTTAGATCTATTTGTTGTTGTAGTTGTCCCATTCGTACATTAAAATCGCCCATAATTATCAAATTTCTTTCTGTTGTTTCTTTGAAGAAATTTTTGTGCAATGAGAACTCGCCTTGCCAGTTAGATCCTCTTATGTATACTGGAATCAAAGTTATTTCTTCATCGTTAGCGTATAATCTAATATAACCAATTCCATTTATAGTACGATACACATGCCTTATTCCCCTTCTGCTTAAATCCTTTTTAATTCCAATGACCATTCCACCGCTAGCTCTTCCGTATTGGCTATTTCTTGTTGCTGGTTTCCAATATGTATCAAATCCATTAAAATATTTAGTCGCCTGTACTACTTTGTCATCAGTGATGTGTGTTTCAATTAAAGCGAATACATCATTTTGCCGCAAATATTGGAAAAAGTTAGGATATAAAAATTTACTTTGGATGCCATGAACGTTGTAGGTGGTAAGACAAATTTTTGCATTTTGGCAGGGCGTTTTTATTAGTTTTTTTGTAGCTTGTCGAACCAATACTTATAATCTATGCAAATTAATTTAGCATCGTTTCCATACAGCTCCCTGAGTCAAATTCAACCAACGCAGTCACTTTACCACCTCGCTCTGCAATTCTCTTTGTTGCTTTCACCATTGAGGCCGATGGTAACTGTAAACACTCTTTACATACCCTCTTCACTTCGTCATGAACTGCCTTGGTTGCTGGCAGCCCTTTGAATATCAAGTTCTTGCCTTTAATATGTTGTTCCATCTGCACTATCCGTTTTCGGCCAGCTTCCTTTTCCGCTTTCAGTTTCTCTAACTCGACTTTCATTTCATTATTTTGTTTTTTTAGTTCATCTTCTGCCATACTCGATATTTTATCAAGAACCTCTTTATTTGTCTCCTTATTTGTTACTCTTACAATGGCCTTGATATCTTCGGCGCTTGGATTTTTGCTTCTACTGCCTCAATTTTTGCTTCTTATTTAATTTCTACCGATTTGATCGTATTTAAGACATCCTGCAGGCTCACCTCTGGCGCAAGCGCTCACGGGACCTCTTTCCTGGCGGTGTGCCAACATCTTGGTTTTGTTTAATTGGCGTACGTTGCATTGTAAACGGCTACTCTACTTTCTCGTTCAAAGTTGTTGCTACTTAAGCAGTACTTTTACGCTTAAAATTAAATATTCATGTACTAGTTTTGGGTATACTTTTGGGCTTATCTCTAATTTAGAACTAAGTGATGCAGCAAATCACAGCATTCAAAGTCCTGGGGTCCAAAGTCCAAAGCTCGGGAACAGCTAGCTAGTGCATTATGTATTTTTTCAAATTTTTGCTGCTGCTGTTATTTGTTGTTGCTTCCACTTCTCGATTATATTCAAACGGTTTGATGCTTACTTTGCCGAAATACCGAATATCTTTGCTTGTGTGTTTTTGTTGTTGTTTTCACTGTGATTTCTCTGCTTTTACTTTCACTGAGGATATTTTTATGTATTGCGCTTCCAAAAAAACAAAATTAATGTTGTATGTACTATTTTTTCTTTTATATTTTAATTAATGTTATTATGTATGTTTAAACCGTTTGTTTTA
Organism: Amiota communis; assembly: GCA_037043315.1. NCBI lineage: Eukaryota > Metazoa > Arthropoda > Insecta > Diptera > Drosophilidae > Amiota > Amiota communis. The sequence continues at coordinate 350,704 of JBAMAV010001552.1, read as the reverse complement.
TTTAAATTTTTGGTTCACTTTTTGTCTTTTTAACTTTTGTATTTTCCTTTATCTATATCGATTGTTATCACTGCACTGCAAAGCACATTTCCACACGTCCTGATTGTTTGACTCTTTCTTACAGACATCCTGTTGTGCTGTATTGAGAAAGGTGACAAGCCGCTTCATACGCTGCATATACCATTTGGGGCCTCTGGTTTCAACTACCAAACGATATAAGTACATATTTGCAATGGTGGATGCTTTTTCGAAGTTTGTGTGGTTGTTCACTACAAGATCCACAGGTAGCGATGAGGTCCTAAAGAAGCTGGAGGAGTGGTCAAGTATGTTTGGATACCCGACTCGTATTGTGAGTTACAGAAGAGCTGCGTTTACCTTATCTACGTTTCAAGGATTCGTGAAGGTGAACGTGGTGGATCATGTGTGGACTACAGCTGGTGTTCCAAGAGGCAAGGGGCAGATAGAACGCGTCAACAGTAGGGATGGGTATCGACCAACAAAACATTGATTAATGACATCGATTATTATTTTTTACTAATTAATCGATACACCGATTAATTTTTGCTTTCCCCTGTAAACTTTATTGGCGAGCAAAAAAGAAAAAAGGATTGCGGAAGAGCGGGCCAACTTTGGTCGCCACTGGGTCAAAATACCATGTATGCTTAAAAATCGATTATTTTAAGCGGAAAAATCGATTATCCGATTAATCGAACCCAGATGACATCGATTATTGCAACGAAATATCGATTATTTCAATTAATCGATATCCATCCCTAGTCAACAAGTCGATTTTGTCGATCATATGCAAACTGTCCACGGAAAACTCATCAGGTTTGTGCCGAAAGTCCAAAGGGCGATAAATTCGCACGTTCACTCCTCGACGAAGAGGTCGCCGTTCGAGTTGATGTTTGGGGTCAAGATGCAACACAAAGTCAGTGGATAAGATTCTTTCTTTGCTGGCTGAGGAGGTGGTAGCGGAGTTTGACGAGGAAAGATAGAATTACATATAGATTCGCGCCATCCGTACCGTAAATGAGCTTTTTGTATGATAGCATAATGAACTTACTTATTAGAGTCAAAATAAATGCACTTCTTATTAAAAAAAAAATGGAACCGATAGGTGGCGCTGCTGTCGAGATACAGGCACTTTTTTACGAAATTTTTAAAAAAAATTTTATCTAGCGCACGCTGTACTAATCCGATTTTAAAAATTTTTTTAAAATGACAAATGAATGCTAATGAAAAAAGTTGCATACTTATTTTTTTCAGTTTTTAACTTCTAATATAAAATTTTTAAGTATTAAGTTTTTTTGAAAACCACTGCAAGACCAAGCATAATATTTTTTTTTCGCTTTTAATGCTGTGGTTGTTGTTATTGTTGTTTTTTCCTCTGTGAGTACGGACTTTTTGCGCTCTTCGTTTGTGTATTTGATGTTCATTGAGAGAAAGAAAGAAAGAGACAGTATGTTTTGTTGTTTGTGCTTTGATTTGATTGTGTTTTGATTTTGATTTTTTCTTCTTTTTGTTTTAAAGCAAAACAACGTTTGCGGGGACAGCTAGTAGATTATATGATCGTGTAAACACTTTATCATATAATATGATGAAGAATTTCATCCAAAATATGATGAAAGTAGCAGGCTTACCAACTGACTCTCGATTAAATCCGCAAGTTGACAAGTCAGTGTCATAGTTTCTCTGTATTTTAATATTAAAACATAACACTTTTCTGCACTTTTCTAATTTTTCCCCCTATCCTACTTAACTCTCCCACTGAGCTGAAGGCCTCTGTTGCTATTGCTCATATTAAAAATAAATAGGTTATAATTTGTAATTGTAATCTAGTTCTTATAAAGTTAAACATTTCTAGCTGAAAAGAAAGTCATCACAAGGGAATCCTTCCAGTTCAAGTAATACGCGCTATGAATGAAATACCACTTCTCTGTTTCAGAACTGTCGAATACAACTATTGTTAATTAAACTACAAAAAAAGGAACAATTTTGTTTCCCATTTTAAAAAAAAAAATTTCGCGGTAACACAACTTTCATGGAAAATACATCATATAAAAGGACATCGTGTGGCAGTACAAAAGGCTATATCATATTTCTATGTCATAGGAAATTATTTCATTTTTTTTCATCATAGTTTGATGATGAAATTTAAAAAAAAAATTACGTATATCATATTATATGACATAGTTTTCTAAGATCATGGACCCGCTGAAAATCATTTGGCCAAGATTTTCGCTGATGAACTTCGGAAGTTCTACACCGATGGAATTATGAAGCTACGCGGAAAATGGCAAATCGTGATAGATAATAATGGCCAATATGTACTTGACTGAAATTGTGTGTAATCTTGTGGAAACATACACACAATTTTTTGTTGAGTTTAAAAATAAAGAGAAACATCTCTTTAATTGTGCGATTTGTCCAGTCTATATATTTTAATAGTCTTTAATTGTCTAGAAATTGTCCGAACGCAGGTGCATGAGGACCCCTAATTTGTGGTCAAATACAGTGAAGTCTGTCATTAATTACGACTATTTCAATGAAAACAAAAATGATCCTGTCGTTTCAAATAGGTAAAATGTTTATGTCAGTTGCTCTGCTTTGAAATGAAAGTATAAACCTGAAGGCCTGTGTTGTTTACAATGAAAACAAAAATTAGCGGAAATACTTCCTCCACCTGATCACTCTCTTCAAATATCTCTGTGCGAAGTAAGCGAGCTTTAAATAAAAGCGGAAAAAATATGATAATTCCCGTATAATGAAGTTTCTACATAATAAAGTGATTTTCTGGTCCCGTGCGAATTCATTACAATCATTCAATTGTATGACTAATGTAATTTAATACGTTTACATGAAGAACCCTTAACACGAGGAGTACTATTTATATTTTGGGATCTGGCAACTCTATTGAATTAAATTTTGACATTTTTTAGCATAAACGTGCTCACAACGTTTTGATGTACAAGTGCTATTTGTTTCGTTTACAGTGAGTTAAGAAAATCAATTTGGCAAAAAATGAAAATTTCAAGAGGTTTTCGTAGGAACTCAGTTCAAATGGCGATAAAGCACCATCAAAAACCACAGCATATCGCTGGTATTGTGAATTCAATTGTGGTCGTAGTTCGGTCGCCGACGAATTCCGTGAAGGTCGTCCAAAATCGGTTGTTGTCCCACAAAACATCGATACAGTGCATGAACTGACAATGCAAGATCGTCATGTGACATATCGTGAGATATAGGCAACCTTGCACATTAGTTCCACTTCAATACATTCGATTTTGTGTGAACACTTAGTTGCAAAATAAATTTGCAGTCGTTGGATACCCCATAATTTATCAATACTCGATTGGTGTAAGGAAATGCTTAAAAAGTTCAACTGTAGTGCTTCAAAAGACGTGTATAAAATCGTGATAGGTGACGAATTTCTTCGGCCGAATAGGTCATGTGGCCACTGTTCCGCTTGAGCAACGTAGGACGGTCAATTCTGAGAGGTACACGACCATTTGTTTGCCGGAAGTCTTCAGAGAAATTCACAAAACCAACCGCCAAAGACGGTTTCCATTATGACAATGCGAGCTCTCACACATCTCGTCAAACAGGTGGATTTTTGAGCAGTCAAAACATCGAATTGATGACTAATCCACCCTACAGTCCTGACTTGGCACCCAATGACTTCTTGTTCCCGAATATCAAAGGTAAACTGCCTGGTCAACGATTTACGAGCGCCGAAGAAGCAGTTGAAGCGTTCAAAAACCATGTTTTGGAAGTGTCTCAAGAGGAATGGGTAAATTGCTATGACAAATGGTTTAAACGAATGCAAAAGTGCATTGATCATCATCGTGAATATTTTGAAAACAAATAAAGCCGTTTTCATTTAAAAATGTTCGGTATTATTTGCTATTCCCGAAATATAAATAGTACCCCTCGTAAAACAATTATTGCTAATTAAAAATGCCACGGTCAAATGGAAGTTATAATTTTTTTTTGCAGTTTTCAATAATGAAATGAAAACTTTATGTAAATGTATGGGAGGTACCCCCTTGTGGTCCGATACGGCTGATTACGACAAATGTGTAGCGTATGGTAAAAAGAAACCTATTAATTTCAGCTCTCTAACTCAAAAACTGAGGGACTAGTTTGCATATATATATACGGACAGACGGATATGGTTAAATCAAAACCAGAAAAAAGGCTATCAAGATGTAATACTATTCACGCTCCTCCGGGTTGCATCCAACCTTATTTTTTTGGCATCACTATATTTTTTCTATTACAGTTTGATTTTCAACAGAGAATACAGGGTGAGTGGCACTTTTATTGTACTTTTATTCTTTATAAGTTTGTCATTTAATTTGGGTTTGTATGGGAGGTACCCCACGAAACGGTCAATTGGATTTTTTCGGTTTCTCACCAGCTGTTCCACTTATTTTTCAATTTTTTAGGATTCTCACTGACCTTTATACTTATTTTTATTTTTTTTTCGGTATGTTGTCAACCGTTTTCATTGCGATAAAAGAATTGAAGTCCCAAAATAACAGTTAAAAAGTAATCTTCTGCTCTATTTCACACAAAATAAATGGCAATATTGTCCCGAAAAAAGGTCCGAGCGAAAGGGTCTTAGTTTGTTGTTGTGCGAAGTAAGTTAACTGCGCCGAAGAAATGAAAGAAGAGGGGAGGAATGGAAAACAATGAAGATAAGAAAGAATAAAAATGATTACACAGCACAACAAAATAATACTTTTTTGTTTTCCCAAAAAATATTTTATGTTTGTATTCTAATACAAGATCACTGATTCCGAATCTGGCCTCAGTTTTTATTATTAAGCTACACGAATGAAATAGCGTGACAAATTAGGTAAAAATGATTTTAAATATTCATGGAAAAAAATGCTGTTGTTCAGTGCTCTTGTGTGACATGAGTATACTAAGTGTGTAAGAGAGATGGAGAGAGAGAGAGAGGGGATTATAAAACAAAGAAAATATTTCCCAGCGAGCATTTTGTGTAACTTATAATAATATTTCTTATTATTGTTTATTATAACTATTAATATTTGTTGCTATTTATTTTAGAAATATAAATATTTATTGGCAGACTATTTGAAAACTTAATTTGTAATCACCTAAAGGAGTCAAAAACTATTTAGTAAGACGACTATTGAAAATGCAATCATCAAAATGTTTGCTGGGTCACACATAATAGTCGACTGCAACGCACAAGCAGGCACACATACATATATAAAAATTCATACATACACACGAAAGACCTTTTGACTAACTTATCTCATTGAATCCTTTAGTGGTTGCCCCTGCCATAAACAAACATAAATAATTGGCATTTTTTGCACACAAAAACGAAAAACAATTCACAAGGTTTTTTTATCCCTTTTATATTTGGTTTTTTAACAACCGATTACTTGAGAACCTAATGAATAGGTTGCCATTTATTTGCGAACTGTGATATATATACAATACTTTATGTGATCTATGATGTCTCCTTCTGTGAGTTACAAACTTCATGACAAACTATTAATACTATTTACTCCCGTGAAGAGTATAAAAATACAAAAATACCAATTTCATACAAAAAAAAAACAAACTGTAATACAATTGGCAAGAGTTATTACGTTGACACCACAGTAATTTATGAGGTTTTACTCACTGCCTTCTAGGTGTTACTTCGTTATTAGCAAAAGCTTAATTGTTTAACCATTTACCTATATACGTTAGGTATGGGGTTTAACAAAACTGAACATTTCCTTTGATTTATCCAAAAATAAGTATATTCAGTATTGGCGGGAGATAGTTGTCATTGACACACCAATGGTTATGGTTTGCAGTTTTAAAAGTGCGCCCTTCACTAAACTTATCACTCACATAAACTAAATACAGCTTTTTATATTGTGCAGCTGCTGCTTTTATATAATCTGATCTTTTCAGTCTCTTTTCTTTTTTATATGATAGTTTTTTTTTATTGTACCTGAAATTTTAAATTGAAGCAAACGAACGAAAATGTGTAACAAAAAAGAAAAATAATAAGCTCAGCTGTAAATGTGTTGTATCGTTACTCAGTTGTTTTGTTCTCTTTTGTTGAGCTGAATGACGACGTTCTTTGTTTTGTACTTTTTCTCTGTCTCACTCTATCTCACCCTTAATGACTGCATGCGCCGTGATTTTTGATGTTGTCAGTGTTTCCCTTTCCACTAGTTATACTTCCACATTACGTCTGCTGTTGCTTACTAGGCATATACATATGTATGTATGTACAAATTAACTGCGACATTAAATCACAAACTGCTAGTACTCTTTTTTCGCATTTGTTGATTTTCAATTTTATTTGTAACTATTGTTACTTCAAACAACACTGCTTATTTTGTACATTTTTATTTATTTGCCTTTTTCGAAATAGTTTAATTTTTTTTTTTTATTTGTTTCACTTCACATGCGCAGATGCGAAAAACAAATACAAATCACTCATATAAAAGAAAATATCTTGATATGGAAAAGGAAATCATAAACATATATACAAATATATAAACCTATTGTTTAATAAAAAGAATTTTGGAGTCAAGCGTTAGAAATACTGACTAAAAGAAAACACATACAAAAACAAAATTATAAGAAAATATTTATATATCCACTTTTTTCTTCATACCTCACTTGTCAATTGCTTTGTTATTCGTATATTTTTTTCCTTTTAATATTCTATAAAAATACACAGGGTTACCAAAAAACAACTTTTCCCTTTTATTTATGTTTACTCTTTTTATTTTTATCCGCAATGCGACTCCAAAGACCATGAAAATAATATAGACTGGTCTGTAGGTTTGTAATACTATCGATAGAACTATCGATTGTATAGTTATGAAATAATTAAAGTTCAGTCCATGATATCGCTTCAGAATCGTTTCAATCGAAACGGACTGACAAATAAGCTGGGCCATTAGTCCATTTTTCTGTCATCGTTTTGGTTATCGGTGCGATAACATGGACTGAGACTGAATTGACCGTCTAAGAGGCCTTAAAATGCTTGTTTTTACACGATCAGTCCAATTGATGTTGTCAATCGTGTCAGTAATTTGCACAACACTGAACACTGTTTACATATACTTGGTATTTATTTTAAAAGTATACATATCGCACATGTTTAACTATAGTGTTACAACTCAAAACACATGATTTTTGAGTTAATGGTGCAGAATTATTCGTTATATCATGTTTTATATTGTGTAAAAATGTTAATAACTAGCACACTCTCCGCGTGAGAAGAGAATACTTCGTCTATAATTAGCCAATTTGTGAGTAAATTGAAAACTTTAAACGTGTTTTTCTCGTAATGCTATTTTTTGAGTTGTAACACTTTTGTTAAACATGTGCGATATGTGGTAATATAATGACTCAATGATGAAGACCGTCTTATTTCAATTGACTTAGCTTTGGCGCTGAAGAAAGAGCAGAAGAATAGAAACCAATGGAATAAATTTATTTATTTATGACAAATAACTGCTAAATTTAGAGTAGGAAAATAGCATAAAAAAAGAAACATATATAAAACTAGCGTACCCGGCGTGCTTTGCTACGCCTACGATGTGATGTTAATGCGTCTCTGACCCGGTGGGGGAAATTAATTTGCTAACCAGCTATAATGGCTTTATGAAGAATTTACTTGTTAACCTACTTCTATTAATAATAATAATTTAAAGTAAAAACATGATCCATAGCATACATTTCAATTTCATAACAGCCACTTGCAGTTGTTTACTTGTTTACATTTATCGATATGTTATCGAAATGGACTAAGAAATACAGGCTCTTTTAGACGGTCAGCTCAGTCTCAGTCCATTATAGACTCGAAATCCGTATCGATAACTGAAACGATGACAGAAAATGGACTTATTATTTAAAAGACATTTAAAACATTTCAAATGCGTAACCTACTAGCAGTTGTTTACTTGTTTACATTTATCGATATGTCATCGAAATGGACTGACTGATGCGAGTCTCTCATGATGCGACCAATGACGCGCATCACAATTGACAACAACCACAAGGAAAATGACGTCATTCAGGGGTTGTTGTTGTAGAATGTGATGATACACCTTTGATGCAGACCAGGGATGAGAAATGTCTAATAGTGTGGCCAAGTTTTTTGCCATTTCCGGTTAGATATTGTCAATCTTCTCTATTTGTGTTTTAAATTTGTATTTAAATGTACCAGCGTGCTTGCAATTATTAAGAATTCTTTTAAAAAATCCATTTCCATTTAAATAATTCTTTCTTATTAATTTTCTTGTTTACTGTCTCTCAATTCAACAAACGTTTTTTTCTTCTTTTCTTCTAAACAAAAAACAGTTGTTAATGATACGAAATGGCTTGTCTAAACACCAAAGCTTATCATCATGATGCAGGGCCTGTCCGGTACGTTTAAATAAAAATTTAAAACACGTTTCATATTGAATAAAAAGAAAATAAAAGAAATTAAAACCAGAGTATTTATTAAAAGTTTCATAAATGAAATTTTCTTGATTCATATATGAACGCTTTGATAAATGCGTTCTTGCTCTTGCTCGCGATCGATGTTTCGTCCAGCACTAGTGAAACGTGTTTATGCAGTAGTACTGTTTTCACTCTGAGCATCCGATGCAACACTCGCAGAAAGGGTTCACATTTCATTTTGCATTTTGGGAACAGCTGTTTTTTGTTTTGGTTATACAGACACGTGGAACTTTGTCTGAATAAAAACTACAAATTTGTGAAACATACGTGATTTAATGTAATGTATGCAAATAGTTCTTGCAGCTCCCTTTATCATTCCCGATACCTATTTTATTAAAATCTTTAAAAATGTTGGCGCGAACCTAAAAAAAATGGAGAGAGAAAATCGAATATGACCTAAAAAAAAAGCAACAATTACAAATCCTGTGCAGAGTGACCCATCTCACAAACAGCATTTCAGTAGCATTTTTATCGAATGCTACATTTTCTACTACAACAACAACTACAAAATAACGTAATTTTCCCTGTTGTTGTTGTTGACAAAAGTATCATTCAATGCAGCATTCGAGAAATGTACATTGGATGCTCTGTGTGAAATTGCTATAATTGTGTGCATTTGGATTCACGTGTATCCCACAAACAGTTAAATTAATTACATGTTTTTAGTTTCTGTGTAAAATGAGAGGTTGTCATGGATATTTCGGACGACAATCTAATTTCAATCGCTCTTGTTTTGTTTTTTGGTGTTTATGTCAAGCTTCCTAGAAAAACAATATGATCCAATAATAATTCACAACGTTCAAGACAGCGGTAAGCCCTCATCATCACTTATTTCTGTTTCAAAAGCCAATATAGAAAAACTTAATATTTGTGATCTCAAAGGTTTAATCTTACATAGAAATAGGGGTCCTCATGCAACGTGTTAAACCTGTTAAGCATGTTATATGTTAAATGTGTTAAACTAACTTCATACAAAAAAATTTAACATGCGTGTTAAAAGGCACCATACAAGGTGTCGCAGCATTTTGGTTGTATTAGTGAAAATCAGCCATGTCACGGAATTCACAAACAGTTTTTTTTACGAACTATCCAAAAGAAACCATCGGTGCGATAGAACAACACAAGATTTTATTTTTCGAACATAGATATTCGAATGAACAGCTGACCGCTTTTTGTTTGAGTTTCGTTTGATTGGCAAGCATACAAATTTAAAATATGCATTTAATTCAATTGTTTGTTGACCACAACACTCGAATAAGTCCACTGTTCTATGTTTTCCACTATTTGTATAACTCATTATTTACAATCTCCCAGGTACCAGGTACACAATATGCAGACACCACTTTGCGACTAGTAAAACTTTTCGTTAAACTAATCACGATCTACACATTTTTAAAACAAATATTAAAAATCACACATTTATTAATAACATTTGTACTTTATTTTAACATATTAATAAATAGAAGTGAAGGCAATTTCGAAAATGACAAAAATTAAATTAATTGATTTGCTGCTTGTTTCTTTTTGTTGAGATTTCAAAAATGTTTTTGTGAAATGCAAATTTATACTAAGCACAACTGAAATGTTAAATTCTGTAAATGCAGATTACAACGGAAAACAATTAACTACAATTGTTAGTACTTTTTTAAATTTAATAACTTTACATAAGGGAGAATTTAACCAGAACGGGTCTAAAAAACGGGAGATTTCAAATCTCCAGAAGGCGAATTCTACGACACAGTGATTTGGAATGGTGTTGAAATTGAGGTGAAAGAGATTTCCATGATCAACTGGATTCAAGTATTTCGAATAGTTTTGAGCTATATCGGCTCCTTTTTTTTGCAAATCCGCAGTCAACATATTTAAAAACGAGTGGTCACTAAAGAAAGCTAAATTATCATGTAGACTCTTTGCGCTTTCTATTCTTGTTTCAATTTCTACTTTTATATCTTAAAAAACAAAACAAGTCAGATCTGGCATTCTTGATTCGTCCTCGTAAATTTCGTCGTGTTGCTTTTTCTTTTTGGAAATTCGTTTGTATTTAAGAACTGGATCGATTTCAAACTTTTCTGATACAGGTGCAGCTTCTTTGATCCAATGCTCTATTGGCTTTTCACTCACTTCTTGCAAAATCTTAACCAAACCTTGCATAATCGCCACAGAATGCGAAATGATAACATCCTCTTATTGTATTTCAACGTTTACTCAATTAATCTCTCGAAGAATATTATTCCAAATATTATATTATGATTTTGGCGCCCCTGAAACTGTCGCCCAGGGCACTGGCTTGAATCACAAGTCAGTAATCGGTTATCGATTTATTTTCTCAGGGCTGTACTGACTATTACTGTTACATTAAATCGTTGTTTTTTTTACGTTAATTCAATATTGATTTTTTTATTTTTGAATTCTTTAAACCGTTTGGTGCGGTAAAATTTATATTGATTTATATACGAGGGCAGTTCATTAAGTTCCCGTGGTAGTCCCCTTTTAGAAAGATACACTTCTCCCAACGTTCCGGCCATTTTTCGGCGATGACTTCCTCGTTTGAGCTAATTTTTTTTCCCGTGAGCCATTTCTTCTTGTTAGGGAACAAGAAAAAGTCGCAGGGAGCCAAATCGGGTGAATATACGGGGGTGCGGCAGCGATTCATAACGCAATTAATGCAGTTTGGTGGAGACAACACTAGATGAATGTGCTGGTGCGTTATCGTGATGAAACAACACCTTTTTTTTCGCCAAATACGGCGTGTCTCCTTTAATTTTTGTAGCGGTACAATAACTCGCTGTAGTATTGTCCAGTGATAGTTCTTCCTTTTTCTAAAAAATCCATGAGGATGACGCCCTTCGCATTCCAAAAAATAGTCGCCATGACCTTATCGGCCGATGGGACCGTCTTCGCCTTCTTTGGTGCAGATTCACCGGGAGAAATCCATTGTTTTGATTGTTGCTTAGTTTCTGGTGAGCAATGATGAATCCAGGTTTCATCAACGGTGACAACTCGACGTACTTTCGTTCGTCGATCAGCGAGAATCATGTCGTGGACTTTTTCAATGATTTCCTCGGTAACCACGACTGTCGGGCGTCCTGGTCGCTCCTCATCAAAAACGGATGTTCGCCCACGTTTAGATTCATTGAACCAATATCTAACTGTGGTCATAGATGGCGACGTTTCCAATAAACAGCATCCAACTTTGCTTTTATCTCCTCGCATTTTTACCCATCCAAAAACAAAAAGCGAATTACTGAACGATACTGCTCTTTTTCCATCTTAGCGAAAATCACGAAAGACGTCTGACTCGGATGGCTGCCAAATCGAAACTAGCCTATCAATCAGTCTGAAATTTGTATTAGCGTCGTCTGATAGATGGCAGCACACAATGATAACACTAACTTCACTCAGGAACGTCCTCTATCGTCAAAGACGGATATTTAATGAACCGCCCTAGTATATTTATAATTTTTTACCAATTTTTAAAATTACTCATAACTTTTTTATTTCATTATATATTTTCGTATTTAAGGTGTCCCAATAAAGTTTGAAGTATTCTTATTAGCCTAATGAATGTACATGGCGACGGTGAGTTGCGAATAATTAGAGACAAATTTTACCAGTTTCTGTTCGCATTTCGTTGAATGCAGTCGCTGGTTTTGTGTTATATTGCCAAATAGATTGTTATTATAACATTTTAGTGCATAATACATTGTTTTTGCTAAATAAAAAAATATAAAAGAAATACGAAATTGCTGTGCTCAGCATGTAACCATGCTTTATGCGTCCCTTGTTTTGAACCATTCCACAAGTAAAATCACTCTTTTTATTTACTAGAATTATATTATATTTATTTTATATACTTAGAATTTCCTCTTTTTTCAATATCTGCTATCAAATCGGAAATAAAATAGATTATTTTATAACTAATTATTGACAATAGTGCATTAGCTGCTATGCCTCCATAAAATTACTATTATATGAAACTAGCGTAGCCCGCCGCGCGCTGCTGCGGCCCCGTCGTGACGTTAGTGTATGATTTTTGTAGTCATTGTTCCTAACGAAAGTAAACATGTTTTTGTGTTTGTTCTCGAATGTTGTTGTTGTTGTTTTCGAATGTTCTCGTTTTGATAAAGTGACATTTAGATGTGGTGTGAAGGTGATGCGGCGTGTGCAGCGATCTGACGCAGGCAACTTGTTACGTGGTGATCAAACGGCGCCTTGCAGCTGGACGTGGTGATCCAGCAGCAACAGGCCATGAAAAACACAAAACTTCTTTCTTTGTTCTCGTCCAAAAATCCAATATGGAGGTTTTTTCCCTTAGTCCAGCTAATCAAATCCTGCTATTATTTTTTTCCTTAATGTCATTCACCTTTGTTATTCTTTCTTCTTCTTCTCTCCTAATTTAGCTGCTCCATACCAGACCTACCTGGATTTATTAAAGTGCTGCCAAGGTGTCCTGCAAATGATCGATTACTATCGATCATTTTTGTAACAATATAGAAGATTAAGATTATCTCTTCTATATTGGCTTTAAAACTGTTATAATGATAATGATGATGCGGTTTTAGAGTTGCCTTGAAAATTATAAATTATTTTTCATATTCATATTGTTTTGCCATGAAACTTGACAAAAAAAAGCCGAAACCAAAACCATATTTGCGATATCAATGACAACCTCTCACTACACAAAATTTAAACAAATAAATGCTGCTTTGGTGTATGGGCTAGTCGTTCAGCAACACGTACACAGCTACTGCTACATTCTTGTATATGGCGTATAATAGTCCAGAGCTGAACTCGAGTTCTGGCAGAACTCGCACGAGAACTCAAGTTCAAATTACAACAGCCACAGGGAAAATGGACGAAATTTGTAGTTGTTGTTGTAGCTCAGAACTCGAGTTCTCGTGCGAGTTCTGCCAGAACTCGCTGCTCTGACATGGTCAGTTTAAGAAATGTTGGTAGGATTTGGACTCTTTTAGGTGATTGTCAATAGTCTTGTTCTTTCTTTTTTTTGCGCGGCAATAAACAGCTGATTTGGCAGATAATATAAAGGGTTTCAAAGAAGAAGTGTTTTGAATAGCCCACTATTCGGTAGATATCACTTTTGAAGCTGTCATTTTTTGACATTTGACAAGTAGAAACTACACCATTAATAAAAATGTAACGATACACACTTCAACAACGCATTGAAATTATTAAAATTCACTATAAAAATGGTGAAAATTTGGCAGAGACGATTCGTAACTTAAAACATTTTTGGGTCGTCGTGAAGCACCTTGTCGGACAGCAATACAGAATTTGGTGGAAAAATTCGAGCTGTTGGGACAAATTAGTGATGTGAAGCATAAAACCCGTGCACGTCACTCAAGAACAACTGAGAATATTGCTGGTGTAGCCCAAAGTGTTGAAGAAAACCCAGGTTTGTCCATTCCTCATCGTTCTTTGGAATTGGCCATTCCACAAACGTCATTACACCGTATTTTGCATAAAGACTTGGGTCTTAAGGCTTATAAAGTTCAGTTAACACAAGAACTCAAGCCGGCCGATCATCAACAACGTCGAGTCTTTGATGGTTTGGTCCTTGAAATGCATAGAAATGATCCGAAATTCCATCGAAAAATCATCTTGACTGATGAGGCCCATTTTCACCTCGGTGGCTACGTGAACAAGCAAAATTGTCGCATCTTGAACTCGGAAAACCCAAGAGTTATTGTTGAAAAGCCTCTCCATCCTCAACGTGCGCCTGTTTGGTGCGGTTTATGGTCCGGCGGGGTCATTGGACCTTACTTTTTCGAAAATGAGGCTGGAGCAACAGTTACGGTGAATGGTTTGCGCTATCGAGAGATGAAGCCACATGCCACACAAGCAACGAATGGGAAAAGTTTCTGGACCGTGTTATCTCTCGAAGGGGCCACCGAGATCTTGTGATTTAACACTTTTGTGTATGTACTTTATTTGCTTATTGATGACCGTCAGAAAAGCCCTTCCCCTCAAGAACGTTGGGTGGGGATAACAGTACACGGCGACGTGGTTGATCCTGATGCCTTTTGACCATTCGCGAATCTTTTAAAATAATATTGTACGAAATCGGTCCAGTTTGATCAGACACCGTACCTTCAATCCATTTTGGCCCAAAGGCATAGTTACGAACCAAAACTGGGCTACCTGACATGAAACGATAATCACTGCAAGGTTCGCAAGCCCTTCCCACAGTAATCTCGTCTGGTTGTATTTTGTCGAAGTAAGTCGTAAGCTGACGGTTGAATAGCAACTCCGCGGGCGATCGATTAGTAGCTGTATGAGGGGTTATATGCTGACTGAACAAAAAGCTGGCCAAACTAAGGTCGATGTTGGTACTACGATTCAACTTCTTAAGGTAGTCCTTAGAAGTTTTTACCATGCGTTCAGCTTGGCCATTTGTAGCCGGATGAAAAGGAGCTGAGCGAATATGTCGTATTACATTGTTGTCGATGAGTTCCTTGAATTCTTCAAAAGTAACTGCTGTTCCGTTTTCCGATACGGAAGTCCATGAGTAGCGAACAGCTGCCGAAGGAATTTAATAGCAGCAGCTGATGACGTTGAGTTAACGACTGCGACCTCGAGCCACTTGGAGTAGGAGCCGACACCCAAAAAGAATGTTTTACCTTGGAAAGGTCCAGCAAAATCGATATGAATGCGGGACCATGGACGCTTGGCAGATGCCCAATGGTGGGTTATAGTTATTGATTGTTCGTTCCGATTTTGTTGGCAAGGTGCACATTGTTTTACGACGAGCTTAATTTCAGCATCAATGTTAGGCCACCATAAATAACTGTGTGCTATTGCCTTCATTTTAACGATACCTGGATGTGTTGCATGAAGAGCGTTTAAGATTCCTTGTCGCGACAGCCCGGTTTCCCCATACTAGAACGCCTTTGTTAGTAGAGAGTTCATTTCGACGGCAATAGAGTGGGCACAGCTTGTCTGAACGATCAATCTAAGCATTAGGCCACCCCCTTAACACCCCGCTAAAAACAGTGAACAGTTCTACATCCTTTGCAGTTTGTGATGCTAACATATGTGCGCTCACAACTGGCGTGGCTACTAATTTAATCACTAGGACTCCTTCGCTGGATGTTGTCTTCTCCTTGGATACTAATGGACAACGGCTCAGAAAATCTGCATTGCTTATCTTAGTTCCAGCGCGGTATACTAGATTGAAGTCGTACGCGATGAGAAAAATTGATCGCCGCAACATTTCGTTTGAAATGATATTGGGCACTCGTTTCGCTGTATTGAAAATCCCCAACAATGGGCGGTGATCTGTGACCAGAGTGAAAGGACGGCCGTACACATAATTATGAAATTTTTTGACTGCTGCAACGAATGCCACCGCTTCTCTATCGATTTGCGCGAAGTTTCGTTCTGCATTGCCGAGTGTTCGTGAATAGAACCCAAAAGGTTTTTCAGACCCATCTGCTGACTTATGCCTGAGGACTGCTCCGATTCCATAAGGTGATGCGTCACATGTTCACACTAAGGGCAACTTCTCATTGTAGTGAACTAGCAAGTCGTCTGAAGCAATGAGTTTCTTAAGTGCACCAAAAGATATTTAGTAATGACGGTTCCATGACCAGCGTGCATTATTATCAAGAAGTCGATGTAATGGCTCCGCTACGGTCACTTTCTGTGGCAAAAAAGAGTGATAAAAATTAATAAGGCCTAAAAACGCCTGTAATTGCTTTTTGTCTTGCGGTGCAGGTGCGTTGTGGATTGACTTGACCTTGTCAGTTGATGGCCGTATACCAAAAGCATCGATTTTAAAACCCAAGAACTCCACTGATTGTACACCAAATTGGCACTTGTCTTTACGCAATCACAGTC
This sequence comes from Amiota communis, assembly GCA_037043315.1. Classification (NCBI taxonomy): domain Eukaryota; kingdom Metazoa; phylum Arthropoda; class Insecta; order Diptera; family Drosophilidae; genus Amiota; species Amiota communis. Next base: position 334,345 of record JBAMAV010001552.1, on the reverse strand, counting down.
CAGCCTTGTTGAATCGGACAAAAACCTCGTGAAGCCTTTCTGGCAGCTCTTGCTCAGATTTGCCCATAACGATAATATCGTCAAAATATGGCAACACACCAGGAATATTCTTTAGAATGTTTTCAATTCAGCTTTGAAATATTCCCGGTGCTGAAGATATTCCGAATTGCAGTCTGGTTTCCTTAAAAGCCTCCTTGTGTGTAGCTATAGTTTGCAGTAATGCCGATCGTTCATCGACTGCTGGTATGCTTGTGCCACATCAATTTTTGCAAAAATTGAGCCACCTTCAATAGATGCCAATAGCGTGCTGACTGCCGGAATTAGGTGGTGATGTGGTGTAATAGCGCGATTCAACGTTGACTTATAGTCTCCACATATGCGAATAGAGCCATCCTTTTTAATGACAGGCACTGTAGGAGTGGCCCACTCTGAGTATTCTACGGGCACCAGGATACCTTGGCTACACAGACGCTCAAGTTCTTCTTCGTATAATTCCTTAATGGCGAAAAGAATGCGCCGCGGTGGTAGCCTTACTGGTGGCGTCTTTGGGTCAATATGCAAAGACACTGGTGGCCCAGTATAACGACCCAGATCGGATGCGAATAAATGCTTGAATTTATCCAGGATCGTTTGGATATTGTTGTTGATACTGTGAATAGCCTCAATGCGTATGCCCAATTGCACCCAACTAAATTCGAGCCACTACCAGCAACAACAATCAATGGTAAATTTTCAATGAAATGATGATTGTATTGCCACATCCATAACGCCCTTCACTGGAATCGGGTTGTGCTGAAAGTCGCTCAGATCTAAGTCGCACTTGGAGAGGTCAGGATTTCCTCCTGGCCATATTTCGCAAAACGTAGCTTCTTTCATGATAGTCACCGGCGACCCCGAATCAACTTCGAATACACATTTCTTGCTACGGAGATTGATTTCTTCTGGCTGACCAAAGGAAGAATTTGGTGGACAGCAGACCCTCCACGGGTTGGTTCATGTCGTGCCTCAGCTTGGCGTAAATTTGATGTAGGTGACAACGATGATGACATGGCTCTGCGACAGACGCGCTGTAGATGCCCCTTCAGGCCGCAAGAATGGCAAACAGTTTCACTATTCACTTCTTCCGAAGATGTTGACCACCACACCCGGCGCACGTACTGCGGGTGCTGGATTGGTTACGTTGTTGAGGGCGAGAATAACCTGTCTTCACGGCATGGACAGACTCGTTGCACTGTGGCTCATTTCGTTGTAACTCCGACTCTCTCATGGCCATAGCGCTGATTGCTGCAACTTCGTTCGAGACTGCTCGCTCCAACACGCGCTGCACCGTCAAATCGTTTTCTGCTATAAAACTTTTCCGCAAGCACTCATCTTTCATGCCGCAAACGAATCGGTCGAGCAACATGCGATCCAGAGCTGCTGCAAATTTGCAGTCAACTGCCAACGTGCGAAGCACGTTTGTGGAAATTGAAGAAGGCAGTGATTTCCGATGGTCGTGGAGATAAATGATCTGTTAGAATTCTCTCAATTTCCACCAACGATAATTCACTAACCTGTTTGAGAGACGCCAACGATGTCAATAATGCGTACATTGGAGCGCCAGCTAAAGTGAGGAAAGCTGCTTTCATACGCTCCTCTTCTTTGACATCGTTGGCCAGTAGAAATAATTTAAATCGTTCGACGTACATTGTCCACTTGTTTGGATGATCCAACTCCGGCCATGGTAGTTCTGTGTGTAGTAATCACCAGTTTATTATTTTTGATATTTGGCTTTTCGTCTGCACTCACGTCACTTTGACTAGACGCTTGATCGCTCATTGGCTTGTCGGCGTCGTAGTCGCACTCACGCACACAACTTATATATAACAATAGTTTTGACCTTCGTTGTCGCTTTGATTCCCTTATTGCTTCTGACGTTTGTTATTTTACAATTGTTGGCGTCGCAGTCACAAACGCGCATACAAGAATTTAATCATCTTGTTTTTGTTGCTTGCTGTTGTTTTACCGTTTGCCGTTGATTTCTCTTCTTTATTACTTTTATTCTCGTGTCGTAGACGCAATACACACACAAGAATTTAATAAGTAACTGTTTGGCGGCACTTCCACTGGAAGCTTGATCGCTCGTTGCTTATCTTTGTTTTTTTTTCTTTCTTTTTGAACTTTTATCCTCGTCGCCAGTTTTGTGTATGTACTTTATTTGCTTATTGATGACCATCTCGGTTGGAGTCTCGCGATCGACTGACTATACATAACAAACACCTTGCGACTTCTTCCTTCGGGGCCACGTAAAAGATAAGGTCTACGCCAACAGCCCTGCATCGATTCAAAACCTCAAAGATGGAATTCGTGAGACTATCGAGGACATAGGGCAGCCACTTTGCGATTTAGTTATGGAAAATTTCATGAAAAGGATATGGTCCTGTAAGCGTGGTCGTGGTGGCCATTTGGCTGATGTTGTTTTCCATTATTAACGGCATACCTTCCTTTTTATAATGAAATAAACATCCGATCATTTATCTCAAAATGTGCCATTTTTCTTTGAATATCAAAATAACACCACTTATTAGAAAACCCTGTATTTAAGGAAAATATTAATTGAAATTTTTGTTGTAATCTTTTAACAAAATATGTAGCATACACCGCAAAATGTTCTAAATCATGTATTTTCACAAAATTTAAATTTTTATTTCTCACAATTACCACAACGTTCCATTTGTGCATTTGTGTGTGTAATGAACACAAAAATAAAAAAAAAAAACACAGCTGCTCAGAACTTGCAACTCAGAACTCGGTGCAAAAAACGGGTAACCAGAACTCGCATAATCAGAACTCGCTGTCTGAACTCACGATAAGTTGTCCAGAGAATGGAGTATGTTAAAGGCTCCATACATGATCAATCAAGCTAGAATCAATCAATATCGATATCGATAAATTTGTCTTGAGCTTGGCACATGTACGACTCAAGCTGATTGAATCCATCAACATGTGTGATTATGTTGGAGTATGTTGTTTGATAATGGATACGGATGAAGCATGTGCGGCAATATTTGTAGTTTTGTGCCAAAGAAAACGGAATCGATCCGAAAAGAAACGTATTTGGATGAAAACGTGATATAAGAAGACAGCTGATTTGGGCGTTACAAACCTATTGAAAGAGTCTATCAATGATTTTAATAATTATTTCAGAATAAACAAAAATACTTTCAATGCATTATTGGCTAAACTTCGAAAATTACCTATTTTTATTTTGCATTTAAAATACTTTTTTTTTTAATATGTATTTCCTATTTTATTTGAAATGTTTTTTATAAATATTTAGCATTTGTAACATGCAAAATGGTTTTGTAAAATTTTTTATTAAAAAAAAGGTCCCAAAATGTGTGTTTGCGCAAGAGCAAAATGAAATAAGTTAAAGGTGTCTTCATTGTTGCTCACAAAAATCGTAAAGACTATTACCGACAATGGAACAAATAGGGTCAAGGCTTTCAAAATATATGGAAAATTCTGATACACGAATAAGTGAAAGAGATACAGCTCTAATTCAAAATATTGAAGTTGTGCTTACTAATATTGACGATGATCATGACAATGTGCTAATTCTAATACAATTTCCGGAGCCATCTGAAGAATTTGAAGTGTTGCAACTGCCTAATCATGAAAGGTGTGCCACACATACATTACATTTAAAAGCTTCAAGAGATATGGATAAGGCCAGATACCAAAGTAATTCATGCAAAAAACTTTATGATGCAGCCATGGCAAAATGTCAAGCAGTTTGGAATCTGTGTACAAGGTTTTCTAAAACCTGTGAAATCTATTCAGAATCAACTGGAAAATCTTCTACTTCTCCATTTTCAACACGATGGAATTCATACTATAACTCACTTCAAGATCTACTTGCTGTAAAGAATACCCTTGAACGGCTATTTTCGTTTGGTGGAATGATTATGAGGCCACATAGATGGAACATGAAAGATGAACCCTTTGAACAAATATTATTTTTAAAATCTGTGAAATATAGCCGAAAGCGAAAGTAGCCTTTCTATGTCTTAATTTTCAGTTTACTTAAGATTAGTACTATGTATTATTAAAAAAAATGTGAAATAAAGCATTTTATTTGAAAAACCTATTTTGCATTTTGTATTTAAATTATTATTTTTTGGAAACCATTTTGTATTTTTTATTTGAAATGAAAAAATAGCAAAGCATTTGCATTTTGCATTTAAATACTTTTGATAATCTATTTTGCACATTTCTATAGCTACTCATGCAGATGACACCGCCATAGTCACAAACTGAACTTCTCCCGTTGAAGCAGAAGTTTCATACTTATATGCAATTTACACCAAAGTACATCACGTTGATGGGATTTTCCGTTTACACCGGATATTTTGCATCACGAACAGCTGTTTTTTGTTTTGGTTATACACACACGTGGAACTTGCGAGCACGTTGGTTAAATAAAAACTAAAAGTTTGTGAAAAATATTTTATTAAATTCTTTTAAAAAAATTGACAATTTATTGTTTCCTTCACAATGTTTTGAGCCATCAGCTGCTGTTTAGTTGGCAGCACTGCAGAAATGTCCAGAGAGACCATTATTAATTTTCATATCAAGGCACATCAGTTCTTGATGCGACTATTGATCCCCATCACATTCTACAACAACAACCCCTGAATGACGTCATTTTCCTTGTGGTTGTTGTCGAATCTGATACGTATCAGTAGGCACATCAATGTTGATGTGCTTTGGTGTAAATTGCATATTACATTGGCCAAACAGTAGCAGCAACAACAACAGCAACAGCAGATTCCCTTGAGTGGTCGGGTCGTCCCGAATCACCCGACTTCAGTCGGCCAAGGACCACTCGCTCCTGCCGTGGCTTCAGCTGTAGAAGCTACAACCTCCTCGCAGTCACAACAACAACAACAGCAACAATTTTGAGAGCGAACACATGTAATAACAACACGTTTACTCGTAACTTTGCGTTCAAACAAACTTTTACTTGTTGGCTAGTATAGAAATGTATATTATTATATTATATTATATTATATTATATTATTATATTATATATTATATTATATTATATTATATTATATTATATTATATTATATTATATTATATTATATTATATTATATTATATTATATTATATTATATTATATTATATTATATTATATTATATTATATTATATTATATTATATTATATTATATTATATTATATTATATTATATTATATTATATTATATTATATTATATTATATTATATTATATTATATTATATTATATTATATTATATTATATTATATTATATTATATTATATTATATTATATTATATTATATTATATTATATTATATTATATTATATTATATTATATTATATTATATTATATTATATTATATTATATTATATTATATTATATTATATTATATTATATTATATTATATTATATTATATTATATTATATTATATTATATTATATTATATTATATTATATTATATTATATTATATTATATTATATTATATTATATTATATTATATTATATTATATTATATTATATTATATTATATTATATTATATTATATTATATTATATTATATTATATTATATTATATTATATTATATTATATTATATTATATTATATTATATTATATTATATTATATTATATTATATTATATTATATTATATTATATTATATTATATTATATTATATTATATTATATTATATTATATTATATTATTATAATTTTTTTTTTGGAAGATGAACAAAAGCTAAACCTGCTGTAAAATTTTGAAGCTGCTTATAGAAAAATCAACTTTTTTCTTGGTCTGAATTTGCTTTATTTTACTTTTTAATTATTACTATTATTATAAATTCATTTATTTTATCTTTAATTAATTTAGCACTATGTGCTTTGCATGTCTTCAACTTATTCTTATTAAGATAGCACTATGTGATTTGCTTGAGTCTTCATAAGAACTAAAAACTCACTTCAAACTTCGGATGTCCGAAGCTAAGCCTTATGCTAGCCTACGCGATCAAATACTTCGAACATCAAATGTTCGAAGCCTTTGCTTTATGTTGGCGTACGCGCATGAAAGTGCACTGTCAGCGAAAAGGGTCTTTGTGGCTTATGCTTGGACACTGGGATATTGCATCAGCCAAAGCGGACATTGCGTCATCACAAATAGTGTGGTAATAATGATGAGGATAATGATGATAATAATGATAATTAAGAAGTAAACAAAAGAATTCTTAACTCCTCCCTCCAAAACGTCAATCGTCCACGATTGATTTCAGTAGTATGGAATGTCGTTTAGGCGTTTTTGTGTTGCAAGTCGTTGCAGAGGAATTTGAGGAGGTATAGGATTTTGTATGATAATTTCGGTTTTAGGTTTGGACATTCTGCGCAGGAATATGACAAGGATTGAAAATAGGATGGTAGTGGCCAAATGTGGCAAATGTGCTAGACTTAGTCAGTAGATTGAGGGAGTTTATCTTTTCTAAGTTCTGAACGTTAAGTCCTTTCATTAGTTGGAGTGATAGGATCTCTTCAAAATTGGATTGGTTGTGGGATAGTTGCAACATAGCAGGAAGTGGTTTTACATCTGAAATTTCATATGAATTAAATATTATATTTCTTATAACTATTGTATCGTTTCTTAATTTAATAATGAATGTCCCATTTAGGGTTTTAATCATATGATTAATTGTTACATTATCGTAAAATTGATTTAGCAATATAAATTCATTCATTGTCTGAATCTCTTTGATATGATCATTATTAGAATAGTTACATATATGTGGTTTATTTTGAATCAAATTTGAAATGCAATTATCAATAGAAATTACTTCTACATCTGTATTTAAACAAATTTCTAAATTATTTAACGTTGTTTTACATTTATTTCTTATTCCATATGTCTCGTTTGGACAATTGACAATTAATTAATAATATTATCAAAATTCAATATAACAATTCTTTTATTCAACTTTATTGGCTTAATAATTATTTTCTTACAAGTTATCTTTTAAAGTTTTAGGTATTGAAATTACATAAATTATTAAATTTTTATTATGGGCAATTTTTATATCTGCTATATTTAATGCCTCTTCAATATTATCATATGGTAATTCTTCATCTTCTAATATATTTTTTATTATTTTGATTTCTGGTGAAGCGAGTAAAAAAGTGTTTAACACGTTAACTTTTGATAAATGTAGAGCCAGTTTTAAATTATTTATTTTATCTTTTAGCAAATCGATTTTAATTTTACAATATAGATTCACTCGTAATTGGGTACTTTCACCGTTTTTAAATATTCTTAGAATATTATTATATCTATTGCATTTGTATTATATATTAGTTGTTGATTGTTATTCTTATTTATTTTGTTCATGGTGCTAGTAAGGATTTGGAGGTCATTATTATCGGGATTTCCGGCAATCCATTTCCATGCCGAACCTATTGCATTAATGGATCTTTTAAATTTGTTAGTGGGAGTTATATTATTTATGGAGGTATGTAAGGATTATATTTCTTGGATAAGGAAAGGACGCAAAATATGGGAGTTGCTTAATCTCTCATTAAGAGTTATGGTATATTCCGTCAAGTTTACTATGTGGAGTATTTTGAACGTTCCTGTTTGGATTTGAGCAAGTTATAAGGATAAATCTGGGAATTGAATAAAATGAAACTGTTAGTTTCTTATATTACTTTTGTGTACTTGTTTCCCTGACATTGTGGTAACTGTTGTGTTCTGGTTTCCCTTGACTAATTCCTGTTGATATCTTTTAGAAAGTTTTGTTCCTAATCTTTTGTTTTGTTTGACGAAAACTTTTTCGCCAGGGTTGTATGTTTCGGGTTCTTTGCTATTGTTGTGGTATTCTTTTTCCTGTTTCTGAATCCGTTTTTCAGAATTTTCTTGTCTTGTTTTTTCGTATTCAATTGTTCCAGGAGGGTAAGATCGTCCAAATAAAGATCAACCGGTTTCTTTTGTGTAGTCGAGTGGATTGAATGATTATACTCATTCACTGCTGTTGCTATGAGTTCATGTAGGTTTCTGGAAGGGTATTCTTGTTTAGGCATCGGATTATTTCAACTAATGTAGAATGGAATCTTTCGATTTGACCATTTACTTCGCTTTTGTAGGGAGGTGTGGTGAAAATTTGGATATTCAGCTCGTTCTCGAGCATAAATTTTAGTGATTGGGAGTTAAAGGATTTTTTATTGTCGAAAACTTTGGATTTGGGTACGCCAAAATAAAAAATAATTAAGGGTTTACGGATGTTTTTTACACTTTTTCCATCTATGGGTTTGACGACTGCGAGTTTTGTAAATTTGTCTATTGAAGTTAAGAACTTGGAATTTCCCGTGGAAAAGATATCGATATGAATGGTGTGACCTGGATATGTGGGTATTGGAGTTTTACCAAGATTTCGTTTATTAGGTTGACGATCGTATTTGCATTCTTTACAAGTCTTGCACAACTTTACAATGTTATTGAAATTTTTGGTCATTCCTGGGAAGTAGTATTGGGTTAGGATCTGCTTCTTGTTTTCTTGGGCATTTCTATGGGCTCGATTATGTGTTTTTATTATAATATCGGTTTGTTCCTCCTCATTTATGACGCCTATTGTCTGGAATTGGGTGAAAAGGATTTTATAGTTGGAGAAATGTATCGGATAGACTGTTTGGATTTTTAACATTATTGGTTCCGTTGTTTTAATACAATTGGTAACTGAAGGGTGTAGGTATTGTTTTAAGAGTTTGATTAAGGTCTCTTCGATGTACTCAGTTTCTATAATTGTATGTCGGTGATAAGAACGGAAGACTATTTTGAATTGATAGTTCGGTGTTTCACTGATTTCTAAGAAAATCTGCTACGACATTTGTATTTCCGGGTTTATAAATCAATTCATGATTATATTCTTTCAAGTTGAGCTTCCCAACGTTTCATTTTTGCGTTTGTATTTTTATTACTAAGTGCGAACGTGAGTGGTTGATGGTCAGTAAATATTTTAACTTTTTTAGATCCGTACAGGAAGCAGTGTAGGGTCTGTAAAGCCCAAATGATTACAAGCATTTTTTTTTTCGTTTGCTGCAAAATGTTCTTCGGACTTCCCAAGTGTCCGTGAAAGGAAATAAATTGGTTTCTCTTCTTGGGAAAGGACTGCTCCAAGAGCGTAGTTAGAGGCGTCCGTTGTTAATTCGAAAGGATTGTCGAAATTGGGTTAATGAATCTTTTGAAACTAAGCAATTGCGTAATTGCATAAATGCGTTATTTTGTTGTTCGTTAAGGTTTAGTAATATTTTGTTTGAAAGGATTTTGGGAGTGCGTCCCATTTCTCCTCGTAGAATTTCTGTTAAGGGCTTAGCTATTTGAGCATAGCCTTGGATAAATTTACGATAATGCCCTGTTGCTCCTAGGAAGGAACGAAGATCGTGTAATGTTTTTGGTTTAGGGAATTTGGCAATGGCTTCAACTTTTTGGGGATTGGTACGTTTACCATTTTGGCTGACAACTATGCCGAGAAACTCGATTTTATCTTTATTGAAATCACACTTGTCAAGTTGGATTTTAAGGTTTGCTTTTTCAAGAGTATTAAAGACGATTTGTAAATTTTGGAGATGTTCTTGGAGAGTTTTTGCGAATATTATAATATCGTCGATGTAAACGATATGTTCGCAAAGTATATCGTCTAACGCACGCTGGAAAATCGAAGGTGCATTTCTAAGACCGAAAGGGAGTCCTGTAAACTCTTATTTTCCGTTATTTACAGAGAAAGCTGTGTTTTCAATATCTGATTCTATGAGAGCTATTTGATGGAAACCGCTCTTCAAATCAATAGTAGAGAAATATTTATTTGACCCTAAGTTAGTCAAAATTGTATTCATATCGGGGATTGGATATTTATCAGGTACGGTGTCTTCATTGAGTTTCTTATAATCAATGACCATACGATATTTCTTTGTTCCTGAAGCATCTGCTTTTTTGGAACTACACATACTGGAGAATTGTATGTTGATTTGGAGAGACGTTTGATACCGTCTCGAAGTAATTCTTTGACTTGTTTGTCGATTTCGGATTTAAGCGCCATTGGATATGGATATGACCTAGAATGGATTGGTCGTTCGCTTTTAGTATGGATTTCGGCTTTTACATTGGTGACGAAAGTTAAACTTTTATCTGGGTCAGAGAAAAGTGTGGGACAAGAATGTATGATTTCCCTGAAAGCCTTTTCGTTTTCTGGTGTCATATGATTTAGTCGGAGTTGTAGGTGAGCAACTAATTCAAACTCTAGTTGTTCAAGAGGATATTGGTATTTTTGGAGTGAAGTAAAGTAATTGTTGTCAATATAAATTTTAGTTTTAAGGACCTTAAGGGTATCGTTTCCGATGATACCATCGAAAGCCTGCAGATCGGGTTATAGGAAAAATTTTAATTCGCCGATTTCATCATTAATTTCGGATTGTCCTGCAACAGACTTTGCAGTAAATACTGTTTCATTTGGGATTGGTTTTCTTTTGAATTCGGGTTTTTACGTAATTTTTGTTTGATCTGGTGTCTAAAAGAAATTTAAGCAATTTCCCGTTCTGCATTCTGAATGGATAAAACGGAAGAGTGATGGAAGTTAGTCTAAAAAATTAATATTGTCATTGCAGGATGTGTTGATATTTTCGGAGGTTTCTTCAGTATTGTAATCTTGGGGATAGTCCTGTGGATATTCTTGTGGATCCTGAGCTATTGGGTTTTCTTCGTCATAAGCTATTTCGTCAGTGTATTGTTGTTCATCACTATGGATTATGGCTTCTGTTTGGTAAATTCTTTGGTGTTTGTTAGGTTGTTGTGCAGACATTGTATGGGATCTTTTAAAAGTATTTTGGTTTGGTCTATTATTGTATTGGACAGTAGAATCGACATCCATGGGTGCTGGTGGTGGAAGAGTTGGTTTAAATGGTTGTTGGCTAAAGTTTTGTTGTTGAGGCCGATACTGATTGGGTGGTTGTTGTGGACGAAATTGATGGAAAGATTGTTGAGGGCGATATTGTTGGAATTGTTGTTGTGGGCGATATTATTGGAATTGCTGTGGACGATGTTGTTGGAAAGATTGTTGTGGGCGATATTGTTGAAACGATTGTTGTGGGCGATATAGTTAGAATTGTTGCTGTGGACGATATTGTTGGTATTGCTATGGACGATATTGTTGTGAAAATGGTTGACGATATTGTCCCTGATTGGACTTAGAATTGGAAGAATGCTGGCTGGGTGAGTTCGGAATAGAATGGTTGCGAAAATTGAAATCGGTTGAAGGAAGACTCTTTGTGTTTGCATTAGGTAATTTATTTATTTATTTTATCCGTTATGCCGTTAACGGATCCGTTTTCGGTCCGCCAATGGAACCGTTTTCGGCTCGTTGACGTAACCGTTTTCGGCCGCAAGTCATGTCATTTAATGAAAAGAACTGTTTACAATGAGCACAATTTGTTTATAATAATAATTTCTAACTATTTCAACATGGTAGACAATAATAATAATATAAATATTTACAATTCAGAAAAAAGAAATATAAGAAATAACAAATAAGAAATACTACTCCTTGCTCCGTTTGCCGATGATTTTTTCAGTTCCCGTCATCCTATCTTGAGGATGAGAGAATTAGAAAATATAAAACTTCACTTTTTGCAATATTTTTTTGTTTACTCACCCTGTTAAATATTGTCACTTGGAATCAATTCGATTGGATGAGGAGAAAGATGTGTCATTTTCTAAATGATGAACATGAAAAATAAAAAAACATTAAATAAAAGCACCACACACTTCACTTTGTTTTCTTTTCTACTTACTTTGTTTTATTACGCCAACAACAAATAATTTTTTTTATCACTTTTTTTTCTGCGCACGCGACTGCTGCACTAAATATATACACAATAAAGAAGAATAGCGCGAACGACAGCAAAACAAATACCGAAAATTTTGTGTTTGCGTCGTTTTTCGGTTATCCGTTGGTTACCTCTTTTACTTATTATTGCTATTTATCTATGTATCCGTTTCATGTCCGAAATATTTCCGCGAACGTAAACGTTTCTGAGTATGAAACGGATATTGTTGCGGCGCTGACTTTTTGTTGTTGTCTTGTCGTCTCTTTTGCCTATTTTTTCTCATACATGTGTTTTGTACGGACGAAACACTCATTTCTGAGCCCGTTTCAGATAGTTTCGATGGAAGTCCGCAAGACATACGATGCTTGGTCAACTGGGTAATGTACATGTACATGTGATTGCTATTCTTGCATGTGAGCTGTTCGCTAGTGCTTTTTTACTTGAAAGTCAACATAATTCGTATTGCAAATTCCCGTTGGGTGATACAGTTGACATTGAATTTTACTTGGTGCTGGTGACGTCATCGATTTATCAGTTTGTTTTTATAATGAGTCACAGCGAGGAATTGTATACGGAAGAGATGAACAACTCAAAGTCACTGACATTAGTGAAGCTGCGTCTTCAGCGAACGACGATAATGAAGAATATAACAAATTTCAAGGAAAGAGTAGTAAATGAAGGAGAAAAAAAAGGCATATCAGTGTTAGAATATAAATGCAGATATAAGAATCGTACATCAATCAGATTTGTGTTGTGCAAACAAACATCGAAGTTCTCAATATATGGGATAGTGAAGGAGGGAAGATCGAAGAGTTATTTATTTCTACAAAATCATTAATGTTGTCAACTATAAATAAGCTTCGTATTAATCAATCACAAGAATTGACGTTCTTCAACAGTACGTCCGATATTACCCAATCACATCAAGCAAGATTACCAAATTGTTTGTCAGGGCCTGCACTTGAAGTAGTACAGGCATATCAAGTTACTGAAGGCAATTATTCAAAGGTTCTAATGCGATTAAAAGAGTGATATTATAATGACGTCTTAATATTTCTTGATTATATATCAAGCATGTTTATTTTACCGACAGGTAGTAAACCAGATGCGATATCATTACAAAGGCTGATTGATACGGCATCAGCAATACGAGGATCGCTTTTGTCATTAGTGTTATCAAATGATGTTATGAATGCTATAATGATTCATATTTTATTGCCCAAGGTGGATGCAGACACGAAACTACACTACGATGAAAAGCGAGTATACGGGATCTGACGACTAGGGATGAATGTTGTAAAATTCTGACACATCGCTGTCAGTTACTAGAATGCCGGTCTCAAAACCATTCCAAACACAATGTGGGTGATCAACAAAAGCTAAAATACAAATCAGCATCCAATTCATTCGTTACGACCCAATAAGCTTGCGTATTTTGTGAGTCACAACATCACTATATTTCTCAGTGTTCTTCGTTCACAAATTTGAAACTTAAGCAACGAAAGAAATTTGTGAAGAAGGCAGTTCTTTGATTTAATTGTTTGCGTAAAGATCATACATTCAAGGCATGTCAATCAAAGTCACGATGTAAGGTTTGTTCTTCATAGTTACACTAGTAAATCACTTTTACACACTTTTAATGCGAGTAATAACCACCAGGGCGGTTTTGCACATACCCAAGGTCAGCCAAATTTTCAATCTCAGCCGAATGCCACCTTATAGCACGCGCAACTAAAAGAGGCATATTACCTACTGCAATTGTGAAGATTAAGGACAGATGCGGAAACTATCAATTTGTTCGTGAATTGTTGGACTCTTGTTCTGAAGTAAATTTAATATCAGAAGAAACGGCGAAACGGCTGCAATTACATAAACATCGTGTCTCACAAGCGGTCAGCGGCATTTCCGAATTTAATCAACAAATCAATTTCAACGTATATGCTACGCTGAAATCCCAAGTTTCAGACTTTTAGTGGACATCACAGTTCGCAGTAATCAACAAGATTTGTACAAGTCAACCATTCAACAATATTAATATCTCAGAATGGAAGTTAACTGACGGCATAACACTTGCCGCTTCAGCATTTTACAAGTCAAACAAAATCGACATCCTTATCAGTACAGAAGGATTCTTTAATGCGATTCGAGTAGGAAAACATTGTCTTGGGCCTAATAAGCCAAGCCTTATTAATACTGCTTTTGGATGGATAATTGGTGGCAACATGTCCAGTCCACAAACTGAATTAAAATACAGATGTAATGTAATACAAGAACAGCCGTCGCTAGACACTATGATTCAACGCTTCTGGGACGTTGAAGAGTATATAACGGTACCAACAAAATTCACACATGAGGAACAAATGTGTGAAGAACATTACGTAAACAATGTTAGTCTGAATGAAGACGGCCGCGTACAGGTGCGTCTTTCATTTAGAAATTCTCCTAAACAATTAGGAAATTCATATGATATCGCATATCAACGATTCAAGATGTTAGAACGCAGACTTAATCGGGATGAAAAGCTTAAAGGAGTTTATGTAGACTTTCTAAACGAATATCTTTCACTAGGTCACATGTCACTCATTCGTGAGATAGATAAATGTCAACCACATTATTACATTCCACATCATTGCGTGGGACGACCGCAAATTCTGACAACGAAATTGCGTGCCGTATTTGATGCATCTGCTACTACAACGGCAGGAGTTGCATTAAATGAAGTATTATCTATTGGTCCCACAATCCAACAGGATTTGATTAACATATTATTAACATTTCGATTACATAAATATGCTCTGTCAGGAGATATTACAAAAATGTACAGGCAGGTTGTCGTAGATAAACGCGACAGACGATTCCAACTTATATTATGGAGAACAAACACTAATGATAAAATACAAACATATCAATTCAACACAGTGACTAATGGCACGTCAGCTGCACCATTTCTCGCAATACGAAGTCTTTTTTATATAGCTGACACTTTTGAATCTGTCTTGCGCTCAGATTTGTATGTTGATGATTTGTTAACAGGAGCAGATCAGGTGAACGAATTGCAGGAGAAAAAGGATCAACTGGTCTAGATACTTGGAAAGGCTGGAATGACAATGCCTAAATTTAACAGTAATGTATCAAGTCTTGCAGATTCACCAAAGAATGAAATTGACGTAGCTGGATGAACCAAATGTTATTAAAACTCTTGGCTTAGCGTGGCAACCAGCTTCAGACATGTTTGTGTTTCGCTACGAGGTAGGCTCTGCTGGGAAGGAAACGAGGCGATCAGTGCTGTCTACAGTTACTAAAATCTTCGATTCACTTGGGTTGGTGAACCCAATCTTTGTAAGGTGTAAAGTTTTTAAACACATACCAGCAAAAGAATTGCGAAAAACATTTTGGCGAATAGTCTCACACATACAGCAAACAATTTGCAAAGAAGAGATATCATTGTTAATAAGGCAACAAAGGTTAAAGCCGAGCATCCAAAGCCTCGCACTATTTTTACACACAATGCAAATAGACAACACAACAATTACGGTTTTGAGAGTAGGGGGACGATTAGCTAAAGCACAGTTACCATATGATGCTAAATTCCCAGCTATTCTTCCACGCAATCATCGGTTTACGCAATTATATGCAGAATTTCTGCACAAAGTAAATGCCAGAGGGTAGTGGTATTATCCGCATAGGTAGCAAGTAGAGAGTTATTGACAGTAGGAGTGGGTATATCCGTAGTGTACAAAGGGTACAGGACTGGTCCTAGTACACTACCTTGCGGAACTCCAACTGCAATGTTACGGATGGTGGATTTGGCATCTTTTACTGCTACATAAAAAGTGCGGCCGCAAAGGTATGACTGCAGCAGTAGATATTGCTGAGTTGGGAGGACCAGCTTTGCTTTGTGCAACAGACCATCGATCCAAACTTTGTCAAAAGCCTGTTGTACATTTAAGAAGTCGATCTATATGATTCAATACGATTCTCCGGTTTACCAGGTTTCAACAGCAGAACGATCTCAGCACACTTCCACTGTGAGAGGAAGGAATAGGATTCCTTTGGTGGTAAAAACCTTAGCAATACTGCCGTCAATTCCATCATAGCCGGAACACTTCTTCTTATTTATCTTTTTGACTTCCATGTGGACTTCGTGGGGTGAAACGACAGAATACGGTGCAGTATGTTGGCAAGGATCATCAAGGAAGTTTTAACTTTCCATGACGTCTGCAAGATTCAGTCAAGTAAAACGGTTTTCAAGCTCACCAGCCAATGCTTCCGCTTTTTCCAGATCAGTAAGACACCATAAGTTGTTGGCATTCATGATCGCGATTTGTCTTAGAGGCTGTCGTTTAACACAACGAGTCGCCTTCCATAATTTGAATCCCACATTTTTATTTGGATCAGCATTACGTAATAAATTATCGAAGAAGTCGCTACGTGTTTGTCTTATGACATTTCAGAGATTAGCTGTAGACCTTTTCCACGCAAGTCTATCGTCTTCACGTCTACTACGCATAAAGCGACTCCGCAATCCACGTTTTAGAACAACAAAGTTCAAAATCTCAGCTTCTATAAGTGGGCTGGCTGTGCCAAATGAAGGAGGTCTGAACTATAGTGGCTCTGTCAGCAGCCCCTTTGGATAGTACCCAAGAAAATTAATTGTTTGGGACAGAAAAACTGGGGGGTTGTTATAGATTATAGGTCTTTAAATAATGTAACAATTGATGACAAGTTTCCTATTCCTAATATAGAAAATATATTAGACAAATTAGGACGTGCCAAATATTTCTCAGTAATTGATCTATTAAAAGGGTTTCACCAGATTCTCGTCAAGCAAGAAGACAGGTTGAAAATAGCATTTTCAACTCCATACGGCCACTACGAATTCGTTCGCATGCCATTTGGCTTAAAAAATGCGCCAGCTATATTCCAGCGATTGGATCAATAACGTCTTGCGAGATTTAATCAACAAAATATGTGTCGTGTATATGGACGACACCTTAATTTTCTCTACGAGCTTACAAGAACATGTTGGGGACATCAATATGGTCCTTAAAAGACTTCAAGAAGCAAATTTAAAACTTCAAGTAAACAAATGTAAATTTTTCACAAAAGAAACACTCCACTACTTCTTACATCCGATGGCGTGAAACCTAATACAGCTAAGGTCGATCAAATTCTGAAGCTACAATTACCTAAAACAGTCAAATAAATCAAATCGTTTCTTAGTATGACCGGTTATTATAGAAAATATATGAAGGACTTTTCTAACGTGGCCTACTATATGATAAAATATCTTAAAAAGGCGTGAAACTGAATGTAAATGATTCAAATTATATACTTTCATTTGAGAAACTTAAGAGAACCATAACTGAAGTCCCAGTACTAAAGTACCCAAACTTCCATAAACCATTCCAACTTCTAACAGATGCCAATTCTGAAGCTCTCGGTGTACAACAATTACAATAAAAGACGTATTATACGTGCTTCTATTTGTTGTAAATCAATTGTTATTTAAATTAAATTGGTAAAACATTTCACTTTGGGCAGACTCGCCAACTCATAATAAATTCACAAAGTTGGCAGCCCTCACTTTGCCTAGTTTGCTAACTTGTCAGGCAAAGTTGGCAAATTGCGCAAGTTTTTTTTGAATGGAGTAACGGTCACTTTGTTTGCCTGATTGGCCAATTTGCCAACTTTGCCACGTTGCGTGAATCCCACGAATATAACTATCAATTTTATAAAGGGAAAGGACAATCAGGTTGCAGACTTTCTGAGCAGAATAGATACAGAAACAAATGAAATAAGCACACTGTCAATCTCACCAGATTCTTTTTACAATAATGCTACAGAGAACTTAGACACTATGCCTTCACAACAAGAAGGCATTCATAACCATATACCCATATTAGAAACAGTAGTAAACAGATTCAGGGCACACGTCATGGAAACAAAAATATTTATATTGACTCAAACGATTTAACAAATAATTTGAAACCGATCCTCGAACTACATTTAACCAAAGGAACAGTAGGCATCTACACTGAACTAGATGATCATCAGTATGCAATTTTGCAAGGCAAATCAATAGAGATGTACGAGGGACAGAGCCTCAAGTTTGTACGTTGTTCATATTGTGCTAGAGTTGTATAATCGGAAGAGGAAGCCTTTAGATGAATAGAACTTTACCGTAAAAACGAGACTGAACATACTGGCATTAACGAAAAATATAATGGACTAAAGAGGCTTTTTTACATACCCGGCTTGAAGACCCTCATTCAGAAATTCATTAATAACTGCTCTACATGTACAAATTACAAATTTGACAGAAACACCATCAAAGAAAAATTTCACTTGACTGAAACCCCAACTGATGCTAACCAAATAATCCACATGGATATCTACACTAACTCAAAAGCAAATTTCTTGACATTCATTGACCGTTTTTCCAAATTCGCCACAGCCTTGTACATTGAGGATAGGAACAACCAAACAATAATAGAAAAAATTAGACTCCACAAATCACAAAAAGGAAACTTTAGTAAACTTATCTGTGACAATGAATTGAAAAGTATAAATATCAAAGAATACTTACGTACAGAGAATATCGATTTGCACTTGGTAAAACCAAATAGCCACACTGGCAATGCAGATATCGTGAGACTTCATAATACAATAGGGGAAAAAATAAGAGTACTTACAATAGAACCAAAAAATATGAATATTAAAGACAAAATTAGTAAAGCAATAGAATTTTATAACAACTCATATCATTATGTTACTACGCAAATGCCAATAAATGTCGAGTCTGGAAATTGTAGTAAATCTTATGAACATAACTACATCTTTAAAACAAAACAAAAATTATTGACAGAAGAAACGAGAACAGGGAGGACTGCAACTGCCGTCGACTTGCGAAATCAGATCATTCGCTGGTGCTCGACTTGTGCTTGTGACCGAAAGCAGAAGCAAGGCAAAATCAGATCACTTGCTGCTGCTTCGAATTATGTCAGTAACCAAAAGCAGAAGCAAGATAAAATCAAAAATTACAGAATCAACGACAGCGACTGCCGTTGACTTGCAAAATCAGATCACTTGCTGCTTGTTTGACTTATGCCAATAACGAAAAGCAGAAGTAAATCAAAATTTATAAAACGTTGAGTGCTGCTGTTGTTTTGATTTTCGTCAGAGATAATTTTTTTCTGTTGCTTTGATTGCGACTTTCGATTTTTTCAGAAGCACAAGCAGAAACAATAGTTCACATTGACAAGTTGAAAACAGTCGAAGTTGTGAAAAGTTCAAATTTTACAACTTTTGCTACTTCGACTGAAGCAATTTAAACACTGACGAAAATAACACCGAAACACAAAATTTGTAACAAACATCAAAATTGTAATATCATTTGTTAGTTTATCTATTATCATAATGCTAAGAAAAATCAAACAAAAATGCACTAGTTTTAGAAGATTTTGTAACTATTAAAGTATAGAAATATAATGATAAATTTCGATTACAGGTATCCTAAACTCTAGCGACGGGGAAGTTACGTTCACTACGTTACCTTCACCACTACGCTCCTTCCTAACATACACATATTACTAATTTCATTTCTACTTTATTCACATCACTAATTCCATCCTTTCCATTATTCCAGTATTCCATTACTCTTTAATTCGCCAATTCTCTCTCCCTTCATAACTGTTAATCTTCTCTCATTCACATTTCTTAAAGTCATGATGTAAGAAATAGAGGTGGCACCAATTTTTTACAGTTATGTGTCGTTCTCAATTTTTGACGTCATTAGCATATCAGTATATAGAACGCTGAAATAATGCATTTGGCTACACTGGCAGAAAATGTCTAGAGTGACCATTATTAATGTTCATATCAAGGCACATCAGTTCTTGATGCGACTATTGATCCCCATCACATTCTACAACAACAACCCCTGAATGACGTCATTTTCCTAGTGGTTGTTGTCGAATCTGATACGTATCAGTAGGCACATCGATGTTGATGTGCATTTGCTTTGGTGTAAATTGCATATTAAAGTCATCTTAACCTTATTCTACATATTCTTTATTTGATCATGTCATTCGTTTTTTGGTGTTTGAAAAGAAAAATGTACTGGTAAGAATTTAAGATCTAAAACTTGAAAATTGTGTGAATAAATAAAAGCTATTATTAAACCCTAAGAACAAATATACAAATCGTTAGACAAAAAAATTAATAAACTTAACTACAGTTATACTAACATTAAATAAAGAAAGTGTTAATAAAATAAAAACTATTATTAAATCCTAAAAAACAAATGTACAAATCGTCAAAATAAAATGGAATAAACTAAACAAACTTAAACTAACATCAAGTGTCAAGAAAATAAAACTATTATTAAATCTTAAGAATAATTTGTAAATAATGAAAGGTGAACAATAAACCCTAGCGTTCTTTTCATGCCATGCAAATCTGTACAACATTAACAATCGTAAGTCGCGCGAAAGAGCTACATATAACTGTCCATGGGAAAAATACTCAATACTCAGGTCTAGTCCCACAACGTTTAATGTTTGGCCTTGTGATTTATATGAAATTGCAATCTTATAAATTGGAAAGGTATAGTCGATTTAGACATGCTCTGCATTACGGTAATACGCTTTGGTGTTTAGACAAACCATTTCGTATCATTTAAAACACTAAAAGAGGAGAAGATTGACAATATCTAACCGGAAATGGAAAAAAACTTGGCCATACTATCAGACATTTCCCAGTCCTAGTCTGCATCAAAAGCGTATCAATGCGTGATGCGACACAGACGCGCATCACATTCTACAACAACAACCCCTGAATGACATCATTTTCGTTGTGGTTGTTGTCGATTGTGATGCGAGTCGTTGGTCGCATCATGAGAGACTCGCATCATGGCCCTGTCTAAAACGGCTAGTAGATCTGTTGGTATTAATGGAATCCAGGGAATTGAAACGACTTCTCCAGTTCCACATTCGGTCAGTATTGTGCACTCTATTATGTTGTTTTTTTAATAATTTTATCTATAAACGTGTGCCATTGCACAATTTTGGTGGATTAAGGTTCCGTAATGAAATAGTGGGACACCTTACTAATTTATGTGGGGGCAAACCAGAAGGCTGTAGGGAATTTAGAAATTCTGTTGGGAAATGGACAGCCTCTTCCAGATCAAGAGCATTGTCTACAGAATAGTATGTTTGAGTCAGTCCATTGATCTTTGACAGAATTAAATGATTTACTTTACCGATTTGATAGTTGACAGGTGACAAAACCAACCTTTAACCAAGATGTTGTCTTAGAACTTATGTTATCAATTTCGGGATAAACCTTTTCTACCAATTCTTGAAGGTCATTTACCAAAATGCAAATGTTTTCATTCTCAAGATTAATTCTTCCATTATCTTGTGGCATCTGTCTATTTCCTATTTTGAGCAAAATAACTGCACAGTTCCGGTTTTCATGTGTAGGCAACGAAACTCTTATATTTGTTTTGAGCTCTAATATATTCACATACGACCACAGGCAAGATCTTTACAATGCAGCGTTTATTTCATCAGCACGTAAACCGGTAAAATTTGACGAAGTCACCGGAGAATAATATTGTGCACCCACCCATAGCTGAGTTCGTGCGGCGCAAATCGCGCAATGTTCTATCTAATGCTTCAACGGAAGACTTGTTTGACATTGTAGCTTCGTCCCAAACAATTAATGAACAGTTGCGCATCAATTTTCCAGTATTGCTTTGTTTTGCATACACTGTTAGTATCTTCAGTAGGAATTTTTAGAGGAAGTTTAAACGTTGCGTGTGTGGTTCGGCCTCCTTCTAAAAGTGTAGCTGCAATTCCGGATGATGCAACATCTATTGTAATTTTACCAATAGATCTTAGTTTAGCTAAGAGCAAGTTAATTAGGAATATTTTATCCGTACCTCCAGAAGCATCAAGGAAAAATATTTTTCCTTCGTTCCTATACACTGTTTAAATACGAGTTCGCTATATTTGGAGACATCGGCAGTCACACATCTTTGATAGATTTACCCGAAAGAACTTCTAATACTTTGTTTAATTCAAACAAAGCTTCGTTTAAAATATTGTCATCATATTGGACATCTGACATTATCTCTTTTCGTCGCTGAATCAGTATGTATTCATCCATATTTTCTTGATACTTATACCAGAGAAATAGAGAGTCGGCCACTTGGCAAAATGCTACAATAATGGCAAACAAATACCTCAATGACCTCGCTGAATAGCAAATAGCAGCTTCCGAAATTGTATTATCCCAATGGGAGTTATCTTCTAAGAGACCCATCTCTTTGCACGCTGCTTGATATGTATTATAAGTTACGCCTTGTATAGTCCTAAAAGATGATGGACTTTTACATTCTCAAATAGAAACATTCGCTGTTGTTGGGATGAACTACATAAACCCTCCCCAGCGCATTTGTTTTTTTCTTATTTCCGGAATCCCTTCGACTGGAGCCCCTTGTTTTGTACGTTGGAAGGTTTTAGCAGTCTTATTCCATGTATAAAAGCTTGGAACTTTGTCATATGTCAAGTTTTTTGCGAAATTATCTTGAGCACATAATTTAAAAAATACTGTTAACGTTGTATCCCGCGGATTTGTAACAACATCGGTAATGTTGTCTTCAGTAAAATAAACTCTTTGGCCATTTTCTAAATGAACGGCAAGATGGGTAATTGTGAGCGCTCGGTTATGTATGTCGAATGATAAAATCCTCCAGACTGCTGCCGAGCTACAGATGTAATGACCAGATTGCTATTTGTCTACCTCATTTGGTGATTGTATGATAAATGTAGCTTGATCGGTACCTTTATTAATATATTTTGTAACATATTGTATTGATTTAATAGAACTGCATATCTCTACGTTGATATGAGCGTCGAGAATTTTTAAAAGCAATGAGTTATAGGGAACGATCCAGCGGTTGTCAATTTCGTGGTTTCGTACAGTGGCAGTATGCCCACTCTCTTCTGGCTGACGTCGACGATATTTAGGATATCCGTCGTCATTGGTGGATGTTTGGCTTTGGAATGATTTCGGAAATTTTTTGGTACATTTGTCTTTGCGCATACATGGAGAATTAGGATTGAAAGATCCGCAAGGGCCATGTATCATTTGTTTCTTTACAATTTCGTACAGGGTTGGATCAATTTCTTTATTTAGTAACTCCGCCGAAATGACGCATCAATTTGATCCGGTCTAATTTTATTCATTTATCATACCTGCAGATGGACATGTGGCAAACCAGGTTTCTGCCATTCTATAGTGTACATGTGGCACCGAGCTGAACCAAATATGTGAGCATTGTTTATGAGAAATAGGATTTTCTGCACTTTTAAATGGAATACTCTGTTCACTATGTCATATCTGTCTTGTGGATTTAAATTGAAGTAATTATTTTCTTTGATTTCTACTCAGTTTGGGTTACATGTTGCAGTTATAAACAGATCAGGTTTACCATAATGTCTCACGTAAGTCATGGCATCCTGTGATTTTTCATGTAAATATCGAGGCCTACCAGTGAATGATGAAGGCAGTATCCCTTATTGTCCAATTTCGTTGCTGTGCTCATTCGACTGTGAAGCATCCTAAAAATGAACGTAGTTTTCTGCTCTCAATTTAGTTTGATTGTTTCAGATGTAAGCTAATCGCTCCGATTCAATTTTCGCATATTGATAGACTAAGTATTGGTTCTTTTAACATTCCATACCTTAGTTAGAGGTTCAAATTTGCATGCCTTTTCATTATTAGATAACAATAATAGTTCATTCATGAAACTGTTTTACGTAGAGGTTTTCCAATAACTGGATCAACTCGAGTAATATTTATGGTATATCGGTCTTCTCTCCGACTTAGCATCAAAGGATACTGTAAACTGTCATAAGATCGGTTGCAAGTTGTCATCACGATTGTGCAATACAATATCTCGTTCGTCAAATGGTTCAACGAGATATCACAACTGCAACTTTACTCGTAGATGGGGCATTATAACAGCCGATGAGTTCTCCAGCAGGCGCTTTATTTACATGGATTACGATATTAAAGTCGAGTGTTCCTGGCGGTACGCTTTCAATAGCAGTTTTGAAAGACTGTATGTAGCTGTTATGGGATTCAACAAATCTTGTAAAAGTCTTACCAAACATTGATCCATTGGTTGTACGACACTGTTACACCTTGCTGATGCTTATGTTTCGGGATCTGATATAAAATAGATTTGTAGCAATTTGAGATCGTCGCACCCATATGGTAGCAAGCTTCCTGTTAAATGATATACTTGGCCCGTATTTTAAATGTAGGCATAAAACCTCGCTCAGCAACCTGCGTACTCTTAAAAGATGTCATTTGGAATGCATTGTTGTATCGGCGTATGTTGCGCATGAATGTTTTTGATTCAGGATGATCACCCGTAAGAAGAGAGTATAGTGGTTCAGGTGGAGGAAGAATTTCATGTAATTTTATTTTTCCTTGTGAGCAACAAAGACCTATGGACTCATCCTTCCATTTCAAAGCAGAGCAATATTCGCAGAAAACCGAAATTGTACCTATTGAAACGACAGGATCATATTTGTATTCAATAGAAAGATCGTAATTCATGGCAGAATTTAACTTACTTGACCACAAATTAGAAGAACTCATCGACCTGGGTTCGGACAATTCTAGGGCTCTCTGAGATCTGCGTCTATCTCTGCCATAAAGAAGACGAATTTCACGTTCGACAGAGGGTCCTCTATTTCTACGCAAAGAACTCATTGATCTTGCATAGGACAGTCTGGTTTCCCTTTCTTCGTTAGTTTCATTATTCCGAAGCAAACGATATCTGTGTGCGTTTGGCATGCTATGACCTATGTATATTTGAACGACTTGGCATAATTGATGCTTTGATAAGAAAAGATGTAAACTAACTGCAATTATAATCATAAGTTTTGTGTTTTAGATTTTTTCCTAATATTGCAAGTAACCAAATGTTTCCTTTACCCTATAGTATGGCTTAAATGATAATGATGATTAGGCTTAAATGATAGTAATGATTAATTTAATTCTAAAATCCCATTTGAAGAAACTTTGCTGTCTAAAGATTAAAAAGCTGCAATATTGTAGTGGCAGTAAAGGCTTTTTCCATAAATTATAACACTATTACAACTACATTACATTAACAACATAACTGGACAATTCGAAAAATTCGGGCTCACGAAACTACGCATTCTCATTTTTTTCTTTTGGAATTTTGAGTCTTTGGTCAATAAGTTTGTACGGTTTGCAGTCTATAGAATTTATAAACTCTTTGGCAATCCTCTTGTGCACATTTAGTTAATACAAAATAAGAAGGAAAAATGCAATTACAACAACAACACACTCTCTCTCTCTCTCTCCCTTTTGGTACGCTCTCAGTGAATAATAATACAGAAAGAAAAGAGCGAATAGCTCACTCATCTTGTGCACACATAGTTATTAAAAAATATATGAAACAATGCAATTATAACAACAACACACTCTCTCTTTTGCTACGATCTCAGTGAATAATAATTCAGAAAGAAAAGAGCGAATAGCGCAATACTCTTGTGCACACATAGTTACTAAAAAATTAGATGAAATAATGCAATTATAACAACACACTCTCTCTTTTACTACGATCTCAGTGAAAAATAATTCAGAAAAAATAGAGCGAATAGCGCAATACTCTTGTGCGCACTCAGTTATCAGTAAATGAGAGGAGTAAATGCAACAATTACAACAACACACAAAGTTCAAGAAGAAGCATAGCATTAACAACGTAAAAACGTAAGCAAATTTTTGTGCGTGGTTAGAAGTAATCAGTATTCTAACTTCTTGAAATTTTGACTTTGCTTTATACTACTTATGTAAAGAAGAAGACTAAATAAAAATAAAATAATCAGAATAAACAACCAAGAAAAGTGTTCAAAAAGACAAACGTGATTACAAGGCCAAGACCACCAACACTGACACTGGATGGAGTTTTTTTTTATTTTTTTTTTTTTGCGTGATATTAGTGTAGTGTTTTTTTTATATTTTTTTTTAATTTTTTGTGTTTTGATGTGAAACATCTTTGGTTTCGGTAGGGTAAAATTTGACATTTGCGTCATCGTCATAGGCAATTTTGGTTAACGTTTTTCTTGTTGGTCAGAAATTAAGCAACGCGTGGCTTGGGTAGTCTTTAGATGAGCGACCGATCACAAACAGTTGGCGACAACGTGATTTATAAATTAAAATTTTTTTTTCTGGAGTTAATATTTTGTACTGTCACTACAACAAATAATTGGGACGTGGCGAGTCCTAGCGGAGATTCCGCCAATGAACTTTCAATTTTCCGATTGCAGGTGAGTGATATGATTTGAAAGAAAAAATTCCTCGTTGATACGGGTGCAGACGTGTCCATTTTGCCAATAACTTCAAAGACGTTCGACCTACGTCCAGCTACTACACAACTGTACGCTGCGAATGGTACACCTATTAGGGTCATTGGTGAAAAGCGTGTTAAACTAGATTTAGGCCCCCGACGCGAATTCTGTTGGTCTTTCGTGGGCGCCGACGTGTCGAGTCTTATTATTAGTGCAGACTTCATTCGACATTACGATCTTCTTGTTGACATGCCTCGCAATCAACTCATAGACAACATAACTTCCCTAAAATCGTCAGCTACAATAACAATTCCTTTTTCTGCCGCAGCAATAAAAACCAATAGCCCATTTGCCAATTTATTAGCGGGATTCGCAGATTTCTAGACGCCCAGTGTGCGGTACTGCGACCAACGCAATCGTTGTCCATGAGACTAAAGGGCAATCGGTACATTCTCTCCCAAGATGCCTTTCGCCGGAGAAATTAGCAGGCGCCCGAGCCGAATTTGAGTTTCTAATGAAAGCCGAAATTTGTCGTCCTTCAAGTAGCAATTGGTCGAGCCCTTTTCACATGGTTAAAAAAAGTGAAAAAAAAAACAGCCGCACTAAACTAAAATCTCAACGGTATTCTTCATTTCGCTACATGATCGAGGGGCGCAGATGTTGCATCATCACCGACCATCGTCCGTTAATCTACGCTTTTCGTCAAAAGCTAGATAAAGCATCGCCTTGCCAAATTCGTTACTTGGATTGCATTGCCATTGTAACACATTGGATCTGACGATTTGGAGTCCCAGGACAAATCACAACAGATCGTGGCAGACAGTTCGAGTCTTCGGTTTTCACCGAACTGATGACCATCATCGGAGGAACTCATTTTCGAACCGCACCATACCACCCGCAATCAAATGGCCAAATTGAGAGGTGGAATCGTTCATTTAAAGCCGCTATTCTTTGTAACGACGTCAACAAGTGGACGCAGTGTTTACCCACCAATACAAGCAAATCACCGACAGTTACCTGCAAATCTGTATAAGATTTTTCAAAATCAATGTAAAACCTGCACCCGACGCACACAGCATTCCATATTCCTCCGAAGACAACCATTTCTCCGAAACTCGAATAGGCTACTCATGTCTTTGTCCACAATGAATCAGTTCGACCTTCCTTGACCCATCCGTACGATAAACCGTTCAAAATTTTGAAAAAATCACAAAAGTTTTTCAAACTTCTCATAAAGGGACGCAAAACCAACATCAGCATCGACAGGTTGAAGCCTGCCTTTACAACGTCGACTAGACTGAAAAACCAAGAGCCTTAACCAGCATCAACGAAACCTTCCCGTTCTGGCCATAGGATCAAATTTGCCAACAGCACTGGTTTCATATAAAAGGGGAGTACTGTGGCAACTCCAAATTAGGAATGTCACCACGATCGAAATTAAACGATCGCACCACACTATTGTGAAAAAGTTTCTTACTATTGTGAATAAGTTCTTACTATTGCGAATTGTAAAATGATTTATGTAGGCACGTGTAAATTATTGGAGGTTAGTTGAATTCCCATTCACTCTGGTAACAGGTTGGTTACGACGTCCGACTCGCAAAAATAATTAACTATCTAAAGATTGTGCTAAATATTAATTAAAATAAAAGAACCAATGTCTAAAGATTCCGCTACTTATTAATTAAAATAAAAGAACCAATATATTAAATAAACACTAAATTAGCAACGACAGCTAAAACCAGAAAGAAGGCTTTCATTGGCTATGCCGAAGATGTAATACTCTTCACTCTCCTCCGGGTTGCATTCACCCTAGCTTTCTTAGCATCACATCAGTTTGAGTGGCAATTTTATTGTATATTTATTCTTTATAAGTTCGTCATTTTATTTGGGTTTGTATGGGAGGTACCCCTCCTGTTAACCCTTGGATCATGAAATTTACATGGTTGATGAACATGGATCAGAAACTTATAGTGTCCAAATTTCAGTTCGATATGTTAAAAAACAAAATAAAATTTTCTTACAAGAACATTAATTTAAAGGGGTGTTTGTATGGTAGGTACCCCTCCTGGTAACCCTTGGATCATGAAATGAACATGGTTGATGAATATGGATCAGAAACGTATAGTGTCCAAATTTCAGTTCGATATGTTAAAAAACAAAAAACTTTTTCTAATAAGAACATTAATGGGTTTTGTATGGGAGGTACCCCCCTAGTGGTCCGATTGGCTGATTCCGACGTATGGCAAAAAAAAAACCTATGTGCAAAGTTTTAACTCTCTAGCTCAAAGCACTTGATAGAATACTCGACCTTCAACCTATAGGCTTGGCAGCAAAGAACACTGCAAAGAAGTCTGCGCTAAGACTAAAGGTAACAGGACAGTTTATACAGAGGCCTTATGGTCACAGTAAGATACATGAAGGTTTAAACAATAGCTCGGACTATGTTATTCCCCAGGCCAACTTCAACGGAAGGCCTAGTGTAGTAATAGAACATAATAGGTGGCAAAGGGGACTCCAGTTTGGCGGTCATACTTGCAACCTGTTTACAGACGGATCTAAAATGGCAGAGGGAGTGGGAGCTGCAGTATTCTGCTCAGAGCTTGACCTTAAACGGTCATATAAGCTTCCAGACTACTGCAGCGTGTTTCAGGCCAGATTTATGCGGCTACAAAAGCTGCAGAATTAGCAGCCGAGCTAACTCCTCTAAACTCCCAAATAAACATATTCATCGACAGCCAAGCAGCCATAAAGCTGAGGTAAGTGCGTCATACTTACGTCCCTCTCTGTCCACGTTAAAAACAGAAATAGACGCAGCAACGATTCAGGAGGCGAAGAGAATGTGGAATGGAACACTCTCTTGCAGAACCGCAAAAATCAAGCTTCGCTCTGTTAATAATAAGACTACCAACTACATCTTAGCTCTCCCAAGAGAGGATTGCAAGTTATTAGTCGGAATACTCACGGGACACTGTTTAACACCTTCCCACGCAGCCAAATTGGGCTTGATACAGAGTGATGCATGTACAACATGCAACGAGGTAAATGCTAGGGGAACTCTAGAACACCTACTTTGCCAATGTCCAGCTCTCAACAGATCACGCTTTAGCTATCTCGGATCTGTATCCTTCCTCTCCTTGGAAAGTATCGCGGATCAGAAAAGTAGCAATTTATTAAAGCTCGCAAAAAAGTGCATAAAAAACAGTATTTAAAGAGTCTCCATACTTCTTCTTGGCAACACAAAGGACCATTATTGGTCTATGTGAGATCTCTTGATCAGCCAAGCAAACCTAACCTAACCTAGCCCAAAAACTGATTGACTAGTTTGCATACATACAGACAGACAGACGGACATGGCTAAATCAACTCGTCTCATCGAGCTGATCTCAAATATATATACTTTAGGTGGTTTGCGATTTCTCCTTCGGTGTGTTAGAGACTTCATGACAAACTTATAATACTATTCACTCCCGTGAAGAGTATAAATATAATACAGATTAGAAAGAGAGATGCATATATCAAACTTTCATTAATTCATTTAGCTACCTAAGTCAACGTGTTTCACATCAAAGGCTCGTGAGTGTTAAGCACACTCACACATTTTTTTATTATTATTTCTTTTTTTGAGATGTTATTTTTTTTCTGTTGAATTGTGATTTTTTTTTGTGTGAGTTAAAGTAAATTTTAAAATTAATCCAAATTAGAAAAAAAAACAAGGAAAAGTGAGGTAATTGGCGATTTGGGCGTAAGTACCCACACCTGTTTTTTATTTGTTGTTGTATGTATGTGTTGTCCTAAAGAGCTCTTGGGGGGCATACGCATAGGGACCGCCCAGCAGACTCATTTCTTCTTCCTGTTTTTTTTTTTATACAATTTTTTTTTATTCATTTTTGTTTTTTCTTATTATTATTGTTTTTTGAAGTGAAACTTCTTTAGCGGCGTTGGGCAAAAATTTAGTATGATATTTTTAGTGAAAAAATACAAAATGTAACGTTTTGAGATTGCTGTATCTCATGTACCGCACTAAGTAGAGACTTGAAATTTTCACAGAATGTGTATTTCTATTCCCATATCCCCAACAATTTTTGGAAAATCCACCAGAAAAGTCTTTATAAAGAGATTACATTTCCATAACAACAACATACAGTTTGTGTGTATAAAAATGTTTATAACAACAACAGCAACCAGCATCTGTGTTGTACAAAAACAAGCGAATGTACGAAGAAAAGAGAACAAGAAACACACAGAAGCTCGCAGTTTATCTAATTTGTTGTCAAGAGGGAATAACAGACGGCAAACGTAAACACATTGTTAAACACAACAACAACAACTACACACGCCAAAGAAACCAAAAGCAATAGACAGACGGACAGATAGACAGAATGACAGACAGACTCATCGAGCTGATGAAGAATATATGTATTTACTGTATGTGGTTTCTCTTTGTCTCCTTCTGTGTGTTATGCCAGCCACACATTATGCAATCGATTGTACGATCAAGATCAAAAGTTTTTGATTTTCCATGCTATCGAACCATGATCCGTCCCCGCACACGTTGTGAGTGTCCACAGGCTAAATGAAATTGTACAATCAGTCTTCAAACTTCTTGACAAACTTTTAATACTATTCATGCAATAGTACGAGATCTTGACAATTATTCTATATGACCATCAAGAGAGCAAATATAAATTTTTCATCAAATGATTCTTTGCCATTAACTAACTTTCTTCACGAAAAATTTGGTCTTTACATAGATAATAATCCCAACAAATCAACAACAAAATATGGAAGTACAATAGATGCAATTTTTTCACATTATATCGAAAATATCAAATCACGGGCATATATCACATATTTTAGCTATCACCATTAATATCAGTAATATTAATTGAACCACCAACCAACGAACCAGTAAATATTGAATAACATAATTCAAAACAGAATATTTTTGGTCTTATTTATTATTAACTGAGTACTCACAAAGAATATTAAATATAAGGTTGTAATTGTTTTGAGATGATCACTCTGCCTGTTTTTAAGAAGTTTCACTTATATCACGATTGATGCAAAAGTGGTTAAAGCTCTTCCCTGTAAGGGAATATTGTTCTTGGTAACGCTGTTTAATGCCATATTGTGTATCTGTCACTTCCCTACCCAGTGGAAGTGTGCATCGATAGTTATGATTCCCAAACCTGGTAAACCAGAGAACAACGTGGCATCTTATAGACCGATAAGCCTGCTCCCCACTTTCTCCAAGATATTTGAAAAAGTACCGCTTCTGCCACCAACTGACGAAAAGTTCAAGTCTGCCAAAATAAGATACTGCGACGCATAACGGAGGCCCCCTGGTTTGTACGTAACGCCATCCTACATAGAGATCTACGCATACCCATGGTGCGTGATGAAATACATCAAAGCAGCAGCCGCCACCAGCAGAGATTACAGACTCATCCAAACAACTCAGTGACGATCCTTACTCATCGTGTGAGGCGACGTAGATTGAAGAGGCTCCACCCTAGTTAGGTATACATTGCGATGTTACTGTTCCCAAATCAATATTCTCTATAACCAAAATAATATTTAATGTAACTCAAGTTACGAAAATGTTTCAAAATAAAATTATTAAAAAAAAAAAAAACAAAACTTCTATCACGTGTACGATGGCACACGCGCATTTTTTTTCATAGTTATTTACTTCTATATTTTTTTTTTTCTTTTTATTAGTTATGTTTGTTTTTTTGTTTTTATATTCCTTTATTTTTATATTTCTTTATATTTTTTGTGTTTACATGAATATATTCATTTATCTTTATTTATGTTTAGGTTTTTTTTATTATTAATATAAATACAGGTCAATAATGTAGTAAGTGTGTTTTGTGCATAGAATGGTATGGTGAGGGACGGGCGGTGACCGCGCCTAGGCCTCGGTAGTGGATATAAGGAAGTGGCCTTGGGGCTTATTCATGGTAGAGGGGAGCACCCGCGACCAGTAACACCGATGGTCGCATAGGTCTGTAGGAAGGGGGTTAATGTAGGATAGGAGCGCAAGTTGGGTTGTGGTTTATTTATTTATGATGAGGTTTTTTGGTTGTATTTTTAGTTTTTGATTTGGTGTGGTGAAATTGAGGAAGATGATATGCAGAGTGGTTAACAACCCCGCCCCGCTGGGCTGTTGCTAGCCGGCCAAAACTCTGTTGGGACGTAAGGTTAATAGCTTAAAAACACGTATTTTGACTAAAGTACTATCGAAAAATACGACTTAGAAACATAGTGTATTTGTGATTAAAACCATTGAAATAAAACCAAAAGTATCACAAAAAATAAAGTTTCGACTTAAGCTGTTTTGGCATATTGCCACAGATATGTACTGTATTTTCTAATGAGAAGTTGATTATTTTTAATAGCATATCCTAAAGTGAAGGTTGATGAAATATATAGTTACAATTGGCTATCTTAAATTAAAAAATTATTTTCTATTAAAAAGCATAAGAAATTAATAGATCTTGTTTCATTTACGTAATATTATTTGCTTATGAATTTTTTCTTATATTCGCATGAATTTTTGCAAATGTCAAGAAATATGCCAACATATGTATGTAGGAAAGTTGTCGACAGCAGCATAATTAATTTTTTTTATCATTATATCGAGCCCTAACCGCGAAAAACAAGCAAGCGACATTTTTTCGAAATTCACTTTTTGATGTAAATTTTTGTGAAGCCAGTAACTCATCACCTAGCGAAATATTATAGCGTTAATCACTACAGTTACGGAGATATTCCAAGTTGATTTTATCGTTTGCATTGCCATACAAAGTAAAAAGCGGTAGAAAAAACGATCACCAGAAATATTTTCAATTTGGCGCTTACTTGTTTTTCGCAGTTAGGGCTCGATATATTCTCACCTAAATGGTCCATATCTAGTAAACTTCTTAACAGAACACACTGGGCCAAATGCTCAACTTTTTGGCATAAAGTCCAATTTTTTATGAATATTTTATTTTTTGAGTTGTTTTTTCTTAAAGTGAATACTTGAAATGAAATAATTCAAGAAACAAAAGCTATCGGAGTGCAAACCTGAGCTTTCACCAAGGCTACAAAATTCGAACTTTGATCAGTTGTTTATTTTCAGAAAAAAGCGAGACGCTTTATTAAAATTTTGTAATAAGAGAGAGTGACTAGTAGTAAACCAAATATTAATGTTAAATTTGGAAAATGCAGATGAAGGTATGTGTAATGTAAATAATATGTGTCAATTGTGTTCTACTATTATTATTAAATGTGTTCCTTTGAATTGTTTTGTGTGACGTCCTTAGGCAGAGAAAAATCTGACAATGTAATTATTGGAAAGTATTTTTTGATGTGTTCCTTTCAACATGATATTAACAATTTTTGCCCGATTTTGCCCGTTTTCCGTCAATTTCTAATAAAATATAAAAACTATTTGTGATTTTTAAATTTGAGTAAAAATAAAAATTAAAAATAATTTTTTCAAATAAAACTTATAACAGTAACGATCCCTGATTTATTCATGAATCCCAGATAATACGTTCCTCAATAGTACCAGTGGGTTGCCTTGGTGAAAACGCATCAGAAGCTCGTAACAAATTTTATATGCACGACAGACAATCGCATGCTCGTCATAACTCACGGGCTAATAATATGAACGATGTATTCCAAAGATCAATGGATTCTTCAGATCCTCTTCTTTCTAGTATTACGATAAAGAAAAGGTCTGCTCAATATAAAAGTAAGGTGTTGCCCAAAGATGTCATTGCTCTGTTAGAAGTACTTCATTTTCATATAGATAACAAAAACAATCCCCCATTTGATAACTGCGATTCCAATTCCGATTCCGAGTGCGAAGGTGTAGAATAAAATAATTGTAATAGTATTTATTAATAAGAACTTATATGAAAAATAAATGATTTTTTTTTTTGTTTAAAAAACTACACATACAAAAAATCACGTAAAAATTTTTAAAAAAATTTTAGTTTAATCTATTTTAGAATTTATTGAACATGAAAATATTTTTGCTTTCAATATTGCACTGTCTAATCAAACACTTGAAACTCCTACAAAAAACTACGCATCCGCAATGCGGGCTCATATGGGTGGTGAGGGTAGGCGTGGTTGGATCGGTTTTAAATTTTGCTAAAATGTTATGTTTGCTACAATTATCAAACCCACCAAGTTTCAACTCCGTAACTACATTAATAGACTTTATGCCAAAAAGTTGGGCATTTGTGTGCAGTGTCCAGTGTGCAGTGCTGGGGTCCCTCAAGGTGCAGTCCTTGGTCCCACTCTTTCTAATTTATGCACCCATGATGTGCCACTCTCTGACCACTGTGTGACCTCAATTTTTGCTGACTATACTGCAATTTATAGCTCAGAATATAACTTTAACGATATTAAAAATCATCTTCAAATTGCCTTAAATGAACACTGCTATACTTTGATAAATGGAAAATCAAATTAAATGGAATAAAAACTAAGGCTTCTCCCGAAAACGTAAGGCCCGTTTCATACCAAACTCAAACCTCTCTGTACACAATGATAACATTCCATGGGAGAATCACATCAAAAATTTTGGCATACACTTAGACCCAAACTAAATTTCAGTTTACATATATCATAAACAGTTTATAAGATAACCAAACCCTTTCATAAATCGCAGTTATCCACTCATAATAAATTGATAATTTTTAAATTCATTTTTATTCCAATCATGTCGTATGCGCCTGAAGTCTGAGCTTATTGTGCGTACATAAGGAAAATTCAAAATCCCAAAATAAAATACTCAAAATGATCCTATATCTACCATTCCACTAATCAACATTTAGCCGGTGGTAATTTTATGAAAAAGAAAATGTTATTCATAAAATTAAACTTCAAAACCCGTTATTAAATTCTTATATTTACTTGATGTGGTGTACTAGTGCCTTGTAGATCTAGTCTTAGGGTTGTCCGACAAAGATCCAGCTTCTTAGTTGTAAGTGCCTTAGCTTAAGTTTAATATAAATTAAGATTTTTCTCGCTCCCATTTTTCCTTGTAATTAAATATTGTTTTTCCCTTTTAATCTTAATAATAGTATATTAGTAGTATAATATAATTTTACAGCTGAAAGTAAATACAAGCTAAACTCTGTAGTAAGAAACCTTTAGAAAATATTTAAAATCAATTGTAATTTTATATCATCATTATTGGCTCTACAACTCTTGTCGAGTCTTCGCCTGCTTATAGGGATTAAATAAATAAATAATAATAATAATATTCTTTATTTGCAACTGTCGACAGCCAGCGACTTCAATAGGTTGAATGCCCATGTCAACCATCTGGCAATCAACCTGCTGGACAACAGCAGGCAAATGCGACGCCTGAAAAGGCAAAGACAAATGGGCATTCAACCTATTGAAGTGTCTGTTACTGGGTCTGACAATTTCATCCTTTTTTTGTTGGGATCTGCAAATCTCGGTGGATGGCTGAGTTCCGGACAAACCACTGCGCACCTACAATCCTCCGCAGTAGCTTAGACTGAAACCTCTGTAGGATTTCTAGGTTTGAGTTGGCTGCAGTACCCCAAAGCTGTATACCGTAAGTCCATACCGGTTTCATTATGGCCTTGTACAGTAACCTCTTATTACACAGGTTTAGCTTCGAATTTGTACTGAGCTCATTCTTCGAAGTTTCAGGATCAACTATTTCATTTGATACCTGTGGATATATATCCAAGGGGACGTTAATTGACGTTTATCGATCCCTGTGCTCAACACCATGATATTAAGTCTCTACGACAGGTATTCACGTTAAACAAATTGACTTTCATGTTACCTTTTGGTCATAATGTGAGGATTCCAGGTGAGGCGCCTGTTCAGTGTCAGTCCCAGGTACTTAACAGTGGCGCTATTTGGCATGACATCCCAGACAGTCTTAGAAGCTGAATTGCTTGCTGCTCAGTGCAGTTTTTGTTGGTTTTTTTTTTTTTGTGTTCTTTTGAACTATTTCGTGTGTTGCTTCGCGTTAGACAAAGCCAACAACAATTTTTTTTGAGAACGAACACTATGTTTGTGTGCGACTTATCTAGTATCTATATATATAAAATAAGACGAGAAGAAATGTTCAACGGCTTTTCACTCCAACAACGTTTGACCAGTCAGCATGAAAGTTGGCATGTGTATGTACTTCTTCATGAAGAAGGTTTATATGCTATCCCCTTTGTTGCAACTTGCAAGTTTTTAGATAAATATTTTCATATTTTTTTTAATAAGAAGTGCATTTGTTTTGCCTCTACTGTAAGTTCATTATGCTACCATACAAAAAGCTCATTGCTACAGAACTCCGTTTCTGTTTGATCATGTTTTAAAGTTTAACGGTTCAGATGGCGCGAATCTATATGTCACTCTATCGAATCGAGAACATTCGAAAACAACAACAACAACATTCGAACATTTGAGAAGAAACAGAAAAAGATGCTTGCTTTCGTTAGTAGCAAAAAATTAAACAAATGTGCGTGAACGATGACTTCAAAAATCGCACACTAACATCACGACGGGGCAACGCGTGCCGAGTTACGCAAATATGATATACATACAAGCATACAATAATGTTTGTTTAACTGTAAGTGATCTAAATTTTTATCAGTTACAAATTTGTTCTTTTTTTTCCTTTACCCAATTCCCTTGATCGGTGCCTAGCTGACGTCAATGCACACTCATCGCTTGCTCGCAACGCAAGCATTTTGGCTTCCACTATGTGCACTCAATAGGTTGCTAGCACCGCAAGCAATTCGGCTTCAGCTTTCGCTTTAGCTTCGGCTTCAGCGCGCACTATGTTTGTACACTTAAGCTTGAGTTAGACAAACGTTGTTTTCTGTCACAACGGTTGTTCTGGCTTTCAAGGAGACGAAACAAAAAAGTTAAAATGTATGAAAATGTATGAACGCAACTACATAAACTCGTCGGCAAAGCCAACCCGTGAAAAGTTGCTCGACTTCAACTTTATCAAAATACAGTATTGGTAAATGGGAATAGAACTACTATTTGAACTATTTTGTGAACCAAAAAGAGCTATTTGATGTTGTAGTGAATAACAAATACCAGTTTTGGTGAATGTCAAACAAAGTGTTGCTGTCTTTAGAGAATGACACTTCCACGAAGGACAACCACCTTGCCGCGGTGTGGAGGCTTGAACTGTAATGACTAAACTAACTATGCTGACGGAGTACATTTGTTCTCTGATAGGGCTTCCCATGTCAGAAAGGTAGCGTGAGGAGTGGTAACAAAGAATTGTCCGCCCCCCACCCCCGGCGCATTGCGTTCCTTCTCTCAAGGGGAGATCTTTGCCCGCACCTAACCACACGACCCCCTTTCTCACCACGGACAATGCTTACCTCACTGTTTTTCTGACTTGTTTGGCCATATGCTGGTAGGTTGTGGCCTCCAGATCAAGTACCACCGGGGTAAAACCATGTGCGAACGGCTCTGGTCTAAGCCACAACCTGTCTCCGTTCCGTTAAAAACGTGGCGGGCCTCAGAGTTCGTTCACGATTCCGTCGTCATTCAGTTGGCGGTGTAGGTCTGGTTGAGTATTACTCCCAGTTAGTACTGGTCTGGCTCTGTGACCCCATTAAGGCCAACCCTAGCATGGCCTCTCTGCATTTGCATAGATATCCATGGGACCTTTTTCATCTCAGCAACTACACTTTCGGGTCGAGATAGCGGCCTTGAGTTGGAACCCAATTGAATCGATAAAATGAGCTCTTCTGCATCTCCCTCTACAAAAACGAGAAGGCCAACCCGAAAGGGGAACCTACTCTTCTGGTACGGTGAATACGATCCACCTCCAGACCGCAGGTGCACACGAGCACTGGCACGAAGCCGGGCCCGCTTCCAGTCATCTCACTCACTTCAAAGGCTGGCGCATCCTCATCGGTGGAAGCTGCAAAAGCTACCTTCTCCATCACCAGTTCTAAACACATGACCCAGAGCAAATCCATAGACTCGGGTTCAAGTAATTCGGCTGCCTCTGGTGTCCGTTCTCACATCAATGCGTCCACACGGGCCTATAGAACGAGGAGATCTGCCCACAGAATTCTGAATAAACTCCAAGCGGCTGGCACTACTAAGCTGTCAGAGCGTGATAGAGTGGCACTCACGTGGGCTCAACAAAAAGTTGGAGTACGCCCAACCCCCTCACTTGCTATTCAGAAACGACAACGTCGACTGAACAGCTTACACAATCAATACCTCCAGATGCCAAGAAACCCAGACTAAAGGCACCCAGTCCAACATACGTTTTAACGAGGTGGCCAAGGATAGCCTCAGCTGGGCAGTGATCGACAGGAGCACCACGGACGGCACTACCTCTCCAGCTAACTGGAGATTGGCTGAAACTGCACTCCTGAAGATGTACAAGGAGATTATCAACTCCAATCCTGGTCTCTCACCAAAATGTCAGGATGCCGGTTGGTATTAAGGGCATGTTAAGCTAGTGGCCTGCTCAGATCAACACTCAGCGGATCTATACAAGCAAGCCATTAGTAAACTAGGAGATTTATGGTCAGGAGCCAAACTCTCAGTGGTCACCAAGGACCAAATCCCCAATCGCTCACGCTCTAGAACTTGGATTCCTTCGGAGCCCTCCTCGCCAGAGAATATCCTTGAGATTTTGGGGATGAGTATCAGTGATCTGATAATCAGCTTCGGTTTAGGGTCGATTACCTTTAAAGTGTACAAAAGCTGAGCCTCCAGCCAATGCTTTGGCCGCCTCGGTATCCCAAGACAAGTCTGGCGACTCAGAATCTGACGACTCAGCTAGTGTCATATCCCCCTCTGAGTTCGTCAATGAATACTGAAGACAAAGACCTCGACAACAACATTATAAATAACCACAAAGAGTGTGAAGGTAACTCAGATTAACCTTCACCACAAGGAAACGAGGAGCTAATCTTTGTCCAGGAGCCTTGGGTCATCAACGACATGGTATGAGGGCTTAATCACCAGGACTATCACCTGATCTACTGCGAGGACTCATTATTGCATTATTGTTAAAAAGTCAATTAATGCTCCTGTACTCCACAGGCATCTTGATAAAGACAACGTTGCCGTTATTGCTGAAGTAAACGGCACTCCAACCTGGATTGCATCATGCTACATAGCACATGACCAGGGACCAGCCCCTCCCCACGACATAGTCATGCTGCTGGTTTCAGAAGCCAATAGCTAGCGGATCACCATCGTCATTGGTGCTGATGCCAACACCCATCACGAAGTGTGGGGCAGTACGGACACAAATGAACGAGGTGATTCCTTTCTAGATTTTATTTTAGCCCACGACCTATTTATAGCGAATCGGGGTAATGAGCCTACCGTCATAACTTCTTATAGAAGGGAGGTACTCGACGTCATGCTTGTCAGTGACTACTCATCCCTGCTCTTAAGGGACTGGATGGTTTCTCAAAACTGCTCCATCTTAGACCATAGGTACCTCACTTTCTACATTGGTTACCCCAGCTCCTCAGATTCTGAGGCTGCCTCAGAGTATTCCAATAGAAAACTCACCGACTGGACCAAATTTCAGTCGAGCATTGCCAACAGTCTTGGCCCGGCCCCGGTCATAGCAGACAGCGCCGACATTGAAAGGGCTGTCAAAAAGCTCTCAAATGCTTTCAAAATTGCAACGGAAATATTATGCGTGGCCCGCACACCCAGAGGTAAGAACAAGGTTGTGGAATGCCGATATCGCAGAACTCCGCAATTTTCGCTTGCTCAATTCGGTTGTTGACGTGTTTGGTGAAAGACATCTTTGGTGTGAGAATTACACCAAGGTAACAGTACTCTTACGTTATCTTCACTGGTTCTTGCTTGTAAGTCCACATTTCTTGGGCCGAAAGTCGACCTCCCTTTCTGAACACCATTATTTCTGACTTCATTAGGTTTACTTCCATACTCCATTTTAAACAATAATCCTCTAACTTATATATCATTGATTGGAGTACATTCATATCATCAGCTAGTAGTACTATATCATCCGCGTACATTAACACTCTTATGTTTGTCCCATCAATATTTAAACCACCTTCCAAATTGTTGTGGATATCATTAAGATATAAAATAAACAGCAACGGCGACAGTAGACAACCTTGTTTTACCCCAGAATAAGTATCAAAGACATTTGACATTTCATCACCCGTCCATGCCGCGTACTTGGTGTCTTTGTATATATCTTCTATTACTCTTAACATTTTTGTTGCAAGCCCAATCTCATGCAGCTTGTATATTAGAGGGTTTCTGGGCACCTTATCAAAAGCAGCCTTGAAGTCAACAAAGAAGGCGTAAACTTTTTTGTTTTCCGCTAATTTTATGTGCACAATACTTGACAGATTGTACATGTTATCCACCGTTGAGTATCCCCTTCTAGAGCCTGCTTGGAATCCGTTAATGATGTTATACTGCTGTGCCCATTTGTAGATTCGCTCATTTAGCACACCCATGAACACTTTTGCGATGGTATTCATAAAAGCTATTCCTCTATAGTTATTTGCCATATCTGGATCTCCTTTTTTAAATATCGGGAATAGAATTGTGTTTAAAAATGTATTGTCCACTTTTTCTGTTTCGAGTATAACGTTGTAAGCTCTGGTTAACTCCTCAAAGAACTCGCTGGTTGCATTTTTGACAAATTCACAAGGTATCCTATCCATTTCAGGGTGTGTTTCAATTAATGCGAATACATCATTTTGCCGCAAATATTGGAAAAAGTCAGGATATAAAAATTTACTTTGCAGGCCATGAACGTTGTAGGAGATAAGACTAATTTTTGCATTTTGGCAACGCGTTTTTATTAGTTTTTTGTAGCTTGTCGAGCCAGTACTTCTATGGAAATTAATTTAGCATCGTTTCCATACAGCTCCCTGAGAGCAATTCCATCTTCCTGCTGGTCTTGCATCAACTTTTTTTCGCGGTTCCACCTACACCATTTATTCCCGATTTTTAAGTTGTCATTCCTCACCATAATCAGATGTTTTTTTATTTGTAGCCAATGTCGCTGATTTAAGCTGCAGCATCACCCTTTTGTTTAGTTAGCGGTCAGCATTGAGGTCACGTTCTATGTAGGTAGATGAAACTGCCAGGTTGTTTGTTCGTTTCAAAACCGAGAGCAACCCCTCTTCCGAGTCAAATTCAACCAACGCAGTCACTTTACCACCTCGCTCTGCAATTCTCTTTGTTGCTTTCACCATTAAGGCCGATGGTAA
The DNA here is from genome assembly GCA_037043315.1 of Amiota communis. Lineage (NCBI taxonomy): Eukaryota > Metazoa > Arthropoda > Insecta > Diptera > Drosophilidae > Amiota > Amiota communis. Next base: position 292,804 of record JBAMAV010001552.1, on the reverse strand, counting down.
CTGTAAGCACTCTTTAAAAACCCTCTTCACTTCGTGATGAATTGCCTTGGCTGCTGGCAGCCCTTTGAGTATCAAGTTCTTGCCTTTGATATGTTGTTCCATCTGCACTATCCGTTTTCGGTCAGCTTCCTTTTCCGCTTTCAGTTGCTCTAACTTGACTCTCATTTCATTATTTTGTTATTTAGTTCAGTTACATCTTCTGCCATACTCAATATTTTATCAAGAACCTCTTTATTTGTCTCCTTATTTGTTGTTCTTACAATGGCCTTGATCTCTTCGGCGCTTAGCTTTTTTGTTTCTGTTTTGTTTTGTTTATTTGGCGTACGTTGCATTGTAAACGGCTACTCTACTTTCTCGTTCAAATTTGTTGCTATTTAAGGAGTACTTTTACGCTTAAAATTAAATATGTATGTACTAGTTTTGGGTATACTTTTAGGCTTATCTCTAATTTACAACTAAGTGATGCAAATCACAGCATTGAAAGTCCTGGGGTCGAAAGTCCAAAGCTCGGGAACAGCTAGCTAGTGTATTATGTATTTTTTCGAATTTTTGCTGCTGCTGTTATTTGTTGCTGCTTCATCTTCTCGATTATATTCAAACGGTTAGATGCTTACTTTGCCGAAATACCGAATATCTTTGCTTGTGTGTTTTTGTTGTTGTTTTCACTGTGATTTCTCTGCTTTTACTTTCACTGAGGATATTTTTATGTATTGCGCTTCCAAAAAAACAAAATTATTGTTGTATGTACTATTTTTTCTTTTATATTTTAATTAATGTTATTATGTATGTTTAAACCGTTTGTTCTATTTAAATTTTTGGTTCACTTTTTGTCTTTTTAACTTTTGTATTTTCCTTTATTTATATCGATTGTTATCACTGCACTGCAAAGCACATTTCCACACGTCCTGATTGTTCGTCTCTCCAAATATATGTCCTTAGCATTGTTTCCCAATGGTGTCGGGACTTTGGGCACTGCCGCTCTTCCCTAGATACTCTAGGATGTCACGTACCCATACAATTATGCTAGGTGCCTGGACATAGAGATATCGTGGGTAATTGTGATTCTGACGAACTAGTCAAAGAAGGGACGTTACGTTAGGATGTTACGTCTCCGGCTGGAATTCCGTTAGCAACAGTGAAGCTCACTGTTAGAAATTTCTACCAAGTAAAAGCCAATACTCTCTGGATAGAATAAGGCACTTGCACCATAGCTAGGCAAACCTGATCTAATATGAACAGGAAACGAACCGGCCAGCTGCTAAATCTCGGCAGAACCTCAATGAGCAAGACTATAAACGTACTAACGGGCCATTGCGTCATGGGCAAACATGCTGGCAGACTTGGGCTTCCTCACTACGATTTCTGCCGCAGCTGCGGCTCGGAAGAGGAGGAGGAGACTGTGTTTGAGCTCATGTGCCAGTGTCAATCCCTCGTCAGAAGAAGATGGAACTACCTAGGTGCTGGGTTTCTCTCCAGCTTAACCGAACTATTATTCCTACTAATCAGGGACACAGCTAGGTTCATTTCGGAATCCAAATGGTTCTCCACATTGGACTTTGCTACTAACGAAAGCAAGCATGTTTTTGTGATTCTTCTCAAATGTTGTTGATTTTGTTTTCGAATAGTATCGTTTCGATAGAGTGAAATATAGATTCGCGCCATCCGAACCGTTAAACTTTAAAACATGATCAAACAGAAACGGAGTTCTGTAGCAAGGAGCTTTTTGTATGGTAGCATAATGAACTTACAGTAGAGTCAAAATAAATGCACTTCTTATTAAAAAAAATGTGAAAGTACTTATATAAAAACTTGCGAGTTGCAACAAAGGGGATAGCATATAAACATTCTTCATGAAGAAATACATACACATGCCAACTTTCATGCTGATTGGTCAAACGTTGTTGGAGTGAAAAGCCGTTAGACTTTTTTACTCGTCCTATTTTATTTAAATTAATTATTAAATACAAAATTATTAACGATTAATGATTATAATTATAATTACATTTATTTAAGTATTATAATTATCATTAATTGTTAATAATTTATTAGTAGCAGCTTCAAAGAGCATACTTTCCCAATAAGTATTATCTTCTAACAGACCCATTGTTTTGCAAGCTCCTTGGAATGTTTCATGAGTTATACCTTAAACAGTACATAGGCTTTTAAAAGAAGTAGGGCCTTTTATAATTTGGATTGGCAACCTCAAGTGAAAGCACTCACTATTATTAGGATGAACTATGTACATAAACTCTGCTAAGAGCATCTGATTTTCTTATGTCAGGAAAACCTTCAACTATCATTCCTTGTTTCCGTCGTTGAAATTTTTTGGCAACTTGATTCCACGTGTAATACCTTGGGACTTTGTCATACGTCAGACTTCTGGCAAAATCATCTTCAGAGCATAATTTGAAAAATTCTGTCAGCGTCGTATCTCGAGGATTGTTTACAATATCATTTATATTGTTTTCAGTTAAATGCACCCGTTGTCCATTTTCTAAATGTACAGCAAAGTGTGTAATAGCTGGTGCTCGTTCGTGTATATTAAAATACATTATTCGCCAATTTGCTTCTGAACTGCGGCCGGTTTGAAATTTCTTCACTTCGTTAGTCGATTGTAAGCTAAACGTAGACTGATCACTACCTTTACTGATGTATTTCGTAACATATTTTATCGATTTTACAGAGATGCACAGTTCTACGTTTATATGTGCGTCGTAGATTTTCAATAAAAGTTTATTGTAAGGCACTACCCACCTATTGTCGATTTCGTGATTACAGATTACAGCCTTATGCCCACCTTCCAATGGTTTTGGAAATTATTTCGAACATTTTCCCCCATTAATGTATGGCGAGATAGGATTTGAAGCTCCACATGGACCGTGAATCATCTGCCTTACCATACAATACTGTGTCTTCGTCTTTGTTGGGTATTTTTGCTGTGATTACACTATCAATTTGGTCTGGCATGACTTTATTTGTTAGTCACAGAAGCAAATGTATGTGTGGTAGTCCACGTTTTGAGTAGGGGCATAGCTCGCTAGTGTTGCAAATAAATTTCCTCCATCGGGTCAGAGGCTGCTGTTTTATATCATGTTTTTATTATCTTTATTTTTAAGTCTGTTTTGTTTCTCTCTCTTGTAATTAATTTATTTTTATTATACTCTTCACGGGAGTGAATAGTATTATAAGTTTGTCATGTAGTTGTAACACACAGAAGGAGACATCCCAGACCACATAAAGTATATATATTTGTGATCAGCTCGATGAGACGAGTTGATTTAGCCATGTCCGTCTGTCCGTCTGTTCGCAAAACTAGTCCCACAGTTTTTGAGCAAGAGAGATGAAATAGGTTTTTTTTTACCAAACGCTGAACATTTGTCGGAATTAGCCGAATCGAACCACTAGGGGGGTACCTTCCATACAAACCCCCTTTTAAATTAATGTTCTTATTAGAAAAAGTTTTTTGTTTTTTTACTTATTGAATTGAAATTTGGACACTATAAGTTTCTGTTCCGTATCCATCGGTCAGCATTGAGGTCACGTTCTATGTAGATAGATGAACCTGCCAGTTTGTTTGTTCGTTTCAAAACCGAGAGCAACCCCTCTTCCGAGTCAAATTCAACCAACGCAGTCACTTTACCACCTCGCTCTGCAATTCTCTTTGTTGCTTTCACCATTAAGGCCGATGGTAACTGTAAGCACTCTTTAAAAACCCTCTTCACTTCGTGATGAACTGCCTTGGCTGCTGGCAGCCCTTTGAATATCAAGTTCTTGCCTTTGATATGTTGTTCCATCTGCACTATCCGTTTTCGGTCAGCTTCCTTTTCCGCTTTCAGTTGCTCTAACTTGACTTTCATTTCATTATTTTGTTATTTAGTTCAGTTACATCTTCTGCCATACTCAATATTTTATCAAGAACCTCTTTATTTGTCTCCTTATTTGTTGTTCTTACAATGGCCTTGATCTCTTCGGCGCTTAGCTTTTTTGTTTCTGTTTTGTTTTGTTTATTTGGCGTACGTTGCATTGTAAACGGCTACTCTACTTTCTCGTTCAAAGTTGTTGCTATTTAAGGAGTACTTTTACGCTTAAAATTAAATATGTATGTACTAGTTTTGGGTATACTTTTAGGCTTATCTCTAATTTACAACTAAGTGATGCAAATCACAGCATTGAAAGTCCTGGGGTCGAAAGTCCAAAGCTCGGGAACAGCTAGCTAGTGTATTATGTATTTTTTCGAATTTTTGCTGCTGCTGTTATTTGTTGCTGCTTCCACTTCTCGATTATATTCAAACGGTTAGATGCTTACTTTGCCGAAATACCGAATATCTTTGCTTGTGTGTTTTTGTTGTTGTTTTCACTGTGATTTCTCTGCTTTTACTTTCACTGAGGATATTTTTATGTATTGCGCTTCCAAAAAAACAAAATTATTGTTGTATGTACTATTTTTTCTTTTATATTTTAATTAATGTTATTATGTATGTTTAAACCGTTTGTTCTATTTAAATTTTTGGTTCACTATTTGTCTTTTTAACTTTTGTATTTTCCTTTATTTATATCGATTGTTATCACTGCACTGCAATGCACATTTCTACACGTCCTGATTGTTCGTCTCTCCAAATATATGTCCTTAGCATTGTTTCCCAATGGTGTCGGGACTTTGGGCACTGCCGCTCTTCCCTAGATACTCTAGGATGTCACGTACCCATACAATTATGCTAGGTGCCTGGACATAGAGATATCGTGGGTAATTGTGATTCTGACGAACTAGCCAAAGAAGGGACGTTACGTTAGGATGTTACGTCTCCGGCTGGAATTCCGTTAGCAACAGTGAAGCTCACTGTTAGAAATTTCTACCAAGTAAAAGCCAATACTCTCTGGATAGAATAAGGCACTTGCACCATAGCTAGGCAAACCAGATCAAATATGAACAGGAAACGAACCGGCCAGCTGCTAAATCTCGGCAGAACCTCAATGAGCAAGACTATAAACGTACTAACGGGCCATTGCGTCATGGGCAAACATGCTGACAGACTTGGGCTTCCTCACTACGATTTCTGCCGCAGCTGAGGCTCAGAAGAGGAGGAGGAGACTGTGTTTGAGGTCATGTGCCAGTGTCAATCCCTCGTCAGAAGAAGATGGAACTACCTAGGCGCTGGGTTTCTCTCCAGCTTAACCGAACTATCATACACGCAAAATTAACTGCGCAATAAGTGCGAGAGTGGCGACATAGTATATGTATGTATGCGCAAAACTAACTGCGTAATAAGTGCGACAGTGTTGAAATAGTTCGCAAGAGCAAAACAGACAAGGCAAATTAACATTTTATAATAAATACTTGAATTATGGCTAATTGCAAGATATGCAATGTAGAACAAGATCCATACGGTACGAATGATAAATGGGTACAGTGCGATAAATGCAATCAATGGTGTCATTTCACCTGCACTGGAGTGGATGAAAGTAATGTTGCGAGCACAGTGCGCTCTTCATTAGGCCCAATAATGCATTCACCAGTACGACAGGGACCTTCTCCACTTATAGCTTTAAATCAAAGTGTCGACGACCAGGCCACTCCACTGATAGCTCTAAATCAAGGTGTCGACGAGCAGGCCTCTCGAGGAATAGCATCGAATCAAAGGCAGACCAATCATAACGCAACGCTGAAGTTATGTGAGGCAAGTCCACAATAGGCAACTTCCAACGCGTCCGCACATACAACGCATCATCAACAGCAATTAATGCTTGCCATGTTAGAGGAAAAGAGAGCCGCAGAAATGAAATACATCGAACAGAAGTACCAACTAATTGGACAATTGGGCCCGGCAGACACGTCGAATTCGAACGATTCGTCTCGTCAGTTTGTGGCAGTAAACAGCAGCTTGTCAAATTCTCAAATAGCTGCAGGACACGTTATATCAAAGGACCTTCCACCATTCAGCGGCGATCCGGAAGAATGGCCATTGTTTATCAGTACATTTGACCATAGCACTTCAGTAGCCGCCTTCTCGCACACTGAAAATATGCTGCGCTTACAGAAGTGTTTAAAAGGCAAAGCGCGTGAGCTCGTCAAAGACAAAATGCTTTTGCCCACCATGGTTCCAGAGGTTATCAACATACTAAAGTTCTTTGGCATGCCAGAGCATATATTAGAAAAAATGATTGAAAAGGTTAGAAAGCTGCAGCCACCAAAAGACAAGCTAGAAACACTGATCGAGTTTGCATTGGCGGTACGAAATATATGCGCGACAATGAAGACTTGCAAACTGGATGCCCACCTCAACAACCCCATGCTGGCAAAGGAATTAATCGACAAGTTGCCAAGTCATCACAAGCTGAGTTGGGCTATGCAGGCTCGGGACAGTTCAGTGCCAATAATAAAAGAGTTCAGCGATTGGATTTATCATATGGCAGAAGCGGCGTCTACCGTAGTATCACCTTAAACGTACAAAGTAAGTACAATCAACGCGCACGTTGAAAGCGCATCGTCAAGTGATGATCCACCAAATGACAAAGGGCAAGCGGCTCAGAACATAATGAAATGCATTAAATGTGAATCGACGAATTTCAACGCTCATCAGTAAAGGAAAGATGGGAAACTGTAAAGAGTAAAAGAGCTTGCTTTATATGTTTGAAAAATCACCGTAAAGGTTGTTTCTTAAAGAAACCTTGTGGCGTGGATGGTTGCCAACAAAGACATCATCCACTGCTCCACGAAGGGGACGCGGAAAGCTCCAACACTACGGAGAATAAACAAGCAATCGTAAGTACTCATCAAGCCGAAAAGTTAACTAATCAGTTTTTCTGCATAGTACCAGTGAAATTGCACGCATCTAACAAAACAATCGAGACGTATGCGTTTCTAGATGAAGGATCGTCAGTGACGCTTATTGACGAAACGACATTTGAAGGGCTAGGCATTAAAAGCGTACCTATGCCGTTATGTTTGCAATGGACCAGCGAAACCACACGCAATGAGGACGGATCTGTACAAGCGTCGATGCAGATATCAGCACTGAATGGTAATAAACGATTCTGGCTCAACATTGTACACACCGTTCGCAACATCACATTACCCCAGCAATCAGTCCACCCAAAAGAATTGAGCACAAGGTACTCGTATTTAAAACACATACCGTTGCCTTCATATAACAACGCCGTGCCAACGTTGCTGATCGGCATAGATAATTGGTATATCGCGGTTCCACGCAAGATTCGTGAGGGTAATCACAACGACCCAATCGCTTCTAAATGCTTACTAGGATGGAGTATTCAAGGCACTGGAGCTCGGACAAATGGTGTCACATTATATCACTGTGACTGTAAGTGGCAAGAGCTCCACGACGCTGTAAAAGACAGCTTTGGCCTCGAATCAGTTAAGCCCAATGAACTGCAGTCTGATGACGACAAGAGGGCGATCGAAATTCAGGACAAAACGTGTGTTAAAGTGAATGGGCAATTTGAAGTCGGTCTCCTGTGGCGCAATAAGAAAACCAAGCTTCCAGAAAGCTATAATAATGCCGTCAACCGTATTAGCTGCTTGAGGAGAAAAATTATAAAGGAGCCCGAATTGTATGAAAAGATCGAATCACAGGTCCAAAACTTGCTTCACAAAAGGTATGCAGTCAAGCTAGCCAAGTCGGAAGTAAATGCTAAAAATGAGCGAGCATGGTTTTTACCCATATTTATCGCGTTGAATCCTAATAAGCCCAACAACATAAGACTAGTCTGGGATACAGCTTCAAAGTCTCGTGGCGCATCTCTGAATGATTTCTTGCTGACCGGGCCAGATCTCTTAAACCCACTTGTGGACATTCTACTCGCATTTAGAGTAGGCCAAGTAGCCGTCTACGGAGATATTGCGGAAATGTTCCACAGGATTAATATACGAAAGGAGGATATGCATTCTCAACGATTCCTATGGTTTGACAAGCACAGTAACCAAATGCTCATTTATGTGATGCGAGCTATGACCATCGGTATAAGCTGCGCGCCATGTATAGCGCACTATTTCCGCAATAAAAATGCCGAGTCATATCGTCATCAGTATCCTCGAGCATATGAAGCTATCAAAGAAGCTCACTACGTCGACGACTACATAGACAGCAAAAACAGCGAACAGGATACAGTTGAGGTGGCAAGCCAGGTTCGAATGGTCCATCAAGCAGGCGGATTTGAGATACGCAACTGAGCGTCAAATTCGATTAACGTACTCAAGCAGCTAGCCCATGCTAATTCAACAATGCAAAATCCAGTCCAGTTTGGAGACACCGAGAAGGTTTTGGGTATGTATTGGGAAAAGTACTGATACATTTAAATATGTTTTCAGATTCGCACTCCTTCGTCGATATATATTAGCCGAAAATACCATACCATCAAAAAGGGAAGTCCTACAGGTCCTTATGTCAATCTTTGACCCACTCGGACTACTCTCGTGTTATGTGATCAGCCTGAAAATATTACTTCAGTGCGTATGGAGAGCAGGTATCGGATGGGACGAAGAACTACCAAAATCACTTAACGAAGACTGGCAACAATGGATGCGTGTGCTGCCATCCGTGCAAGCGATCGAAATTCCAAGGTGCTACTCGTACAATCTGGCGAAGGCCACACGTGTCGAGCTACACATATTCGTCCACGCTAGCGAATTTGCTTATGCCGCAGCATGCTACGTACGCACATTTCACGCCAACGCCATCGATGTTCAAATGGTAGCCGCCAAAATCAAAGTCGCCCCACTAAAACCGATGTCGATGGGCTAAACATCGACGACGATACATACTGGTCAGATTCAAAAACCGTTTTGCAATGGCTAAAAATGGATCCTCGCAAATTTCAGCAATTTGTAATGTATTGAGTGGGAGAAAATTTAGAAAACTCCACCTTAACGCAATGGAACTGGATACCGACAAAAATAACCGTCGCCGATGCAACAACAAAGACATACATATACCTGATACTCAGTGGGAGCCTATCTCCGAAATGGTAGACGTATCTGAGCTACGAAAACACGTCTATATAACTCGCAAAAATTCAACTACATTTCTCAACGTGAAGTATATCTCCGAATGGCGTCGGCTATATAGAGCCGTTGTAACATTTCTTCTGTATCTAGAGCAGCTAAAAGCGAAGATAAAACGCAAAATCAAACCGAGAACCATAACTCCAGAATTGGTCACCAGAACAAGAAACGTACTTTATCAACAAGCACAGGCATCAGCGTACTCATCAGAAATTGCAACGTTGTCAAGCGCTTTACCACTCGACAAACAAAGTATTCTCTCTGAGCTGAACGTTTACATAGACGTTGACAGAATTATACACGTACAAGGAAGAGCAAATTTCATAAATTGCAACGATGATGCTATCTTCTTACCAAGGGAGAACCATATTACCTTTCTGATAGTAAAATCCCAACATGAGAAGTTACATCATTTAAGTCATGAAACGACAATCAATAATATAAAGGGAGCTTATCACATTCCTCGTTTGCGAGTACTATATAGAACAGTACGCCTATCCTGTCAAATGGTCAACAATGCCATACCCAATCCACCGCAAATGGCCACTATACCGGCGGCAAGATTGGCCAGCTATTCCAAGCCATTTACATATACGGGTCTGGACTACTTTGGACCAATATTAGTAAACGTCGGCAGACACAAGGAGAAGAGATGGGGAGTACTATTCACCTGCCTGACGCTCAGAGTAGTGCACATCGAAATCGCATATAGCTTGGATACCAGTTCCTGCGTCATGTGCATACGCAACTTTATGGCTCGGCGAGGCACGCCAGTAGAATTTTACTCCGAGAACGGTACTAATTTCCGGGCATCGGAAAAGGCCGTACGGGAGGAGCTTGTCAACGTCAACTACGGCAAGATCACCGTCAAGTATGATCAAATAAAATGGCGCTTTAACCCACCTGGCGCCCCACATATGGGAGGCGCATGAGAACGTCTTGTACGTAGTACAAAAACCGTTTTAAGAGCTGTATGCCCATCATATTCCTTCAACGACTGAAAGTCTCCGCTGCGCCCTAATGGAAGTAGAATTTATCATCAATTCGCGCCCATTAACTTTCGTAAGTCTAGAGTCCGAAGACGACGTCGCCCTAACGCCAAACCACCTACTGATGGGTTCTGCTGACGGCTATAAGCCCATTTGCAACGACTGGTTGGACATAAGACAGCGCTGGCATCAAACCCAACAATTCGTTGACCGATTTTGGCAGCGGTGGCTGAAAGAATACACACCAATGCTCACCAGACGTGCGAAATGGTTCAAAAAATGTCAACCAATATCAATCGGAGACATCGTCATTGTGATAGATGATAACCTACCGAGGAACTTCTGGCCTAAAGGACGTATCATAAGTGCTGTTACAGCTAAAGACGGGCAGGTCTGGCGTGTCGCTATACGAACCGAAAAAGGCGTAATGGAGGGAGCGGCGACAAAGGTGGCGGTATTGGATGTCGGCAAGAAAGATGGTAAACAACCACAGGGGTTATTGACGAAGGGGGGAATGTTGCCACCATACATTATGATGACAGTTCAGGTTGAATTTAAAACGATACTATCATTATAACATGAGCTGCCAACTGCGAAAATAATCATACAGCGACCAACACTTTTGTATTCTTGAGTCGGCGAAAAATGAGAAGAAAGGAACACGAAATATTTTTAAGCTCACGAAAAATAAATAAAAAGAAAAAAACATTTTATTGTATTAAATAAACATTAAAAAAGTTGAATAAATACTATTATTTCGAGTGCTGTAAAAATTTGTAGATCTCCGCCAGCAACATAAGATTTATAGATATATATATATAATTAGAATTCGTATTATGTAACAATTCTAATTCACAAAAATATTTTGCAATTACTTTATGATTATTTTTTACTGAACTTTTTAAAATTTTACAAGTTGATATATGCAGTGATGCTTAAGATTTAGCGAGATTAAAATTATGGCCCATGCGTCTGCGATGCCGAAAATAGGAAGATCTTGAGCTAGTGTTGGCAAACTCGTTTTCCAGTCCCCATCTGTTCGTTGGTGTTGCCACTGGATTGTCTTACATGGTTGCCACAGGTTACCCCTTCCTAGACAAAACTGGTGTCCACGTTGGTAAACGTAACTAGTCGGTTGGATAATCAGGTTTTGTTGGTAGCTATGTAAACCGTGCGTCGCTGCCCCAGCTGGTGTCTTAAATGCAGGCTTTAACTGATCGATGCTTATGTTCTCTCTATGACCCTTGATCAGAAACTTGAAAAACTTGTCGAATCTTTTCAAGACCAGAAATGGTTCGTCGTAGGGTGGTGTCAGCGATGGACGCACTGAGTCGTTGCGAACGGAAACGTGTGACGCAGACAGCAGCTGTGGAGAAACAAAGATTCTCGGTAATGAGTAAAATGTAGTGTCAGTAGAACGTAAGCTCTGCATCGCTTTGACAAACTCAGCCACTGTATCACTAGATGGTTCTGACACTTTTTGTGTGCCGAAAAATTCGCCTGGTAGCCTAATCATGGTGCCATACACAATCATTGCTGGGGATGCTTCAATGTCGGGCTTGAAAACCTCTCGTAGGCCAAGAAGGATGGTGAGTACGCAATGTGTCCACCTATTTATGTTGTTGCAGAGGATAGCAGCTTTAAAAGACAGATGCCACCTCTCAATAAAACCATTAAATTGCGGATGATATGGCATTGTACGTGAGTGAGTGGTTCCGATGATGGTTATCAGCTCAGCGAATACAAAGGACTCAAAGTGTCTGCCACGGTCTGACGTGATTCACTGCGATACATCGAATTGCGAGAACCAGTGCGTTACAAGGGCTCTTGCAACAGTCTGCACAGTGATGTCGGAAATCGGTGCAGCCTCCGGCAATCGCGTGTAACGATTGATCGTCGTCATACAGTACCGTTGACCTTCACAGAATGTGAAAAAACCAACTATGTCGATGTTGACGTGAGAAAAACGTTCATCGGGTGGTACGTACTTAACCGGCAAAGATTGTGTGCCGGTGTATCTTGTCTCGTTGAGAAGTTTGGCAGTATCGGACAAAAATATTGGTGTCTCTCCTGATTCCTGGCCAAACAAATCTGTCAGTCAAGCCATTGCACGCACGCCTGAATGTGATAGGTTGTGAATCATTGCGAGCATGCGTTTCTGGAACTGTTTAAAAATGAAATGACGCACCTGAGACGTGGTCGTATCGCACATTAACTGCTTCCTGGTATTGGAAAAAATTTCAGTACCAGCGAATTCTTTTGAGTTGTACTCTTACCTCGGATATGCTTAAGTTCAACGTCATATTTTTGAGCCGCAGCGATCTCCGCATAATCCATTGCTTCGTTACTGATTGTATCCTTGATAACAAATGTGCAGCGTTGCATAGAACGAACGTCAAAAACTTGAATTCGAACAGACCAAAGGGCGCCGTTATGGCTGTTTTCGGTATGTCTTCCACGTGTATCGGAACTTGATGGAAAGCTTTTAGTAAGTCTATCTTAGAAAATATTAACTTACCGTGCGAGTTGCAAGTAAAGTCCGTCAGATATACCAAGTGCGGTCGAGCACTGTTTGAGCGTTTAAAGCACGGTCTTCATGTGCCATCCTGCTTGCGAACCATGTGCAGCAGGCTTGACCAATTACTGATTTAGGGTGGACAAATACCAGATTTCAGCAAGAAGTCAAACTCATTTCATGCCGCTACTAGCATCTCCGGTGACAGGCGTTGTGGTTGCGAAAATACCGGTTGGCCTAAGTTTCGATGCGATGGACAGCACTGGATTTGGTAATGGAACCATGTGGTGGCAGTTTGGTTATGTCTGCAAAGACCCGTATTACATTGATGTGTAGAGTAACGCAGCTGATCGTCGGTTCTTCTTTGTGCTCGATAGATAGTTATTACAACGTGGTTTTTAAAATGAAACGCAGTAATTGCTTAAGCGCGGTTAACAAAGAAAAACGACGCGATTTGGAAAAAAAAAACAGACTTGATTGAACCAACATGATTCTCAAGTAGAACCAAGTGATAGAATCAACTGGTCGAATTTAAAGAAAAAATAACTTGATCGAACCAGCGCGCCGGGTACTGCTATGGCTACCAACTCACTGCCATGTGCTGACTGGTTTGGCAACGACACACTGTCATGTGGTGCCTGGCTTGGCGCGGGCGATATACCGGCGGAGACGTTCCCGGTAGCCATAGCAGTAAATTCGACGCGTTGATTCTATCACTTGGAATCATGTTGGTTCAATCAAGTCTGTTTTTTTTTTCCAAATCGCGTCGTTTTTCTTTGTTAACCGCGCTTAAGCAATTACTGCGTTTCATTTTAAAAACCACGTTGATTTGATCGCGTCGGTTCAATCACGTCGGGGTCACCACTTTAGAAATCCTAGTATGTAACAATTCTAATTTACAAAAATATTTTGCAATTATTTTATGATTATTATTTACTGAACTTTTTAAAATTTTACAAATTGATATTTGCGGTGATGCTTAAGATTTAGCGAGATTAAAATTATGGTGCATGCGTCTTTGATGACGACTCAACAGGAGAGAGAACGATCTTGAGCTAGTGTTGGCAAAGCTCGTTTTCCTGTCCCCATCTGTTCGTTGGGGTTGCCACAGGGTTGTCTAGGAGCTGCCACCGTATTCCACAAAGGGTTCCCAGCCAGCATTTGGAAGACTCTTTTCATCGTCAATCGTCCAAACGTCACTTCTTAGTGACTTCTGGAAGATATTAAGTAGATAGAAACATTTTATAAAAACAAAATACACTGTCTTCGGCATTTCGTTTCACTCACACATGCAATCTGTGTGCAGAGCAATAGCGAAGAACCATTAGAATAGAGAGGTGGTGAAGAAGAACACGGTAATGCTATAAATAGAAACACTTTTTACATCGACAATCGCCCAAACGTCACTTTTTAGTGACTTCTGGAAGATATTTTTGCGATAGAAACATTTTACTAAAACAAAACACACTGTCTTCAGTATTTCGTTTCACTCACACATGCAATCTGTGTGCATAGGCAATAGCGAACAACCGTTATAATAAAGAATGTGAAGAAGAAGACGGTGACGCTATTCATTTGCTTTGAAAAGTGTGCCGTTAGTGGGCGAATTTGTGAATTTTGTTATTTGATTTGAGAAGCAATTAATAAATTATTTTTTATTGAAACCCCACAAAACAAAATGAGTTTAACTTCACGGAGAGCAATTGAAATGCGCAATAAAAGAGAGGCAGCCAGAATAATAAAAAATATATATGGGAATTCTTCTGCCGGTAGCACCACTAGCGCTCCAGTTGAAACAAAACATAAAATTGAGGCAGACAACTGTGGTGCATTTAGCGTTACAAGTGATTTGGTGGAATTATATGGTAGTGACAGTGGTAGTGTCAAGGAGAGTTCAAGTGGCTGCGAGGTAAAGGTAAAGTTGTCTATTATGAGGAAAATTTATTTTAATAAATAAAACTAATTGTTGTATTTTCTTGATTTTTTAGATGCCTGTCAATCGATATATCAAGCTACATCAATTTTTGATATCAACAAAGTGAGCCAACAACATTTTCTTCACGCCAAAGACAGGGTGAATAAACGCCAAAAACTACATTAAATTTTTTCAAATGGGGAAATTTTCTTATCAAAAGATTACATTTCTTTTTATTAAGTTCTATATTATTATCTATCTTTATAAGTATTACTTACTGTAAAATTCTTTAATCTAATAAAGAATAATTTTCCACAATACATTTTGATTTTATTGTAATTGAAACTCAATTACAGAAGAGACTTCTGCGATAGTTATAGAAGAGACTAAGAAGCGACTTCTCGGATGTGTCGCTGTAGTTACACGTTTTTCCCCGACACGAGACGCTTCTTAGATAAGAAAGCGACAATCGCCAGCGATAGTTTTGAACTTCTTGACGTGACGTATTAGTGACTTCCGCGATAGAAAATGCTGGCTGGGTTGGCACATATACATATGTATATAAACATAAGATAGATAATAAGATAGTATATCATTTGAATACATATGGGCATTTCCACAGAAATGTCAACCACGATCGAAAAATTAAATGTTATTAAACAAACATTATTGAATTATATTATTAAAGAAAAATATTGAAATTTTATTAATTTAAACGATTTTCACTTGAATTAATTTACTATGTTGAGCAAATCGACTTTAAAGTTAGTTGAATGCAATTTGTCGTTGTTAGGTATTTTTCAAAGCTTTTTCTCTTTAGTATTTACATCTTTAAAAGAGGTGATATATTGTAGCTGTCATTCCACAAAATGTCTCTTAGATCATCTATTAACCAAAAAAAATGAAAAGAGATCATTCCGAACTCGATCAACGGTAAATTTGCAATTTGCTTTAGTTCATGTTCTAATGTCACGTTTGAGTCCGAAAAACATCATTTGTTTTCAGTTCGTGATTGATAACAGCAGCAAGTGTGTCCAAATTTTTCTTTAAACAGAGTTTTGTGTACATAATTAAGAAAAAAAAACACCGAGTGACAAAAAATTATTATTATAAAATTTAGGGCTATTTGAAGTTGGTCACGTTTGAGTCGTAAGTGTGAAGTTTTGAGATTATAAATATGTAGACTTTTGTTAATACATATACATATCTATAGATGAACGAAAACTCTTCTAAACATAAGAAAAAAAGCTTGGAACGTTGCCTTATTATGCATGTGAAAGAGAGGGAGAGATGAAGATCAATTATATGTGTTGTGTTTGCCTTTGCTAGCGAATCAACGAACTTTGTTGTAGATTTTTTGATGCTATTTATTAAAAATGTTAATCCTAAAAAAAATATCTTATAATGTTCAATAAATCAGTAGGTACCAAACCCAAAAAAATAAAAATACGAAGATCCGTTGACAAACAGATGAGTAAAAGGAGTTGGTACTTTTGCCTTTGCCTATTTATATATGCATAAGTATTACACCTTTCGCTTGCTTTGACTATTTCACTCTTCTCTCTTTCCCCTTTTGATCATCGACAAAGCATAGGAAGCCTTCTCAATTAATACGGTTGTGTGTTTGTGTGTTTGCTACTGGTTTTGTTTTTAGTATACCCACGAACGTTGCCTTATTATGCATGAGAGAGAGAGAGGGAGAGATGAAGATCAATTATATGTGTTGTGTTTGCCCTTGCTAGCGAATCAACGAACTTTGTTGTAGATTTTTTGATGCTATTTATTAAAAATGTCAATCCTAATAAAACAAGATTAACATGTTTAATGCATCAGTAGCTACGAAACAAAAAAAAAAATATGAAAATTGGTTGACAAACAGATGAGTCAAAGGAGTTGGTACTTTTGCCCTTGCCTATTTATATATGCATAAGTATTACACCTTTCGCTTGCTTTGACTATTTCACTCTTCTCTCTTTCCCCCTTTGCTCATCGGCAAAGCATAGGATGCCTTCTCAAGCAATACGCTTGCGTGTTTGTGTATTTGCTACTAGTTTTTGTTTTTAGTATACCCACGAACGTTGCCTTATTATGCATGAGAGAGAGAGGGACAGATGAAGATCAATTATTTGTGTTGTGTTTGCCCTTGCTAACGAATCAACGAACTTTGTTGTAGATTTTTTGATGCTATTTATTAATAAGGTTAATCCTAAAAAAAACTATATTAAAATGTTTAATTAATCAAAAAAAAACAAAATGCGAAAATCGGTTGACAAACAGATGAGGAACAGGAGTTTGTACTTTTGCCTTTGCCTATTTCGACAAAGCATAGGATGCCTTCTCAAGCAATACGCTTGCGTGTTTGCTACTAGTTTTTGTTTTTAGTATACCCACGAACGTTGCCTTATTATGCATGAGAGAGAGAGGGACAGATGAAGATCAATTATTTGTGTTGTGTTTGCCCTTGCTAACGAATCAACGAACTTTGTTGTAGATTTTTTGATGATATTTATTAATAATGTTAATCCTAAAAATCTAAATTAAAATGTTTAATAAATCAGTAGCTACCAAACGAAAAAAAAAATACGAAAATCGTTTGACAAACAGATGAGGAAAAGGAGTTGGTACTTTTGCCTTTGCCTATTTATATATACATAAGTATTATACATGCGAAAATTGAACTTTTTTCAGTTACCTAATTCTCGTAGGTTTTTGCGCGCTGAACACGAATCTGATGTCCAAAATGGTCCATCACGTCAGGATTTTGAGTAATTCTAGGTCAAATATCCTAAAAATGGCTATTTTGGCCACTTTTGGTAATTTTTTCTGAGAGATCAAAATTTTTTCTTTAATTTTCCAAAGCTCTATCCGAAGGCATCCGAAGGCATCCAAAGGCATCCGATTAATTTTTAATATTGCCATCCGCCATATTGGATCCGCCATTTTGATTTTTGATAAACCGACTTCGGATTCATAATCAGCGACCCCCAAAAACCCTTAAATAGCGAACATGACGAAGATCGCATTTCTACCTAAAAAGTCGGGCGTTTAAGAGTTAATGGTCTTAAGAAATAACTCAATGTCATAAATTCAAATGTTCATAACTTCTTTAAAAATAATCGTAAATCAATTTTCAAAAATGGGATTTGAAGCTGAGAATACGCACTATATGACAGAGCTTTGGAAAATTAAAGAAAAAATTTTGATCTCCCAGAAAAAATTCCCAAAAGTGGCCAAAATAGCCACATAGGACATTTGACCTTGCATTTCTCAAAATCCTGACGTGATGGACCATTTTGGACATCAGATTCGTGTTCAGCGCGCAAAAACCTACGCGAATTAGTACCACAGGTTCTTGTAACTAAATCTCGCAGGCCTGTGTTATTTGTGTTGTGTTTGCCCTTGCTAGCGAATCAACGAACTTTGTTGTAGATTTTTTGATGCTATTTATTAATCATGTTAATCCTAAAAAAAACTTTATTTAAATGTTTAATAAATCAGTAGGTTAGGTTAGGTTTGCTTGGCTGATCAAGAGATCTCACATAGACCAATAATGGTCCTTTGTGTTGCCAAAAAGAAGTATGGAGACTCTTTAAATACTGTTTTTTATGCACTTTTTTGCGAGTTTTAATAAATTGCTACTTTTCTGATCCGCGATACTTTCCAAGGAGAGGAAAGATACAGATCCGAGATAGCTAAAGCGTGATCTGTTGAGAGCTGGACATTGGCAAAGTAGGTGTTCTAGAGTTCCCCTAGCATTTACCTCGTTGCATGTTGTACATGCATCACTCTGTATCAAGCCCAATTTGGCTGCGTGGGAAGGTGTTAAACAGTGTCCCGTGAGTATTCCGACTAATAACTTGCAATCCTCTCTTGGGAGAGCTAAGATGTAGTTGGTAGTCTTATTATTAACAGAGCGAAGCATGATTTTTGCGGTTCTGCAAGAGAGTGTTCCATTCCACATTCTCTTCGCCTCCTGAATCGTTGCTGCGTCTATTTCTGTTTTTAACGTAGACAGAGAGGGACGTAAGTATGACGCACTTACCTCAGCTTGGCTAGCGTCAGCTTTAGCGAGTGCGTCTGCTTCTTCGTTCCCTTCAATTCCTTTATGTCCCGGTACCCAAAAGATGGTGACTCGTCTGTCAAAACAGAGTTCGTCAATTTTGCCTTTATGGCTGCTTGGCTGTCGATGAATATGTTTATTTGGGAGTTTAGAGGAGTTAGCTCGGCTGCTAATTCTGCAGCTTTTGTAGCCGCATAAATCTGGCCTGAAACACGCTGCAGTAGTCTGGAAGCTTATATGACCGTTTAAGGTCAAGCTCTGAGCAGAATACTGCAGCTCCCACTCCCTCTGCCATTTTAGATCCGTCTGTAAACAGGTTGCAAGTATGACCGCCAAACTGGAGTCCCCTTTGCCACCTATTATGTTCTATTACTACACTAGGCCTTCCGTTGAAGTTGGCCTGGGGAATAACATAGTCCGAGCTATTGTTTAAACCTTCATATATCTTACTGTGACCATAAGGCCTCTGTATAAACTGTCCTGTTACCTTTAGTCTTAGCGCAGACTTCTTTGCAGTGTTCTTCGCTGCCAAGCCTATAGGTTGAAGGTCGAGTATTCTATCAAGTGCTGTTGTAGGGGTGGTGCGCATTGCACCAGTTATACAAAGCCCTGCGATTATCTGTACCTTCTCCAACTTTTTGACGTATGTCTTTTTGTTGACACTTGTCCACCATACCAAGATACCATAGAGTAATATAGGTCTAACTTCTGCCGTGTAAGTTCCTGTCTTTGCTTACCAATGTCCTTATTCCACCATGGGGGCTTGGATTTGCGTCCAAGTCTCGTAGGCAGGCAGGATTTATGGTAAGCTAGAAGGATTTTAGATGTTATGAGTTCTGTCACTGCCTCAACATCGCTGCTCGTAGTGATCTGATGAACATTTCTTAAGTATCCCTTTAACAAGTTCTCATATAGGCCCCAGTTCGTATTTCTAGAGTTCCTAAATATGTCTTTCGTTCTTAGTGGGATCTTTATATCTACAGTGAAACTTATATAACTATGATCGGAGAAAGAGGGCTGCTCAAGCACCTTCCAATCCAAGATCTGCATATTGTCACCGTAAAAGAGAGTGATGTCCAATACATCCTCCGATGTTGGACCCTTATAAGTTGGAATATTTCCCCTATTTGCTATACTTACATTATACTGTAATATATAGGTGCGAATTAGCGTGTGCACCTACCACTATCCTCCATCCACGTTGACCGGCCTCCTCCATGAGATTTTGTAACTCCATGGGCGGTGCCTCGGCGTCGTGTGCCATGTAGCAGGAGGTTGACAAACAGATGAGTACAAGGAGTTGGTACTTTTGCCTTTGCCTATTTATATATAGATATATTGGCATAATAATTAAATCTTACCATCATGAATACCTTTCTAACTATACAATTTTCATGAAAATACGCTGACGTTAAGGTAAAACGGAACGAAAAGTATCTTGTATCCGTATTAATATATATATATATATATGAATTAATATTTTTGATCATTTTTTTTATTACTTTTCTTTGAAAAAATCTTAATGTAAGAACATTTAGCATTTATATTTAAAATTTATTCAGTGCACATATACCTTCTTCCAAGAGGTATATTGCAGTGGAATTTGGAGTAACACTACTTTTTTATCAGTAATTTACGAAAATCGTCATTAGTCTTCTTTTGTGTTGTTGATGCTAATGGTGGGTTGCCATCTAATGCACTGTTAATCTTTGCATTTAGTTTCTGGCTTACAATGCGCGGTATCAAGGTCATACGGGGCTTTTTGGCAGTCGTATCATGAAAGTTACTGTCAACAAGACTGTTTGGTGATGTTTTAAATAAATTTCGGACCTTTAATCGTAGTGGTGGATTTGATATGGCAACAGCAAGCTAAAACAAATCGAAAAACATTTTAAGGTAAGTATTTTAAGTTTCATGATGAAACGCTTACCTTGTCACCACGAAACACCAAATTATTGGTTGCTAGGAGAGCTTTACCAGCATCAGATTCATTATCATACTCGGCAAAAGCTATTTGCTTAAAGATACCACTCCTAAAATATTATGAGAAATATGTTACTAAAATTTCATTATAACTAGCATGAACGATATTAGACTATTATCAATGCAAAAACAACAATAATTAAGTTACAAAAAATTGCATGATATATATATGTATCAAGTTTTCTATTGCAATTTTGCTTTGGGGTTTGTGTTAATCGTATCGATACAAAAATGTATAATCAGAAATCAAAACTAAAATGTTATATTAAAACTTATATTAAAGGGCGACGAGTAGCTGAAACAAAAATTTTTAACCGGCCACGACTATGTGTGTTACTTATAAATCGTTATCTGTACAAATTTTATATATGATTTGTAATTTATAAATATACACGGAACAGTATATGGGGACAGAACAAGTCAAAGATTTGTAATGAAACTTACTTGTGATAAACTAAACGCACTTCATTTAGTTTGCCATAGACACTTAACATTTTTACCAACTCCTCTTTTGTACAGTCAACTGGAAGATTTTTGATAAAAAGTTTTTTTGGTTCTTCACCAGTTGTGTATTCGAATTTTTTTCTAAGGTTACGTTCACGCTGTATAAGTGATATATATATGGGACGTCCATTGATTAGATGACGATCAAATTGTAACGCTTTTCGTACTTCAGTTGGATTTACTAATTCCATAAAGCCAAATCCTCGAGATTTTCCATTATGCGAACGCTTCAATTCAATATTGTTAATTTTCAAATATTGTGAAAGTTCTACTCGTATATCCTCCTCATTTAACTGATAGTCAATGTTGCTAATAAAAACCTGTAAATTGTCGTTGGCATTATCTATTTCTAATTCCTCCATTTGAGGTTCAATTTGCTGAGTTGTCTTATTCCTTAAATCTACCGAAATAACTTTGCTGTTTTGGTTGGATTGTACCTTTGAATATTTCGGTTTTTTCGCGGTTATCGTTGAATCAATATTTTTGTTATGTGCTATTTTACGCTTTAATTGTGAATGTTGGTGTTTTGTTGACACTGTTGTTTTATTAATCTGATCAGTACGATCTTTTTCGTATGGCCCTTCTTTTTCAATGTGACGAATTAATAATTCAGATGTTAAGTAGCAAGCACAACGTGATTCTGTTGAACCATATGTACGTTCAAATAGCTTCCATGACGAGATAATTGAATGCGGGTCATCTAATTCAGTTTGTTTTTAGAGCTCTACTATACAAGTTGCTGGTTTCCTCAACATTATGCTGTGCCTCCATCTGCGCAAAGATAACCCATAATGCTGATTTACTGCCATTGTAGAGCTCGCTTAAATAATTTGTACTAATGAAAAAATTACTTAAGTAGTAATTGTAATTTCCGAGGTTCTTACCCATAACGGTTGTCCAGAGTTCACGACCCGATGTTGGATTCTTAAGAAACTCATACTCAACTTTGCCCCACAATTGTAATATCTCACAGTTCGGATCAGCTAAAACTCCCCAGCGACTACCAAGATAATTCCAAGCCCAATCAAAATTCTTTCGCAATTTTACGCACTATAACAAAAATTATTTAAATTAGTAAATTCAATTTCAACTAAAAGAGGAATGAAATAACTAACTTCCTCATCGATTGTGTAGTCGGTACAACGTGTTAAGTAGGACAAATATTCCAAATATATTTCAACTTCGGGTTCTGGGGTTGTGAATCCAACACATAGTGATTGTTCAAGCAATTCACGTATATCTTTATCTGTGCCCTCATGCTGTTCCTTTAATTGCATCGCTTTTACATAGAGGTCTTTAGAGTTGCAATTTCGCAATGCCCGCATCGTAATCGCTAATGACGTTTGTTCGTACAAATCAGCGTTAGGCAATTGTATTTTATATCGAGTTTTTGTGCGCTTATCCACATAATCAGCGTACATTAACCAATAATCAGAAATCATAAAGAACTCAGAAACCAAACGCTCGTAAGCAACTTGGCGCAATTGATGAAGTATAACCATATCAAAATTTTTTTCAGTGCATAAGTTCGTCAAGCATTCCAAGTATTCAATGTAAATTTTTGCACGTTTTTTATTGCCAATATTACCAACGTTTTGCTCTTGCACTGAATTCTCGTCAGAAGGTTCTTTAACGTCAAAAAGAAGCTTTTCGTATTTTTGCAATTCCATGCGCAATTTCTTTGCCTCTTCATATGCGTGTAAAATTTTATCAAACGATTTTGTATTATTTAGAGCAGCAATTGTTTCTTTCTCTTTTTCTTTATAGGTTTTAAAACTAATGTAGCTTTCTTCCAAACACTTCAGTGGATATGACATTTCTTGACGATAGACTTCCAATGTTTTTCGAACTTTCTCTAAGGATGTTAACTTGTTGTTATTGCAAATAGATTTTCGCTTTTTATTGAATATGTCATGACCATGTACATAGTCTAATCCATACACAGTGTCCAAATCAAACCATAGATTATTACCAACATCGATATTTTCTAGACTTGAGATGTAATCAGCACATTTGACCGCAAGATCAACAGAATAATAGTCACTTAGTGCCGTCTTAAATATTTTACAGATTTCCAAACGTTCAGTATTAGATTTTGAAAGTGGAATGCGGATGTTGAGATACTTTAGCCAAATTTTCGGTGTCAACGGATAGACGTTAGCAAACATTGTATATGCTTTGTTTAAACAATCCAAATCGCCCAATTCACTGGAATTTAAAAATGTTATTATAACAAATTAATTTTTTCATTGCAAAAAAAAAAAAAAATTACATTGCAGAATCACACAGTCTCACATAAGCGTCATAATCGTATTGATTCTCAGTTAGATGATCAATTAAACTTTTATATTTTTTTAATTGATTTGGCTCCATCATATCGTTAACGCTTTTATCATAACAATTAAATTTACGATCAGTATCTTGTTTATCATTGTTTATGTCGTCATTTTTCTCAGAATCTATAAATTCCTTAACAGCTTCATTACATCCTTTGGGTGCATCTTGTGTAATTTTTACAATTGCAACATTCAGATCACCTGCTGACTTGTCCATGTTCACCTGCAAAATTAAATACGATACACTCAAAAAACTAACCCAACGTTTCATTTTCATTTAACTTTAACTTACCGTATCCATAATATCATTTACGATTATATACTTTTTATAAATTTTTAGCAAAATAATTCAGTTTTGACCAAGTTTGTCAAAATATGATGAAGACTATGTTTTAAGGGCTTAATAAAAAAATACTGTTGGTGTGTGTTTTTCAGTGTTATAAATTTTCAATAACTATGCTCGGTGAAGCTGTGGTGCCGCATAGAAGAAACAAAACAGAATCAAAAACAGAATCAGAAGCGTAAACAACAATTCTGGTTCTGTTCTCTTTTTTAGGGTGTGTAAAATAGAACAGAAACAGCAATAGTCATACATTTTTATACTCTTCATGGAAGTGAATAGTATTATAATATGCAATTTACACCACAGTACATCACGTTGATGGGCTTTTCGTTCACCCCGGATATTTTGCATCACGAACAGTTGTTTTTTGTTTTGGTTATACACACACGTGGTACTTGCGAGCACGTTGGTTAGATAAAAACTAGAAGTTTGTGAAAAATACATGATTTAGAACGTTTTGCAACATATGCAAATAGTTCTTGCAATTCCCTTTTTCATTCCTGATACTTATTTTATTAAATTCTTTTAAAAAAATTGACAATTTATGGTTTACTTAACAATGTTTTGTGCCATCAGCTGCTGCTTTTGATGCCACAGTCGGAAAAACACAAAAAACTTGGAAGCACTAGGAAAAACTTGGCGACAGTGGCAGAAAATCTCTCGAGTGACCATTATTAATTTTCATATCAAGGCACATCAGTTCTTGATGCGACTATTGATCCCCATCACATTCTACAAGAACAACCCCTGAATGACGTCATTTTTCTTGTGGTTGTTGTCGAATCTGATATGTATCAGTAGGCACATCAATGTTGATGTTGATGTGCTTTGGTGTAAATTGCATATAAGTTTGTCATGAAGTTTGTAACACATAGCAGGAGACATCGCAGACCACAAAAAGTATATATATTTGTGATCAGCTCGATGAGACGAGTTGATTTAGCCATGTCCGTCTGTACGCAAAATAGTCCCTCAGTTTTTGAGCTAGATAGCTGAAATTTTGCACATAGGCTTCTTTTGTTGGAATCAGCCTAATTGGACGACTTGGGAGGGTACCTTCCATACAAACCACCATTCAAATTAATGTTCTTATTAGAAAAAGTTTTTTGTGTTTTTTGACGTATCGAACTGAAATTTAGACTCTAAAAGTTTCTAGTCTATATCCATCAAACACATGGTACAATAACACTGTGGAACAAATTCAGGTTAGCAAAAGTTAGGTCCATTCTGAAAGTGGCGGGTGAAAATAGAGGCTAAATTAGAAGACCCGTATCGCGCCGTTTGTTTATGTTAGTTCGAATTTTTTTTTAATCGACCTTCGAAGTTTGCAGTCAAATGCCGATTTTCAGCATATTGCTTATATAGTTTTTTGGCTATAACTCGTCGACTAATTGATATTTTTTCGATCTGTAAACGCCAAATTATTGCTAGAGACCTGTGCAACAATTGAAATTTTTGAAAAAATTGATTTTGAAAATTTTTGGGGTACTTATGAAGCAAAATGTTGGAAAATTTATTTTTTTTCATGTTTTTTGAAAATATTTTTTACAAAACTAAGTCTTTTTTGCTTTTTCTGTGGTCTATAATATGCTTCTCAGTTTCTTGAATAAATTTCATTTGCAAAAAAAATTGTCTTAGTCGATAATTTGCGCTTTAGGCATACAATCATAATACAAAACTTGCTGTTTTTTAGCTCAATATTAATTTATTTCTCATTTTTTATGTTCTAATTTTATTCAGTGTTGGTTTTGAAGAAACATTAAAAAAGAAATTATAAAAATATGGAAAAAAATATAATTTTGAAATGTTAGTAATGAAAAGTTTTAAGTACAAAAATAAAATAAATTAAATTAACGATTTGTTCAGTTGCCGTTTAGCAGGCGGCTGTGGATCAACATCTCTGCTCTCTCTAATAAAAATGAGAAAAAAAAAAAAATGAGTTGCTTGCCAGTTATTAAGAAATAATAAGGAAAACGTTCATTTTTCGAACATTTTGTAACTTTCGTTCAAGTAGGTGCCAAAGTATTTAATCCCATAATTTTCTTTTTAAATAACATTTATTAAAGAAACTGAGAAGCATATTAAAAAAAAAACTTGAAAAAAAAATAAATTTTCCAACATTTTGCTTCATAAGTACCCCAAAAATTTTCAAAATCAATTTTTTCAAAAATTTCAATTGTTGCACAGGTCTCTAGCAATAATTTGGCGTTTACAGATCGAAAAAATATCAATTAGTCGACGAGTTATAGCCAAAAAACTATATAAGCAATATGCTGAAAATCGGCACTTGACTGCAAACTTCGAAGGTCGATTAAAAAAAAATTCGAACTAACATAAACAAACGGCGCGATACGGGTCTTCTAATTTAGCCTCTATTTTCACCCGCCACTTTCAGAATGGACCTAACTTTTGCTAACCTGAATTTGTTCCACAGTGTAATACAAGGTACCGCCACTTGGGCTTTTTACTCTCTCGAAATTTACTCACTCTCAATTGTTGACGTCATTCGCATATCAGTGTATAGAACGCTGCCATAATGCATTTAGTGTTGAACGTAATTTAATCAAATTCAAATTCTTCAATTTTCAATGCATTTTCAAATTACGTTCAACACTAAATGCATTATTTCAGCGTTCTATACACTGATATGCGAATAACGTCAAAAATTGAGAACGACACATAACTGTAAAATATTGGCGCCACCTTTATTTCTTACACCATGCATCAAACTTGTAAATTTCATGATCCTAGGGTTACCAGGAGGGGCACCTCCCATACAAACTCAAATTAAATGACAAACTTATAAATAATAATAGTACAATAAAAGTGCCACTCTAACTTTGTTCTTTGTTGATACTCAAACTGTAACAGAGAGAATATAGTGTTGCTAAGAAAAGAATGTTGGATGAAACCCGGAGGAGCGTGAAGAGTATTACATCTTTGGCATAGCCAATACTGTTACTAACAAAAATTAAATGTTTTTTAAAATAATTTGTGTGTGTCTAAATAAGGAAAATATAAGTCCCGGGACTAATGCAACGATCACGGTATTGCCATTTTCAATTCAAAAAATAAAAAATTACAGGCTGAAACAAGATTTTCAGCCGAAACCGAAAACGAACCTTCGGCCCTGGTCACAATTCGTCCGAAACTGTACCTATAACATATTAAATTGAATATTAAAATTTCTATAGCATGTTAAAACACATATAGAGACAGTTCTTTGCCAACATTTCTTGGGACGAATGAAAATAGAATTAAGTCGCTATGTTGGTCCCACTGCACTGCACGCGTGCTGGTGAACGCAATGGTGCAGTGTGTAGTAGTGAGATGCTTCGAGAGGAGCTGGGTTTAGAGTCATGTGACTTGTTGTTCATATTCAGTCATGAATGTTGCATATTGAGATTTCAAATTGGATGATTGCGACAAACGCCTTTCCATAGATAGAAATCTTTTAAAAGGCAACTGAACAACGGCCATTGTCGTCCCGACGAGTTTGTGTTGCAAAGAATTCCTCACAGCTAGTTTGTTCAGGTGTGAGTCGACTAGTACCCGATGATAATTCTTCCAATTTTCATAAGAGTTCCATATTGAAGTTGATGGCGGCTTCCCAAGATACTTTGCAAGTCAGTGCTGAAACATTCTGACGCAACCCGTAGTGTCCGGTAACCACCCATCCGAATCCTATTTTTTGAAGAGTAGATTTTTGTGGTCCAAGACTGACTTGACCAACGCTCAATACCTTAAAAATGATCTGCTTCCATAAGCAAGTCGATGCGACGAGATTCGAAAAAACATTTATCTTCCAATGGAATGTTTTTAGGAATGTTGCAATCTAAAATATCAATAACCGGATCAGGCTGGTATGGTTTGTACGTCGTGATGCATCAATCTAGTTGTAGCTCTCATGAATAGGTACATGATTTGATCCCAGTCGATTTACAGTGTCTGACATGAGAATGCGGATCACCAATACTTAAAATCTCGGTGCCTTGTACCTTTATTGGTAACTGCAGGGCTTGTGCAAACTCTTCAGCAACAAAGTTGAGAGGATGAATCAAGCAATGCGCGACCAAGTCGATAGCGACCATCTGCATCGCGGGCCTGAACCATGGCAGTTGCTAATAGTACACCTTGACCAGAAAAGATCGAATGTGTATGTGATATAGCAATTCCATTTGCAATAGGTGATTTGACCGAATTGGGGACCAAAGATGATGATCTGATGTTCACTTACGGTGTAGCAAAGTATGATGACTACGACCGCAGGTACGGCATCTATTCGACGATGGAAATTGTTGTATGCGATGACACTTCGATAAACAATTGAGGCACAAATTCAGTTTCTTGATCTGTTCAAACCGCGGCAGACAAGGCTTTGAATTGCGAGCAGTTGGTGATTCGATGGTCTTACTTAATAATTTCAAAGCAAATAAAGAATTTAAATTTTCCTATAAAATGATTATCATATCGCTCTTTGAGACGTTGCAATGCCAATGGGTAATCGCAAGTGTGACCGAAAATGCTTGTACACACTCTAAAGACGGGCCTTGAAGATACTTGAGAAGTAGGCTCAACTTATCGATTGGTATATAATAGTTCGCAAATAACTGTCAACCTTTATTTTCAAAGTGGATCGCTCCGACCGGTACACTTATTTTTCAATTTTTTCGGAATCTCTCCGACCAGTCCACTTATTTCTCAATTTTTTCGGTTTCTCTCCGACCGTTATAGTTATTTTTATTTTTTCCGGTTTCTCTCCGGCCATTTCCATTGTGATAAAAAAGTAAAGGTCCCAAAGTAATAGTTATTTTGGGACCTTTTGCTCAATCTCACTCAAAATAATTGTCAATGTTGTCCCAAAAAAAAAGGTCCGGGTGAAAAGGTTCGGGTATGGAGAACAAAGTAGATATTACCCAGCAAACACATTGTGTAACTTATAATAATAATATGTTTCTTATTAATATTTATTATAATTATAATTTGTTGGTATATGTTTTATAAATATAAATATTTATTGGCTGACTATTTCAAAACTCAATTTGTAATCACAAAAAGGAATTAAACACTATTAGT
The DNA here is from genome assembly GCA_037043315.1 of Amiota communis. Taxonomy (NCBI): domain Eukaryota; kingdom Metazoa; phylum Arthropoda; class Insecta; order Diptera; family Drosophilidae; genus Amiota; species Amiota communis. The sequence goes on along the minus strand of JBAMAV010001552.1, from coordinate 264,064 downwards.
AATTAGTAACACGATTATTGAAAATGCAATCAAAATGCTTGCTGGGTAACACATAATAGTCGAATGCAACGCACAAGCAGACACACATATGTAAAATATGCATACATACACACTAAAGACCTTTTGACTAACATCGCGCAATAAGTCTTTTAGGGGTTGGCCCTGCCGTAAACAAACGAAAATAATTAATTTTGCTTGCACACAAACACTTAAAAACGAAAAATGAATCACAATGTTTTTTTGTCCCTTTTACATTTGGTTTCTACACAATTGGTTGCGTGCGGACATATTGAAAATGTTGTGATTTATTTGCGAACTATGCATAAAACAATTGGGAAGTATGTATAAAAAAAGAAGAAAATTGCTTCTTTAAATTTTTGGTTACAGTCAATAACGTCCAATGCAAAAGTTATCTTTTAAAAAAAAATTTTAATTAATTTTTTAAATTATGAATTGTTTTGGTATTACTCCACATACTCCACAATTATCAAATAAAGCGAAACTCGTTGAAAAAAACTTAGTTTTTGACCATTTAATGATTAAATCAAAATCGGAACAATAGATGGCACTCTCTTTACTAAGAAAATTGAAATAACTGTTTTTCTCATTAAATTTTCGTGATGGGTTTTTCAATTAATTTTCTATAACTAAGTACGAATTACCCTTCAGTTTTTCTGGGGGGAAAATCTTCACAGGCCTTTGTTATTGTTCTTTATTTCATTTAACATAAGTTATAATGCTGCAAGACTATCGAACTTGAATGTAGCATTTGAAAACCAACATGTAAACAAATTTACATTCGTTGCTATAGTATACAGGCTATGATTATGATGGTTTTATTAAACATTAACAACTTTTAATAAAAATATATGTATTTAAGAAATAATAACACAAAAAGAAAATTAAATTCATTTCTTCACAATTTTTTAAAGATCTATCAACTTATTATTTTATTAAAGCTAATATATTTTCAAGCACTTTCGCAGCTGCTTCGGCATTTGGCCTCTTTTTTGAACCGTGCATCAAGTAAAGTGGCAAGCTTTGTAACTGTTTGGGTTTCATAATGCGATGTCCTTGTTGTTAAGCGTTCATCCAAAAAAATACATAGTTGCTTGCCTTCCTCACTTTACATAATATGCTTCAGAGCTTGCAACTTGTTGTGGATGCCATAAACTATAGGAATTATTTGAGAGACTGTTACGGACTCACTCGCTGATGCTTGTTGTGTTGCTACTTCGAATGGCGCAAATATTAACTTTAACTATGCTGAGCCGCAAAATGAAACAGTGATGTGAAAAAGTGTAAAAAACCATCGATAGTCTTGTTGGGAAAAAAAACTATCGATACTATCGATAGTACCATCGATAGTTTTCCAGCACTAATAAGTTAACTGTCTCTATATAAGTAGTTTGTGTAAAAAGAACACTAGAGTTTAATATGCCATAGAAATTTTAATATTCAATTTAATATGTTTAATGAGTTTCGGTTTCGGATACGGTTTCGACAAAACTGCGACCAGGGCCGAAGGTTCGGTTTCGGCTGAAAATCCTGTTTCGGTCGAACACTACAATACATACATTAGATGTCTATTACCTACTCACTTAATTTCAAGCATTGTTGGAGGAGAACAAATGCTAATATTAAGCAGAAGACATTATAACATAATCAAAAAGAAAAGCACTAAAAAAAGATCACCGAATTGGCAGTCTGTGAATATGGATCTTTTGTGGATGGCATTTGCAGATTGCAATAGTTGGCAACTATTTTTGAGGTCATTGACTTGAGGAGTTTTTGATCAAAAATAGGAAGAAGGAGAATTTTCGTATTGTATTAATATGGCGATTTCACCTGAACAACAGTTTTTTATTCTATTGTAATTTACCACAATTCTTTGGTATAATAAAACTAAAGAAAAATAAAGAATTAATTTTTTAACATACATTTTTGGCGACCGTGACAGGACATGGAATAAAAGCTAAGTTATCGTCGATGTAATACAGTATTAAAAAGATATAATAGAAGTGATCGTTTTAGCAGGTTGTAAATACACTGGAATCAAGACATCAAAAGTGAAGTGGAATATATACGAGACACACAAATACGTCCAGCTACATTTTTGTCCATTCCATACAATTTCACCTCAGTGACACACATACCACTCCAGGATAACACACACTCCAGGATACCACACACACAAGGAAAGCGAGCATCTATTACAATCTACACACAAACAGCAAGTATATACGAATATACGCCGTTTATCATTATTATTACATGCTATAGCAATAATTAAAAAGCAAGATAAAAGCAAATTTTCAATCGAATTGTCAGAGACATAGGTCATAGTGTTACTACAAGCTAGGCAGGGTCAATAACAAGTTAAATAACATGAGTACTACCGACACGAACTTGAGGGAATCAAAACTGATTTCTTTGCGTGCCCAACGTACGGTGATTGAGAATCACATCAAAAACGTACAACGTAAAGTCATTGCAGATGGGCAATAGAGGAAGCTAATGTTTTAGATTGTAGACTTAATATTCTGGAGTCGCACTATCGTCAACTTATCCAGATTCAAACACAAATTGAGAACTTGGACACCGTTGATGGTTGTCGAGCCGAATTAGATGAGTTGTTCATTGCTGCAAAAGTAAAAATCCTTTCGTTATTAGGTAAGCGTCGCAGCAATGAACATAACTCAACGCTGTTAAGTTCCACAATGTCAACTGGTCAAGCACACGTAAGCAGATTACCAAAATTGAAGTTGCCAAGTTTCGATGGGAAGTACATCAATTTTAAAAGATTTAAAAGCTCGTTTACAAACTTAGTACATAGCGATGCGTCTATTCCAGTCATTGACAAATTTAACTACTTAGTTGACTGCTTGTCTGGACCAGCACTTGAAGTTGTGCAATCGTTCCAACTTACAGAAGCCAACTACAGCAAGGCATGGGTCCGATTGGAGGCAAGATACGACAACGATGTATTGATTTTTCGTGAGTGTCGAGAATTTGTTTTCTTTGCCCATGATGTCACATCCTGAAGCAACAGCACTGCAGAAGCTTGTCGACACTGCATCAGCAATACGTGGATCACTTCTCACCATTGGATCTGCTGAAGAGATAATGAACAACGTCATGATTCACATTCTGCTAACCAAAGTAGACCTGGAGACCAGAACGAAATTCAACGAGAAGCAAGATTTCGAAAAGCTGCTCTCGTGGGATGATTGTTGCAACATTCTTAACCGTCGTTGCCAATTTCTAGAAACACAAAAGGGAATTGTAAGTCAACAAAAGCCGTCAGGGAGCGTACCAAAGACAAAGGATTCGTTGAAAGCATTTGTTACTACAAGTACTGCATGCGTGTATTGTAATGTAACAACACATTATATATCGAGTTGTAAATCGTTTGCAAATCTCCCATTACAAGAACGAATTAACCATGTAAAAAGGTCAGGTATTTGCTACAGTTGTCTAAGGAAAGCACATCAAGTTAGGGATTGTCGATCCAAGTCGAGGTGTAGTGTGAACCGCTCAACACGCTATTACATGACTTTGTTCCTTTCACGTTATCACAAACAGAACAGCCGATCATTAACGAAACCACAACTCATTTCAGAGGAGACAAACGACCGTCGCAAGGTGTTAGTCTTGTAGCAAACACAGCCAGGAAAGGTATACTTCCAACAGCAGTAGTCCAGATAAAGGACGAGCTTCACTTAGTTCGTGCGTTACTTGACTCTGGTTCCGAGGTCAATTTCATTACGGAAGAAACTGCTAAGCGTTTGCAATTTGACAAACAAAGGGTATATGAAGAAGTTAGCGGTTTGTCAGATGTTAGGCACAAGGTGAACTATAAGTTCGAACACTTCGATCTCGATGCACTGAATTTGAATGGCCATCAACATTCGCGGTGATAAAGCGAATTTGTGCAAAGCAACCGCAGGAAAGGGTCAGAATCGCAGAATGGAATCTACCATCAAACATAACACTGGCTGATCCACAGTTTTATTCATCTTCCAAAATCGACACCTTGATTAACACTGAAGGTTTCTTTGATGTTATACGAGAAGGTAAATACAGCCTAGGCGAGAACCAGTAGTGCCTACTCAATACCGCATATGGTTGGATAATCGGAGGTAACATAGGACTCACTGGATCACATGACGTCCAGTTGGCCATTTCGTTCACAAAAGCTGAACCGGATGAAAGCGATCTGATAGGGCTAGTGGAACGATTCTGGAGAATTGAATTGACTACCAAACGAATGCATCCAACTTAACAGAAGAAGAAATTGATGCCGAAAAGTACTTCTGCAGAACAGTGGCACTGCGAAGTGATGGACGTGTGCAAGTAAGGTTGCCATTCAAAGAGTCAGCAGTTCAATTAGGGAACTCATTCGATATGGCAATGAAACGCTTCAGTTACTTAGAGAGGAGACTAGATCGTGATGATCATTTGAGAGAGACATATGTCGCATTCATGGATGAGTACATAGCTCTCAACCACATGTCATTGGTTTCAAACGTGGAGATGAACAAGCCTCACTTTTACATACCACATCATTGTGTGTTAAGGCCACACAGCCTAACAACAAAACTACGTGTAGTCTTCGACGCATCAGCAAGGAGCACTTCAGGACGGTCTTTGAATGAGTTATTAATGGTGGGACCAACCATACAGCAAGAATTAATAACTACATTACTGTCATTCCGTCTACACAGATTCGCATTAACAGGGGATATTGCGAAAATGTATCGTCAGTTCATAATGGATGAACGGGATAGGTGCTTTCAATTAATATTATGGAGACCTAATAAGCACAGCGAAATTCAGACATATCAGCTGAACACAATTACATATGGCACATCGGCTGCTCCATTTCTGGCAATAAGAGCTTTGCGTCACATAGCAGGTTCTTACGGGTCTGAATTTCCACTCGGTAGCGAAGCCCTTCTCAATGATTTTTACGTAGATGATCTATTAACTGGGGCCGATCAAGAGGATGAGCTGCAAAGAAAGAAGGACGAGTTAATAACGCTTCTGACTAGAGCAGGGTTACAGCTAACGAAATTTAGCAGTAATTCAAATAAAATAGTGGCAACATCAGAAGCTGAAAAATTCCTTGTTCTTGATGATCATGAAACTACAAAAACATTAGGCATCGCTTGGCAACCTAACCTAGATGTTTTTGTGTTTCACTACCAGTTTGAGTCAGGAGAACCTTTCACAAGAAGATCTATCTTGTCAACAGTTGCACGAGTATTCGATTTGTTAGGTCTTATAAGCCCTGTGATAATTCGGTGTAAAATCTTCATTCAGGACATAACACTGAAGGGAATTGATTGGGATACGCCAATTGAAGGTCAGCTTCAAGAAACTTGGGTGAATCTGCTGCAGGATCTACGTGGTATTTCACGTTTAAAATTTCCACGATTTGTGTTCACTTCACCAAATGAGTTGTGTGAGTACATGTTTGAGTTGGTGCAGATGCTTCAGACAGAGCGTACGGATGTTGCATCTACGTTCGGGTTCAACAAAGTGATGGCATCAAAGTTAACTTGCTCATTGCAAAGTCGAAGGTGGCACCGACGAAAGTACAATCATTGCCAAAACTTGAGTTGTGCGCCGCTGTCTTACTCAGCAGGACTTGGCGTAAATTCGCTACGAAGTTACAAGCATACACGAAACAAATTTATTTCTGGACGGATTCGAAGGTCGTGCTGCAATGGATAAAAATGCATGCTTCTCAACTGCATTGTTTCGTTGCAAACAGAGTGTCAGAATTGCAAGAGCACAGTCAAGACATCATTTGGAGACATGTTCCGTCAAAGCAGAATCCAGCAGACATCGTGTCCCGAGGATGTAACGTAGCAGAGATGCTCACAAATATGTGGGTGAATGGTCCTGATTTCCTTATGTATCCTGAGTGCGATTGGCCACAGTTGCGGGAATCATTACCTCCGCCGATCGAAGTACGTAGTAAGACCACATAGCTGTAGTAACACTCAGGGCACTGAATCAGTTATCGATTCGATTGTGAAGAATTGCCGTCATCACATTATCTAGCGATATCATATCGTTATGTCAAAGCGAAGCATACTTGGGAGAATTGTCGTATACATCACAATCTTCGTTTTCAAAGGAAGTTGCATCGTTGAAATCCAAAAAGTCATTGCAACCAAGCTTGCAACGGCTTACTCCATTTCTGGATGAAATGCGATTGGGAACAAAGATGGTGTGTGTGCTTAGAGTTGGTGGTAGGCTTGCGAATGCTAACATCCCATATGACGCTAAATTCCAAGCTCTGTTGCCTAGAGATCATCGGTTTACGAGGATGTACGTCGAATTTCTACATCGAAGCAACTTACATGCAGGAGCAAAAGTATTGCTGTCCATATTGCGTGAAAAATTCTGGGTGGTGAACGCAAGAGAAGTTATTCGCAAAGTAGTCCGCGGATGCACCCATTGCTTCCACTACAAACCTCGCCTTATGCAGCAAATTATGGGTCAACTTCCAGCAGATCGGTTGCGCATCATGCGACCGTTTTTGGTTACAGGCGTAGATTTCTGTGGTCCTTTTTACACATCGTACAAAATAAGGGGCAAACAACCGTATAAAACTTACGCTGCAATATTTGTTTGTTTCGCCTCTAAAGCGGTATACATCGAGTTGATAACAGATTATCGACAAATGCGTTTCTTCTTGGCCTTCGGAGATTTGTCAGTCGCCGTGGCATTCAACTGCAAACAAACTTCGTTGGTGCAGCTTCAAAACTAGCTGAATTTAAATTCCAAATGTTCAACAAGTCAACAATCGATAACATACATTTATACAGCAATTGTAAAAACTTTGAGTTTAGTTTTATCCCCCCTAGAGCACCACATTTTGGAGGACTCTGGGAGGCAGCCGTAAAGTCAGCGAAAACACTAGTGGTAAAGAATGTGACCAACGCAAACTTGTCATTCGAAGAGCTGCAAACGGTGTTCATCGAAGTTGAGGCGATACTGAATTCAAGGCCACTTGCTCCCATGAGTGATGATCCGAACGATGCTGAAGTAATATCACCAGGACATATGTTGATTGGATCCTCCTTAGTATCAGTACCTGAAGAGGTACTGTATTATAGTACAGACGACTGCGAAAAAAAAATGCGTTATTTAGATAGATGGCAAAGGGTGACATATCTCAAACAGCAATTTTGGTCACTTTGGCAACGTGACTATATTCATACGTTACAACAACGTTCCAAGTGGACAAAGGAACAGCCAAATCTCACTGTTGGACAGCTCGTTATCATCCATGAAGACAATACGCCACCCAAACAGTGGATTTTAGGTCGAGTGACGTCTTCAATCGTTGGCAATGACGGCAAGGTTCGCGTCGCTGATGTGCAAACGAAAAAAGGCATAGTCAGACGACCAATACACAAACTTGCACCACTTCCAAGAGACGACTAGCGACCACGTTTTGTTGAAAGTACATTCTTTCAACGTGGGGAGGATGTTGGAGGAGAACAAATGCTAATATTAAGCAGATGACCATAACATAATCAAAACAAAATATAGAAAAGCACTAAAAAAAGATCACCGAATTGGCAGTCTGTGAATGTGGATCTTTTGTGGATGGCATTTACAGATTGCAATAGTTGGCAACTATTTTTGAGGTCATTGACTTGAGGAGCTTTTGATCAAAAACAGGAAGAAGGAGAATTTTCGTATTGTATTAATATGGCGATTTAACTTGAACAACAGTTTGTAATTCTATTATAATTTACCACAATTCTTTGTTATACTAAAACTAAAGAAAAATAAAGAATTAATTTTTTAGCAAACAAACATGATGATGATAATGATCAACAAAAAGTAAAGCAACAAGAAAAAGCATAAAGCAAACAGCAATAAAAAAGAGAATGTGCGTAAAGCGACAGCAAAAAAAAATATTCATAAAACAAAAACAAAATACACACAAAACAACAACAAAAGTAAAAACAACAAATTGGACAATTGTACGAAAATTTTTAGAAACAAAAAAAAAATAAATTTGCGACACCAACCGCAATGTTACACAGCCCTAACTAAACGTAACCAATTCTTTGATCCTTTAGCAACCGAGTGGTTGTGTTCTCGATGAACCCGACTTGAACCCACTTTTAAGGCTTAAGGTCACTCTACAGTAGCGCTGCCTACTTTTTGCCATTGTTGGTCTTGTGCTTTATTGAACAGCTGATGATGGCACATAATTCATTGATTTTTAAGTAAAATTCAAATTGTTCCTTTTTTTGTAAAATTTCGATATAATGAGTAACAGGAATGAAAAAGTGAGTTGCAAGAACTATTTGTATATTCTGTAAAATGTTCTTAATCATGTATATTTCACAAATTTTCAGTTTTAATTTTGCCAACGTGCCTTCAAAGCTACACGTGTATGTATAACAAAAACAAAGAGCAGCTGTTCCGAACACACCAGAGCTGACTGTGGACTAGATGTTTACCCACATCGATGTTTTCGGGGAAAAAACAAAATACATAAATGAAAATTTCTTGGTTTTGCTCGCGTTCATATATGAACGCTTTGATAATTGCGTTGTTGCTCTTGCTCGCGAGCATGGGATTGCATTCATTTTGCTCTTTGTTCGTACGAGAGTGTGCGAGTGATGAACAGTAGTAAAAAACATCGAAAATCGGAAACATCGGAAAAAAAACATCGATGATCGAAATAAATTTACAAACATCGATGGTACATCGATATTTCGTCCAGCACTACTGTGGACGCAAAACCAGAACTCTCAACTTTTTACTCACTGTAGAAAGGCTATTACAAGTTCAACATATGCATTCAGTTCTGTTGTCTATTAACCAAAATATTCTAATAAGTAAATAATATTAATAATCATAACACATGCATAATGCATTATTTCATTAAGTTTACTTAACAACACACATTTTTACAAAAGAAATTTGACTTCAAAATTTTTATTTCTTCCTCTTATTCGCAGCCAACTTTCACCAATGGGATTATTAAAACTATTAAACTATTCACGATTTACACATTTTGAAAGAAATTTAAAAAATCGTACATTTATATTTTAACAACAATTAATTGAATTGAAGACAAATTTGAATGTTCGAAAATGTTTGAACGAGCAGATTGTCATATTCAGCATTGTTTGTGTTTTTGCTGCTTGGTTGATTTTGCTTTAATTTAAAACATTTCTGTAAAATGCAAATTTGTACTTAAAACAACGAAAATGTTGAATTCTTTAAATGCAGATTACCGAAGAAAACAAAAGACTACAGTTTTTGGTACTTTTTTTTAATAACTTCTGATAATAGTGAATTCAAAGACTAAAAAGAATATAGACTGGACAATCCAGCGCGCCATCTGTCTATTTTTTACCCAACAACAATTTTATGTAATTTTGCAAATTTCGAGGAAACATGCACACAATAACCAAATAGACACAACAAAAATGGCCAACAAACCCTAGGTGTGCCAACAGTTCGAACGATGTTAATTTTCCAAACATTTATGTTCAAATGAACAGCTGATGGAAATAATTTGCAAATTAAAACTAGTTTCGCGATATAAACAAAAGTGTAGCACAACAAATATAAAATATGCCACTTGCAAGGGTTATAGCGTTTGAGGTGGAGAGGAAACGGCTGCTATCTCTGGAAAAGGCAGCGCGAAGGCTCCTTAGATGTTTGTCAAACCCTCTGTCAATTTCAGACGCCACGTAAGAATTGTTATTTGCTCATTTTGATTATAATTGCAATATTGTATATTCATATTCATTCATGCATATTGTATGATCCTCACTAGCTTTTTACACAAATACCGCATGGACAAAAGTACGTTCATAATGATCTACAATGTTATAAAGCTAGATATAAAAACCTCAATGCCACCAATTTTGCAACTGGCTACAACGCTACGTTTCCTGGGAGTTGGCTCTTTCCAAAGAATCATTGGCAAGGATTCAGATTTGGGGCTTTCACGAACCACAGTTTGCAAAATTTTGTGGAAAATAATTCCACTGTTGGAGAGAAAGCTTTGCCCCCGCTTCATCAAATTAAACCAAAGTGATGAAAGGATTTCTGCATCAAAATGCCATTTCTATTCAAAATATGGAATTCCTGGCATCATTGGGTGCATTGATGGTATGCACATACAAATTTGTAAGCCACGGGAAACAGAAAGTCAATTTTTGAACCGAAAAGGATACTTCAGCTTAAATGCTATGATTGTAAGTATGTGTATTGCATATTATAATGTGATCAATGTTGTTAACTTATAAGTACTTATACAATATATTACTTGTTTTACATTTTAATGTATAATATATTGTTCAGATATGTGATTATGGTTTGCGTGTGTTATATGTGGATGCAAGAATGCCTGGGGCAAGTCACGATTCTTTTGTGTGGAATGTAAGCGAGGCAAAGGAGTTTTTAACCCGCAACTTTGAACAAGGCAACTGGCTTCTTGCTGATTCAAGCTATACATTAGAACCATATATGTTAACACCTTATCGGAGTCCGATGTGCACCGCGCAACATATCTTCAATCTTCGACATGCGTCTGCTCGAAATGCAGTAGAACGTACAATAGGTGTTCTAAAAAGTAGGTTTAGGTCACTTCAAAGTTGTCTTTTATACGACCCACTAAAAGTAATACAAATTGTGAATGTATGCTGCGCTCTCCATAATATTTGTCGAGAGCGGAATTGCCCAAACTTTTCTTATGAGGAAACCGAAGAGAAGAAAACTGGTCGAAACGAAGTAGTTAGTGCATCTGATGAAGAAGAAGCCCAATCCAGCATTCGAGATGAAATTGCGTCGAGTTTAATATAGTCAATTAATATTAAGTTAACAGTAATATTCGCTATGTAAGACTTACATTGTAAGTGTCTCGTCTGCGACGATAAAAAATAAAGATCTCATTTTGAATCTATCTTATGTATTTAGAAGAGCATCTTATTATCTGATATATTTAATTCTTGTATATATATAAATTATGTATCTCGGAACGGCTCTACCGGTTTGGCTGATTTTTTTCTTTTGTTGTGTTCGAAAACCCAAATCAAGGTGTGCAAGTGAAATGGCACATGGCATGATTGTCAGATGAGACAATTTTGTTCATTTGTTTATTGGTGCAGGGTTGCCATATGCGAAGATAGGCCCATGGCATGGTTGTTAACTGGTGCAGAGCTGCCATATGCAAAAAATATAGTTGACTTGCCCATCAGAATAAGTTATTTTTGAAATTACTTTGCATATCTTGATTTTTAAAAACGTATTTAATCAGTAATATAAATGTGATTCGTATCAACATATATTTTCCGAAAAAAACGAAATACGTGCAAAGCTTGGTCCCCTGGTTCTTTATATATTGAAACAAGCAATTCTTATACATATATTTCGAGTATCTCGGAAACGGTTCTACCGATTAGGCTGATTTTTTTCTTTTGTTCACCTTATTAATGGGGTGGTTTAAGAAAAAGAAGATTCGGGAAACACAAAAGAATAGCCGGAAAATCTAAATCAAGGTGTGCAAGAGAGAAATTGAATTGCCATATACTTAAAATTTGTTGAAAAAATTAAAGAAGATATAGCTGCTAAGCTTCCCGGAGAGTACAAAATCTATCACTGTGATGATATGATGAAAGTCCAACCTAAAGGAGCTCACGCATTTACAACAGAATTTCATAACAGTGTCAACATTTCAGACTTACCACCGCACGAAATGAAATTTAAAAATATCTTTAATAAGGCTGTTACGTAATTTGTGTAATAATATAATTAAATGAAAAAAAGGTGGGTTCTGGAGAATACAAACTGAATTCTGTGACAACAACATCAGGGATGATGTCCAAATTGAGGACTTGTTGTAGCAGTCGGAACTCTGGGTTCTAGTTGTGTTCTCGATAAACCCAACTTGAACCAACTTTTAAGGCTGGTCACTCTAAAGTATGGCTGCCTACTTTTTGCCATTTTCGGTCATAGGCATCATTAAACAGCCGATGATGCCACAAAAAATTTTTAAGTAATATGCAAATTGTTAATTTTTTTTATAATTAAAATAGAATAAGTAACAGGAATGAAAAAGGGAGCTGCAAGAACTTTGTGCACATACTGCAAAATGTTCTAAATCATGTGTTTTTCACAAATTTTCGGTTTTAATTTTGACAACGTGCTCGCAAAGTTGCGTATAACCAAAACAAAAAACAGCTGTTCAGAGCTCACCAGAGCACACTGTGGACGCAGAGCCAGAACTCTCAAATTTTTACTCACTGCACTATGGGCGATTTGTCTTATTTTATGGCACAAATTCGAAAAACCGATGGTAGCATATTCAAAAAGTGGTGAATGAAAAACGAAGATCACGGTATGTAGAATATATATTTAAGGTGCTGCCCCACGATCATAGAAAACTATGTCAAATAATATGATATACGACATTTTTTTTTAAATTTTCATCATATATGATGAACTGTCCAAAAACGATTTAAAAACCATGATGAAAAAAATGATATAATTTTTCTGACAAATAAATATGATATAGCTTTTATTGCTGTCCAGACGATGTAATTTTATATGATGTATTTTTCATGAATGTTGTGTTGGCGCGAACATTTTTTTTTTAAATTGTGAATCAAAATTGTTCCTTTTTAGGATTCCGTACCCAAAGGGTGCTAACGGGACCCTATTACTAAGCTTCCACCATCCGTCCGTTCGACTCCGCTGTATCTCATGAACCGTAATAGATAGACAGTTGAATGTGTATTTCTATTGTCATGATAGCAACAAATACTAAAACACTGCACACAGTTTTTGAAGATTTGTTATTTATTTTGTTACATATTTTTTTTTTTTTTTTGTAGTATACTTTTAGGCTGTATGAATATTTCTCTTTTCAATCAAATTTGATATGCAGTATGAATACTGATTCTATCCTAAACATATGTCAAATCAATCAGGCGTGTCACAGAACTCGAGAGAAATTGAAATTGAATTGATTTCAAAGCCTAAAAATATGCAATTAAAATTTTCATAAGTATTTATTTACTCAATAATTAAAGTATCAGTAGTATGAAAATTTCAATATTTGGTGCACAGAAAGTGGAACAAATACTGAAAAAAAAAATGCGATAATCTGCAAAAGGATAAGGCAATTAAATGCTTCACCATTGATGCAAAGGAATTAGAGCAATCTATATTTTACGTTCTGGCAAAAATGCAATCGCACAAAAGGAGTTCTTTTGCAAACCTATACCGATTGGCTAGAACAAAAATAAACGATTCCATTGAATTCATATTTACAAACATCTGACTCGAATGGAAATCGTGGACGTCCACTATTTAATTTCGCAGAGTGTTCAAAGAGATCCAAGCGACGACGTATAGCTGAACTAGCAGAAATTGATGTTTCCGCGGCTGAAGTTTTGTGTTTCGCTGCCCTACAAGCTAATCCTCCAATTTTACTAGCAAACATAAATGATGTAATATCACTTATGGTGGAAGCAAATTTAACAAAACATCAATATATGCTAATAAGAACCTTTGTAAATAGTAAAATTCATGTTGATCTGGGCTTAATCAAAATTTGATTGAAAGGTGTGGCACATTATTGCAAGCTTTGCCTTCAGGGTACAAAATTAATATTGCGAAATTTAGGAAATATGCTCAGGATACTGCAAAGCAGCTGACAATAAAATATCCATGGTACTATCTGCCACCCTCAGTTCACAACTCCAGACGTTATTGAACATGCACTGGTGTCGATTTGGGAGCTCTCTGGGGAAGCTGCTGAGTCCAGGAACAAGGACATTATAAAGTTTGAACTTCAGCATACTCGTAAAAGTTTGCGCATTGCCACAAACATGGATTTATTTAATCGGTTGCTTTTAAGTTCTGACCCTTTCATAACAGGTCAGCGAAAATTATTATGTAATGAAAAGTCGCACTTTTTTAAATCCGTTCTTGATTTTCTGGATTGAAAGAAATAATTTTTATTAAAAAAATATTTATACATTTAATATCTTTGTATATAAAATTCGAGTGTACAATGGTTTGTGACTGCCTTGCTCCTAAACGGCTAGACCAATTTCGATAATTTTTTTTTGTTTTACTTTTGGGGTCGTTAAGATGGGGTATGCATCAGTTGGAACCGGTAGGTGGCGCTGTTGTCGAGACACAGGCACTTTTTTTACCAAATTTTTAACATTTTTTTATACTAAGCCGATTTTAATAATTTTTTTTAAATGACAAATGAGTGCTAATGAAAAAAGTTGCATGCTTATTTTTTTCAGTTTTTAACTTCTAATATAATATTTTTAAGTATTAAGCTTTTTGAAAATCACTGCAAGATCAAACATAAAAAGTTTTGTACTTTTTTCGCTTTTAATGCTTTGGTTGTTGTAATTGTTGTATTTTCCTCTGTGAGTATGCTCTTTTTGCGCTCTTCGTTTGTTCATTGAGAGAATGAAAGAAAGAGACAGTATGTTTCGTTGTTTGTGCTTTGATTTGATTGTGTTTTGATTTTGATTTTTTCTTCTTTTTTTTTTAAAGCAAAACAAAGTTTGCGGGGTCAGCTACTATATAAATAAATTTACACAAAGTTTAAGAAAGTGGGCGGTATGGGGTGGTCGAAGCCCCACCAATTTTTTCTGTCATTCATACAAAGACGTAACCAAAGTTTCAGATTGAAGTATTTTTGGCCGCTCTCTCCAAACAAGTCCACTGTGAACCACGGAACCCTCCGTGTGCGAGTCCGACTCACACTTGGCTGATTTTTATACTCTTCACGGGAGTGAATAGTATTATAAATTTGTCATGAAGTTTGTAACACACAGAAGGAGACATCGCTGACCACATAAAGTGTATATATTGTGATCAGCTCGATGAGACGAGTTGATTTAGCCATGTCCGTCTGTTCGCAAAACTAGTCCCACAGTTTTTGAGCTAGAGAGTTGAAATTTTGTACATAGGTTTTTTTTTTACCAAACGCTGAACATTTGTCGGAATCAGCCGGATCATTAGGGGGGTTACCTCCCATACAAACCCCTTTTAAATTAATGTTCCTATTAGAAAAAGTTTTTTACTTGTTAAACTGAAATTTGGGCACTATAAGGTTCTGTTCCGTATCCATCAGCCATGTAAATTTCATGATCCGAGGGTTACCAGCAAGGCTACCTCCCATACAACCTCACATTAAATGACAAACTTATAAAGAGTATAAGTACAATAAAAATACAACGCAACTCAAACTGTGTTCTTTGTTGATACTGAAATTTGTGTTCTTTGTTGATACCTAAACTGTAACAGAGAGAATATAGAGATGCTAAGAAAGGAAGGTTGGATGCAACCCGGAGGAGCGTCTTTCTGGTTTTTTGTATGTTAATTGACAATAGTTGCATGCGGTAGCTCTGAACAGAGAAGTGGTCATCATAGCTGGTATTACTTGCACTGGAAGAATTCCCTTCTGATGACTTTCTTTGCAGCTAGAAATGTTTAACTAGTACTTATTTTATATTTTGTGTTTCATCTTTAACTTTACTTTTTTTGTAACTGTTATGCTTTAATATTAAAATAACAGAGAATCTATGACACAGACTTGTCAACTTGCGGATATAATCGAGAGTCAGTTTTTTTTATTTTCCGACTCGGACGGAAAAGAAAAATATGATGAAATTCTTCATATTATATGATCAAGTGTTCACACGATCATTTATGTAATCTATATTTTGTATATAAAATAAGACGAGAAAACAAGTTTAACGACTTTTCACTCCAACAACGTTTGACCAAACAGCATGAAAGTTGGCATGTGTATGTATTTCTTCTGAAGAATGTTTATATGCTATCCTCTTTGTTGCAACTCGCAAGTTTTTATATATTTTCATATTTTTTTTAATAAGTGCACTTATTTTGACTCTACTGTAATTGCTACAGAACTCCGTTTCTGTTGATCATGTTTTAAAGTTTAACGGTACAGATGGTACGAATCTATGCCACTCTATTGAAAAGGGAACATTCGTTAGTATCAAAAAATTAAACAAATGTGGATGGACAAAATTAGAGCGAGGAAGGAACAATGAATACAAAAATCGCACACTAACATCACGACGGGGCCGCAGCAACGCGTGCCGGGCTATGCGAGTTTATATATATGTATGGATGTGTACTAGACTTGAGCGTGAATGCGTTCAAAACGGCTTTTGAATCATTCACTGTAAAATGTGTTTGAGCATTCATTCATTCATTTTTAGTGGATGTGAATGTGTGTTGTGTTTCATTTCTGATGTATGAATGTCATTCACATTCATGTGTTCTTATCTACACAGATAGTGAATGAAGATGAATGTTGAGTGAATATGGAACATGGAATTTTTTGTGCATTTTACAACTGTATATTTAACAGAGGCGTACGCAGGGGGGTCGGGGTTTGGGGGTTCAAACCCCCCCCGAAATGAATAAAAATTTTTGCAGTGAAACTTCTTTAGTGGCGCTGCGCAAAAATTTAGAGTAAAATTTGAGTGAAAATATACAAAATGTAACGTTTTTAGATTTCTGTATCTCATGAACCGCACTAGGTAGAGACTTGAAATTTTCACAGAATGTGTATTTCTATTGCCATATCCCCAACAAGTAATAACATTTTTGGAAAGTCTACCGGAAAAGTCTCAATAAAGAGATTACAATTACACAACAATAACATGCAGCTTCCCAGCTAGCATTTGTTTGATTGTGTTTTCTACAATCCTCTTACTCATTTTTGACTACTTTATGTGATTAAAATATGAGTGTTCATATAGTTAGTCAAAAGGAATAGTCAAATATGACTATTATTTATGATTAAAAAGTGATGATAATTATTTCCGTCATTTGCATGAGTTGTTGTTGATCATTTACGTTGCAGGTTGCATTCGTCGAACTGCAACTGATATTTGTAACGTTTCGACTAGACGGCTGCATCAGCGCACTCAAACTAACAGACCCACTGAGTATTACTGAGTGACACTCAAAAACTCGTATGCGAAAATCAGCAAAAACCAGTTTTTTGAGTTTGAGTAAAAATTTAACCAGATGTGCGATCATTCAAATTGAGTTTATTCGAATAGTTAGTTGAGTAACTCGTGTGCCACTGATAAAACTCATGCATTCATTGATTCATTCATTTTTCATTCTGGGTTTGACTATTCCTTCTGCGTCTTCGTTTCGACGCGCTTCTACACATAGTCCCATAATTATTTGCAATGTCAAAAAGAACACTAAAACTTTTAACTATTTTTTGGCGTCTTTCGAATATGATAACTTTTGTTTTTTATAAAAGATAACTGTATTTATTTTCTTTTAATAAATTGTTTCTTACAGTTAAAATTTATCGTTCAAAGGAAGTTTTACTACTACTCTTGACACTGCATACTATGTGTACAAGCGCATTGATCATTTCTTCATGTCTTCTTCTTTCGCACTCTGAGTGCATGAGTTTTTTCACGACTAAATAGAATTTTGCGCTATGAGTTGCGTCGCACAACTATACCCAGAACGTTTGGTTTTGGTTATTGCTATGTTCGTTTCTCTCTCATCTGGTTACAAAACTCAATCATTCATTTTTGGCATGAGTACACTCAAAAGCCATTTTCTGCACTCAATGCTGCCCTCTAGTTCCGACTGTTGAAGTAAGATGTTCTGCTTTAAACAAAAATAAATTAAAAGTGAATTATTTTCCAAAAAAAAATTTTGAGTGAAATTTTTCAGCAAAGTAAGTAAATAATGTCGGGATGAGTTTGTACGTATATTTGCATATTTTTTTAAATTTTGCCCAATTAATTTGTTCTTGATTTGAATAATTTTATTTCAAAAATTCGTGGCAATGGACAGTCGCAGTTTTTAAGAAGTGCCATCCGAAAAGTGTTTACCTATGAATTCGCCTCTTTATTCAATTGGAAGGGAACCAATGAGAAACCTATCGTTGAGAAGTTGTATCCTAAATGAAATCATCGAAGCTGCAGGCAAAATCATAGTATCGAACTTGGTAAAACGTGTTAACATGTCTCGATGTTTCGTAATTATTGCTGATGATACCACAGATATTCGTGGAATTGAACAGTTATCTCTTTGTGTACGATTCGTGGAAGAGCAAAACGGAGAATATTTCATCCAAGAAGATTTCTTGCATTTTGTGGCTGTCAACGATGTAACTGGAAAAGGACTGGCAAACACATTACTTACTACCTTGCAATTTCTTGGCATTAATATTTCTTATCTGAGTGGTGAAGGTATTTCTACAAATTTTTATTATTCAGTTTGTTTGGTGTAGACTTTGATGATGTGAATTTTCACTGGTTATGACGGAGCGAGTGCAATGAAAGGACAATTCAAGGTTTGCGCAGCGGAAGTCAGAAAGATCTATCCCAATGCTATTTATCTGCACTGTGCAAATCATAGTCTTAATTTAGCTATCACACACGCTTGCAATGTCACGCCCATCACAAATTGCATTGGGACAATAAAGGTTGTTGTCAATTTTTTCCGCAAATCTGGCCATATTTTACAAACAAAAATTAAGGAAGCTGTACCAGACGCAAAGCAAACACGTCTAATGAAGTTTTGCGAAACGCGGTGGGTTGAACATCTTGACTGTTTGCATATATTTTCTGAAGTGTATGAAAGTATTTCTTTGGCGTTGGAAGAATGCAATCAAATAATGAACAAAGTCGAAGGAGTTTGCTGACTTCAATCAAAACGTCTGAGTTCGTTATCGCTTTAGCAGTCTTGAAGCCTATTTTTGCTTGACGAAAACACTGAGTCAACTCTTGCAAAAAGGAGACTGTGATTGGAGTCTATGCGTTCAATACGCTAACGATTTGCACGAAGAATTTCGTGAAATGCGTAGAAATGCAGATGATTCATTTAAAAGCATCTTTAAGACTGCCACAAAAATTGATCGAAGATGGAGGCTTCGAAATAAAAGTCCCTCAAGTAGTTGGAAAACAAAAAAATCGTGACAACTATGAAGGAGGTTCAGAGCCATATTATCGCCGATCGATCATGATTGCTTTCTTAGATCACTATATAGAAGAATTGGATTCTAGATTTCTTTAACACCGTGATATTTTATCAAATATACAAAATCTTTTTCCAACAAAAATAGCAAAGCTGGATTTAACTCACTTGAAAGAAAATTTTCCAAACTCAGTGGCCGAATAATGACACTGTTACCGAAGAGTTCGAAGCGGAATGTGGAAAAGGTATTTGATTTCGATTTTTCATTAAAGGGAAAAAATTCATTGGATTGTTGAAAAAACTTTCATTTACAGATACTGCTTGAGAATAACAGATGGAAAAGAGCCTAAAAATCCAACTGTGCATCGATACCTGCAAATAGCTGCAACTCTACCTATATCTGCTGCACCCAGTGAACGATCATTTTCAACTCTTCGTAGGTTGAAAATTTACTTACGAAATGCCACTAGCGAGGACAGATTGAACGGTTTGGCTCTTCTCAATACTCATAGAGATGTCGAAGTCTCAAGCGAAGAAATTTTGGATATCATGGCAGCAATGCCCAGAAGAGTCGATATCGTTTTATAATGAGTTCATGTATTTGTGAATGTATCTTATAAAATAAAGTATATCTAAGTTAGCTGCACTATTTTCGCATCCATTTCTTAATCTTATGCAAAATTTGAAAGGATCACACAACTATGAAGTGAATGATCCACTCGTTTTTTCCACATTCACTGTTTTATTTCGTGTGCTGTGAATATGCAGGCACAACACTCATTCAATTCATTTCTCAATGAATGAGTCACTCACTCACTCACTCATATCTTCCTTCACACATATCTAAGCCTCTGCTGATCTGTGGGTCACAGCACCCGGTTGTATAACGCAACTCCACGTCGAGCTCACACTCTACCCGCATTTGGGTACAACCACAGCCACTACGATACTCCCATAAAGGGACCGTCTCTGCTAGCCAGGGCAGAAACAAGTTCCGTAAGCTCCTGAACACATGTGGTACCAGAAAAAAAGCCTCTGGTCAGATTTCGTACCCGAGCTACTACCAATAAATTTAAAGTCGCACAAGCACCAAGTACCCAAAACACTGCATACGAAAACAGCCGATCACAAAAAAACCGCATACGCAAACAACCGATCACAAAAACACCGCATACGAAGAAAGCAGATCATTTGAACACCGCATCTGAAGACAGCCAATCACACCGGGGTTTTTTTTGTTCTTTTTTTCTTGTTTGTAGTAGAGAACGTCGAATTAGCTTAACTAATTGAATGATAGAAAGAGGGAGAAAAAGATAAAAAGGGATTTATTCAATTTCATTTTATAAAATACATTAACACCCTTCCCTAAAATAATTTAAAAAAAAATGTGATGAGACAACATTTAGAACATAACTTATATTAATTAACCTTGATCTATCCCCTTTGCTTTAAGTTTAATGACTCTAATACAGTTAATATGTAAATAAATAAATAAAATTAACCGGCATAAATAATATAAACTTTCAAATTTTTGTTTGTTTTTAATAATAACAAAGAAGTTAATACTTTCTCGCATTAAACAAATTTTGAAGAAATCTATTTTAAAAGCATTATTTAACTTAAAATGTATGGTTGTTTGCAGTTTATTTCTACTTTGTTTCAAAGCAAAGCATCAGCGACATGCATACATATTTATATAGTACATACTTGACAATACCCAAAACACCGTAAAAAATTGATGCGGTGTTTTTTATACACATGCTCTTTTTGTTGCGATCACACCAATACTTATCTCTCTTCTCTTTAATCATTTTTATACCCATTCGGATATGTAAGAAATAACACAGATTATAATACGAAAGAAAAAAATTACCTGAGTGAGAGAACAAACAATACTCAATGCATCGCTACAATTTCAATCGCTCTCCGCATGGGTATAAAGGTAGGCATTGACCGTACAAATATTTGCACAAATGTTACGAAAAGAGAGAGAGCGGAAAAAATTTGTGTTGTCGATGGCATTGTTTTTGCGCTTGTGCAAATGGTGGACGAAAATCAAAACGTTTTGATTAGTCTTCAAAACTTTATTCTCATTTATGCATTTGTGTGCGTATTTAATGTGGATCAGAGGTGTGCGCAAACACGAACAAGTAGCCTTCGTGAACATTTTGAAAATAATGAGCGAAGAAAGATTCGTGTCTGTATTGCTCTCAAGTGAGAACAACAATATTATGTGAACGCGATTATTATTGCTTGCTGCGTTCTCTGGTGTGGATGATGAAATTATCTCATTCTTGTGAAATTTTTGTTGTGAATAGACCAGAATTCGCAAATAACAGTCAACATATAGTTTCAATGCCGAACACTTATGTTGCTTTGCTTATGCACTCTCTCCTAAGTTTGCAGTTGAGCAAAAAAACTGACTGTCTAACAATAACAACTTTTTTAGACCAATTTGGTCAATCTCTCAAAAAGTAGTGTTTCTGAGAGGCCAGAACGAAATATGTGGAAAGCATAAAGGTCCGTGTTGTTGGTGTGATGAAACATGAGTTGAGAGAGTCGGAGAGAGAGAGAGCGTGCAAAACAATACAGATCTGCATGTGCATGAGGCGAGACAAGGGCATAGCCTGAATTTTGTTCAGAAGGTTATTGGAAACAAATATGTTATTACACTAATTATAAATAGTAAACTATTGAAGATACAGCAATACACTTTTAAGACAATTTTAATAAGTAATAATATAAAAAGTATCCACAACACAGAGAGAGCTCTTCTTCTTATTCACACACAATTTGTTGTTGGATAATATCAGTGTACTCAACAAAGAGAGAGAGAAGCGCAAAAGCAGCCGCTCATACAAGTGCATATGTACCCAAAGATCTTTTTGAATTTTTCGTGAATTAGTCCAGAATAATCAGACGGAAGAGAAACTGAAAAAAGTGTTTTTGGTTGAGCGATAATAGAAAATAGAAATGAATGTTGAATGGTCTTTTTTTAACAGTTTTGCATTGTGCGCGCATTTAACAGTTTTTTGCAAACAACCTGAAACTGTTGACTGTTATCTGCGAACTCTGGAATAGACGCGTGTGTAAAACGGACAAAATAAATGGTAAAGAAAAGATCAGAAACAAAAAATCGGTCAAGTGAGAGTCGGACTTGTACCTCTGTCTGAAGTTATGTAAAATTAAGTAATGTGTTTTTGTTGCAAAAGTGGAATATTTATCACCCAAAAGTATGCTACAAAGAAAGTAACCAAAATAAAAATTTGGGTTTGTATGGAAGGTACCCTTCCTAGGAATCCTAGGATCCATGGGTATGAATATGGATCACACATTCATAGTGTCCTAATTTCAGTTCGATAAGTTAGAAAACAAAAAAGTTTGTCTAATAAGAACATTAATTTAAATTTGGGTCTGAATGGGGACCTCTCTATGTTTTTAACATTATTTTATTTTTTGACGTTATACACGCAATTGAATTACACACTTTGTGAAAATTTCAGCTCTCTACCTATCACGGTTCATGAGATACAGCCGGAGTCGGACGGACGGCAAAAGCTTAGAAATAGGGTCCCGTTAGCACCCTTCGAGTACGGAATCCTAAAACGGAAATATGTATTACATATTATATATTTGATTATTGTATTACTGGTTTCTTCTTTTTTGTTTCTGCTTTTTACAATATTATAAATTGTGGTTATTGTTTTCAAACAAAGCAAACATTTCATTCAGCTTGTAGAATAGAAAAATGAAAAAAAAATTTTGAGCATTTATTGATGTGTATGAAAGCATTGCCGGAAATTCCATACGGACATAATACCGCCGAGAGCTAAAGAATCGAAATGTTAGTGAGATGTCGGGTGCTGGCGGGGAAGATTCATATGAACCCACATGTGCGGAGCAGAGGGTTTGAGGCTGACGTTCGATCGAACACGTCTGGTCGATTGCAGCTTCAGACTCTGATAGGACAAAGGAGAATGACCTATAATCAATTGGTGACAAAACACAGAACTGATCACACGTGACGACGCGCTGAGTTAGTTCGGTCGAAACAGCAACAACAACAACAGTAGCAATATCTCCTTATGTACTAACATTGTCATTATGTACAAATTTGATGTAATGGAGAATTAAATAACAGAAGCAATCAATAAACAATGTAAATAAAGAAAGTAAAGTAAATACGATTCGAAGTGTCTTTTCTTTCAAAACGGTGCTTAAAAAATATTATCCTCCTCAAAACATTTGGTGCCACGCCGTGATTTTGTTCACAATAATTATAGTGAGTTGTTGTTGTTGT
Source organism: Amiota communis (assembly GCA_037043315.1). Taxonomy (NCBI): domain Eukaryota; kingdom Metazoa; phylum Arthropoda; class Insecta; order Diptera; family Drosophilidae; genus Amiota; species Amiota communis. Next base: position 240,747 of record JBAMAV010001552.1, on the reverse strand, counting down.
TGTTCGATACGCGTAAACTTAAAGTGCATAATATAAGGGTAAAATACTAATCAGAAAGCAAAGTGAAGCGACCCCCATGTTGAATTCAGTGTTTTCTTTAAGTTTAAAATCTTTGTGACTCCCAACTTTTGGGTAGCTATCGTGTCTACATTCCAATAGAGTACAACCGCGCAGAACATATAGTGCACCATTTAATAATTATTCTATAGTGCTATAATTATTTCATTTTTGGTTTCGTGTCTTGTGCATATCGTTGGCAAGGCAAGTTTCACACATATACATAGGAACCGTTTCTATCGTTAAGCGTCTATGTACATGCAAACGTGTAGCAATACATAAGATCAATTATTATTTCGGTACAGACTAGACATAAGTACGAACGCATTCAGTTGCTTAGCATAACTGAGTACCATTGAATGTCGTAGTCAATTTTTTGGAACCACACACAATAAGAATGAATTTTAATTCATTTGAGAGAGCGTTGCCATAGCAAACGATCGCATTCAAAACGATTGGAACAAGAAGAGTGTGTAAAAGAAGCTAAAGAAACGAAAGGAACAAGAAAAACATTCATTGTATTCAGACTCACAACAACAACAACAATTGCACACAAATTCTTCGAAATTGTTGTTGTGTGTCGGGGAGAGCATTTTATTTTTTGAGGGGAATTTGTGTGCAATTGTTGTTGTGAAATATAGTCGGGGATGTAAATATGTTTGCATACTAACAAACAACGCAGTACAAAATAACATTCAATATAATTCGGCACCGCTTCGTTTGAATGAAAACATGGAACACTCTTTCAGCTGCATTCAGCCATTGGAATTCATTTCAGTGAATGTGAATGTCAAATCCATTCATTTGAGCATGAGTACCAAAAATGCCCTTTTGAATGAATTCATACAGATGTCTAATACAAACGCGATGTACAGTTTCTCGATTTAGCTGTTTCTTAATACATACATTCTTTATATACATAAACGCATTACATACTTTACATAAATAGATACATACTCAGTGCGCAGGTGTTCTGTTTAACAGTTTCATAAGCATTTATACAATAGCATACACAGAATATCAGTGGCAAATTCGTTATATACATAGTCATTGTGCGGAATTTCGGCTTAACTGATTTTTGAAATACATTACATATGTATACTTGCGCAGTGCGGGACATATTTTTATAAAAATGGAGCAAAAACAATCCGTGCAAGATCAATCCGTCGCGTAATGCTCCATCGGTGCCAAGTGAACTTGACTTCCGAAAGGTTAAGGCTAATTCGATTGAACATTACGCGCTATGAAAAATTTTGAATCGCCGGTCGTATTATCTAGATTAAATGAAGCGTATGTGTCGGTACGTTTAGATAGATTGGAATCCATAAATTCAAGATTTGACTCAGCACAGTCAGAGTTTGAAAGGCTAGACTTTAAAGAATTTGAGAGTGATGCTCGAAGCACTTTCTCAAATCGTTTTTGTGAGCTTAAAGTGAAGCATACTCATGAGCTTAACCTTCATCAAAAAGACACAGCTGCTCATTCTACTGAACTGCGGAAATTTATTAATGATCCAAACATATCAATACTTGGGCAAACACGTACTTATCGTTTGCCTGAACTGCAGTTGCCGAGGTTTTCTGGGGATTATACTCATTGGCCTGATTTTTACGCAATGTTTAACACCATCGTTGGTAAAAGTCGGGACATGTGTAAAATGGAGAAGTTCCAGCACTTGCGGTCTTGCTTGGATGGTGTCGCTTTGGATGCAATATGATCTCTTGAGCCAACGGAATCAAACTACGATAAGGCGTTAGATTTTTTATTATTATTGTAAACAGCAAGATCGGAGTTAAAAACTATCGACCTAGCTTAAGAGATACAGCAATGGCATCTAGTGGCGTTCAGCTTATGATACAGTATAAGATATATTTTTAGAGTACATATGAATAATGGTTGAATAAAGTTATGAACAAATTTACAGTGAATATTTACATATAAGTACTTATATAACTTATCTGTTTAAACTAGGAATGCTTAAATAAATCTGATTTTATAAAATTTAGGTAATAATGGTTGCTTATAAGTATGTAACGAATATTTATATATATATATATTTTTTTTTTTTTTTAATATTAACGAATATGGTTATTTTGTTGTAGTATATAAATTTTGCTTATATTAAATGGAATAAGTTGGCTTCTTTTAGAAACTTTATAATAATTTCTATATTTTTCTGGGGGGGGGGGGGCTAAGTTTGTAACACTTCTGTGATGATTGTTGATTGTCTACGGGGCAGTGCAAACAGAGGCGAAAGGCTATATTGCCGAAAGCCTAAAGACCGACCATTGTGGTAAACATAGACCCTATCTCAGCCGAAGTCATAAGAAAAAATCAACTCTGGTTGAACTATGGCTTTGGTAGAGTACAAGCGCCCCAAGAATAAAAGTGAGGCGAATGATGGGACACATGGTAAAGTGTCTGAGGCACGAGCGAGCTCCAAAAGCTCAAAGTGTCCATCCACGATTACTGCAGAGACAATACCAGAGCAACCACAGTGCTCTAATGTCGCTGCAGTAACTACTTCAGCTTCTGGTCCAACAGCAAGACGTGAGCAGGTTAAGGAGGGCATAAGAATGCGACCATCGCTTCATGCTGCCACCAAAAACCCATGCCACGATCACCAGCGTGCTAAAAATGGAGGCTATAGATCCGCAGAAGAAGCGATATTGCTGGGTAGGAACAGAGGGCGGAAGGTGCCTGTAAAAAAGCCATTTACTGGCACTTCCCAACGCAAACCCAGCAGCAATACAAGGCAACTCGGATGCCTCCAAATAAACCTCCATCGTGCCAAAGCTGCCTTAGATATACTGACAAGGAGATTTAACGCTGAGCTCTTGGATGTAGCTTTCATCCAAGAACCATGGGCATTTAACGGAGTCATCAAAGGGCTCCAAAACTCAAATGGTAGGTTGATCTATGCCACCAATAAGAATCGCCCTAGAGCGGCGATTCTAATTAGTAACCAACTAACCATTCTTCCTTTCTCAAGGTTTATTTCTGAAGACCTAGTGGTGATTTGGGCAAAAGTGCCTACCAACAAAGGGGAGCATGAGGTCATCCTTGCCTCTGCTTATCTACCGGGAGACGCGGCTACTGCCCGCAACGACATTAACACAAGGGGTGAGTACCTTCTTGAATTTTTACTAAGTCATAATATTACCATATTAAACCGAGGCAACGAACCGACGTTTGTGAATGCAATAAGAGGGGAAGTTCCTGATCTCACTCTTGCTAGTCACAATGTCTCATCGGAAGTCTCAAATTGGCACGTGTCACAGGAAACATCCATGTCGGATAATATGCACATACGGTTTGGTGTGGGTGCAACTGTAACACAAGCCAAAGTTTACAGAAATCCCAAGAAAACCAACTGGGATATCTTTTACCTCTATCTACAGCATGGTACTAACTGCTCAAATAAGCATATTTTTTTAAAATCAGAGCTTGAATCAGAAGCTGAAGAGCTTCATTGTAATATAATCAATGCCTTTTAAAAAAGTTGTCCAGAAAAAGTGCATAAACCACGAAGGGATGTTCAACTTCGAAACAAGGCAAGAAGATTATTCAATAGAGCTAAACGAACGGGGGACTGGGTTTCCTATAAAGAGGCTCTAACTGTCTATAATATAGAATTGAGAAGATCTAAAACAGCTACATGGAGGAATCATTGTGAGAAGATCTCAAATCTTCCAGATGCGATTCGCCTTCAAAAAGCCTTAGTTAAAGATCACTCAAACGGTATTCGTACCCTGAGAAAACCAGATGGCAGTTTTACACAAAACCCAGGAGAAACCAGCAAACTGCTGCTGGACACTCACTTTCCGGGTCACTCAGCTTCTAAAGAACACCCAGTACTGGTGGAATCCACGGTATCCATCAATACTGTAGATGTTAAGCTGGCTAGTAAACTGTTCCATGAAAAACGGGTGCAATGGGCTTTATCATCATTTAGCCCATACAAATCTCCAGGGCCTGATGGGATATACCCTTGTCTGCTCCAACATGTAGCCAAGTACATTGTCCCAAAATTGGCCAATATATTCAGAGCAAGTCTCTTGCTAGGGCATATCCCTACGAAATGGGCTGAAGTCATTCCAAAGGTAGGGCAAAAGCCAGAACAGCTACCTAAATCTTATAGACCTATAAGTCTCAGCTCATTTTTCATAAAATCAATGGAAAAAATTTTGGATCAGTATATAAGGAATAACAACCTTATAAATTTTCCTCTGCAAAAACTGCAATTTGCTTACCAACGTGGCAAATCAACAGAAACTGCAATACATAGCCTAACAACTGTCATTGAAAAGGCTCTTGATTCCAAACAAATAGCTCTATGTGCATTTATCGACGTATCAGGAGCTTTTGATAATACTTCATATGAGGCAATAGAAAATGCCCTTCTACGGAAAGAAGTACCCACACCTATTATTAAATGGATAATAGCTATGCTTGAATCTCGGACTATTAATTTACAGCTTGAAAGAGAATTAAAATCTATCACAGCCACAAGAGGTTGCCCACAAAGGGGTGTACTCTCTCCACTTCTGTGGACTTTAGTGATAGATGAACTCCTCTACAAGCTTAATGGTCTAGGTTTCAATACACAAGGTTATGCAGATGACCTAGTTGTATATCTTGTGGGCTGGCATGAGCAGACTATCTCTGACCGCATGCAACAAGCCCTAAAAATAATAAATAAATGGTGCAGTGAGAAATGGCTCTCCATTAACCCATCAAAAACTGTGCTGGTGCCATTCACCAGGAAGAGAAACATTACTCTCAAATGTCCTGTGTTAAATGGCATCACAATCCAATTTTCCAACGAAGCGAACTATCTAGGGGTTATCCTTGATAAAAAGCTAACGTGGAACCCACATCTAATAAAGTTACAAAAAATTTCTTTTCTGCATTCTTTGCTTGCACTAGACTTTTTGGTAAAACCTGGGGTCTAAATCCCAAAATGACCTACTGGACATTCACTACGGTCATTAGACCAATAGTCACGTATGCTTCCATTGCATGGTGTCCTAAAGTCAAACAAAGGAATGCAATAAATATACTAAGTAAACTGCATCGACTTGTTTGTGTCAGTATCACAGGGGCTATGAAAACGTGTCCCACTGACGCACTAGGGGTGCTCTTATACATCCCACCATTACCTATCCTAATAGAAAAGGAAGCTACTATTAGCGCCTTGAGACTGGAAGGTATTGCCGATTTAAAAAGGGGCAATATTAAGGGACACCTAAAAATTTTAAAAAATGTTCTAGACAGTCCGATTTTGCAGAGAGATGATACTCTATTGACTAAAAATATCTTCTTCAAACTTTTTCAAATCATTATTAATGATCGTGAAGACTGGAGAACTAATTCTATAAAATTCAAATCCGGCTCCCATATATGGTTTACAGACGGGTCTAAACTTGAAAATGGTTGAACAGGGGTGGGAATTTATGGCCCAAAATTCAAAAAATCTATCCCAATGGGTACCTACCCAACAATATTTCAAGCGGAAATGTATGCCATTGAAATCTGTGCGAGGGAATGTCTTCGCAGGAAAATGAGAGGAGTACATATTTACATACTCTCGGATAGTCAAGCGGCCTTAAAAGTCTTACAGTCGGTCACTTTCACCTCAAAGATGGCATATGACTGCCTTAACCTGTTAAATGAACTGGGTAACTTTAATACTGTTGTATTAAGGTGAGTACCAGGACATGAAGGTCATGAAGGCAATGAAAAGGCCAACTACTTGGCTAAACAAGGGGCGATCATGCCCTTCTTCGGTCCTGAGCCTTTCTGTGGTCTCTCGGAAAGCCACAAAAACGAAGCAATCAGGAAACTTGAGGGTAAGAAATTTCTAAAACAATTCCTCACTCTTTCAAAGAGTATCTCGAATAAGCTTCTCTCACTCAGTAGAGTAGACTTACGCATTTTGACTGGATACTTCACTGCAACCTAAGGTATCATCAAAATAAGTTAAGTCTTTCCGACACTGACGTATGCCGATTTTGTGAAATGTATAAAGAAAGTTCAGAGCATATACTCTGCAAATGGCCTGCACTCGGTAGACAAAGACTTCACCACCTCGGTGACACTGTTGTTAATCCACACAAATTGTGGAACAACAAACCCCAAGTAATGTTAAGATTCATCAAAAGTCTAAACTTATAGGGTTTCTATTAAATAAGGCCATGTACAATAGATCTTATTGATCGCTGTGTTTTCGGGCCCGTTATTATTATTATGTTTTTCTGGGACGGGTGTGATAATAGTTCAGCGATGTTGGAATAGGAAGGGATTTGGGATTGCATATTAGATAATGCAGGGCATACATTAAATATGTGGTCTATTATTATTTCTGCGTTAGTTTGCAAAGGTGGCATCTGTTGGATTTGGTTGTATCTAGGTAGTGTCGGTGTGTGATGTTTGTGTGACCTAAACGTAGTTTGATTCTAAATATTTGGTATTGATCTTTGGATTTGATAAATTGGTGTGCTGATTGATTTTCCATGAATATGTGATTATACCATGTTGATGTTTGTCTATTGAGACTTTTTGATCTCAGGTTGTTTTTAAGGAGTTTACTTATATCAGGGAAGTTAGCGTTGTGCGTATATATAAGTGGGTTTTTATATGGTGCCTTTGCTTCTTGGTCTGCTATTTCGGTCCCTTTTATTCTTTTGTGCCCTGGAATCCAGAGAAGTATTATTTTTGGGTAATGTAGCAGAAGGAGGGATCTTATGGCTGATTCATAGTAGTTATGGTTTTCGATATTTTTAATTGCTGTCAGAGCTGATAGGGAGTCAGAACAGATTATAAAGTTGCCATGCATGCGTTTGATTAAGTTCATTGCTTCGTATGGCTGTAATAGTCCAATATTCAATGAGCTATCTTCGTTTGTTATAGCGAAAGAGGTGTCATGGTTAGATTTGAATCCGTAAGTATATATAAAGCTGTAGTTCTTATATGTTCTATATTCTGAAAAAAGTTTATTGAAGATAGAGTGGTGGGTGTCATCTTTGTTGTACTGGCTGAGTTCTGTTATGATGGCATTAGTTGGAAGATACCAGGTTTTTTTGGTGTTACGTCAGGAGTGGTAATAACTGGGATATTGTGTTTAACACATAGTTTAATCGAATTAAAGATAGCTGATGGGCTTTTTTGTTTATTATTTATTTTTTTTATTTTTGCTACTAATTTGTGTAGGGGGGAGTTGTGAGGGAAGAGTATGCATTTAATAAGTTTTTATGTGAGAAAGTCGCGTCGTTCTGTAACAGTATTTATATTGGATTCCTTTAGAAGGTTATTAATTGGCGTTGTGCGAAATGCACCTAAGACTGTTCTGATAGCTGTGTTTAAAATAGTTTGTATTTTTTTCAGAGAAGAAATTGCTGTGTTGCAATAAAATGGTAAGCCATAGTCAATTTTTGTTAATAAAATTGCATTTAATACGGATATAAGTGTGTGGGTGTTGCTGTTAAATTTGAGACTAGATAAACATTTGATGATGTTAAGTTTTTTAGTAAGTGAATTTGCAAGATTTTTAATATGGTTATTCCACCTGTATTTATCATTGATGGCTAGGCCTAATACTTTGAGAGTAGAAACTTTAGGAAAAGTGTAGTTATTTGTTTTAATTGTGCAATGGCATCTCTTCTTTCTGCATACATGTAAATGTTTACATTTGGAAAGTGATAGGGAAGAACCAGAAAATGCACACCATTCGGCTATCTTTGAGAAGGTCTCGTCTAAATTCAGGCACATATTCGGTCTATTATAGTATACCAAAGGTGGAGAAAGTGGCAGCAAGCAGTCTACGTAAATTAAGCGGCAAGATTAATGCACACTTAATAGCACACGTTTACTTATCAGATGTATTAAGCAAGTGCACTTCGCGGACGATTATAGGGCACTTCAACTCAAAAGAAAGCTTTCATCTAAAAGCAACTTCTATCACTTAATACAATCATTGACTCGAAGGGTCTGATGAGGGTTGGCGGACGGCTTCAAAACTCTTACTTGGATTATGATGCTAGGCACCCGTTGTTATTACCAAAGCATCATCATGTTACTAGCGCAATCATCATGTTTTTTCATCACAAATTCTTACATGATAGGCCTCAGAGTCTTCTTTTTGGCCAATCGGAGGTCGCAAGACCGTATCAAACATTGTAAACAAATGCATGCGCTGTTTTCGACCAAAGCCAAGAATCGCTGAACATATTATGGCTCCATTGCCTGCGAATCACATTCAGCCGAATCGTCCATTCTGGACAATTGGTATTGACTTTTGTGGACCATTTTTTCACAAATCGGCCATCGATTAAATGCTACATTGCAATTTCCATATGCTTCGCTACTAAGGCGACGCACTCATTCGGTGGCTTATGAGAAGCCAAATTTCGCTCTTATCGTTTTGTTGGCAAATCAATTTTGTCATTTAACGAACTTCATACACTTGTATGGGAAATCTCAGCGACCAATTTGTTTCACTTCAGAGAATCCAGATGACGTGGAAGTGCTCACTCCTGGGCATTTTCTGATCGGTTCGTCATTCGCTACAATTGATGAGCCTGACATATCGCATCTCAACATGGATCGTCTATGTCATTGGCATCGCGCGTGTCAGCTGCAGTAGATGTTCTGGAGAAAGTGGAGCGTTAGCTACCTGTCACTACTTCAAGAGCGTGGCAAGTAGCGCTCGGCGGCTACAAACCTACAACCACGCTTATTGGTGCTAATCAAATATGACAACTTGCCTTCACTCAGGTGGCAGCTGAGTCGCATTGACAGAGTTATTCCTGGGGACGGCAGTATCGTTCGAGTTGCTATTATCCGAACGACAAATGGCATAATCAAAAGGGTCATAGGTAAGCTTGCAGTTCTGCCCCTTAATACCACTTCAGTTGGAACTTTATCGCTTTCAACTGGGGAGCATGTTGGGAGCTGAGGCTGACGTTCGATCGAATGCGCCTGGTCGATTGCAGCTTCAGACTCTGATAGGACACAGGCGAATGACCTATAATCAATTGGTGATAAAACACAGAACTGATCACACGCAACGACGCGCAGGGTTAGTTTGGTCGAAACAGCAACAACAACAACAACAGTAAAAATAACTCCTTATGTACTAACATTGTCATTATGTACAAATTTGATCTAACGGAGAATTAAATAATAGAAGCAATCAATAAACAATGTAAATAGAGAAAGTAAAGTAAATATAATTCGAAGTGTCTTTTCTTTCAAAACGGTGTATAAAATATATTATCCTACTCAAAACATTTGTATGGTATTTTCACCAACTAAAATTCTTGGAAGACCAAATGGAGCACACAAGAGGCATGATTGAGGTTAGTGAGAAAAAAATATCTTTATTATTTGAAATGAATAAAAGTGAATCAAGGAAAAGTTTTAAATACTGTTCTGGCATGGAACTTTTCCTACCGTATTGAAATAATTGCAATATTGATTCCTCACAGTTTTAGCCATATTTGGCGAGTTTCTTGCATTGGAAACATGAAGGCTATGGAGGTTGCCAACAGCTCGGTCTCAATGGATTCAACAATTGGTGTATTTTCTGGCGCTAGGTGTATAGTGGTTCGTAAGATCCGAAACCTCGCTGATAAAATGCCAAAGGCATTACGTGCCCCGGTGATTCGATAATTGTAGATTCTTTCTTCATGTGCACAACATGTTCAACAGGCAACATACCACAGCATATTATGGTTCCAATCCAGCGTTCAGAAACATATTCCACCACCCCATCATACAGCTTTTTACAACCATCCAGTAACAGCTTCTCATTGAACAATAGAAAAACTTCTACTCCACATATAGTGTCAGTACTGAGTAGTGTCAAGAATAGCTTTGTATTGGTAATAATTATCGTATACTTCTGTCTTCGTTTGGGTAAGGAACCTAATAAAGCAGCGTGGTACAGACGCCCGCCTCGGTTGACGACTATTCACTCACTGACTCACTCCTTGACTTTGACAACTCGGCCCTTCCCCACATTCAGTATGGTCTTCATCATCGTCAGAAACATCTGAGTTGTACAACTGCTGGACTTATAAATTACACTCCTTTTGGTCGTGGCCCACTTTCAAACATTTGGAACAACGAGGTTTCCTTAGATGCTCCGGACATTTAGATGCTATATGACCCAGTTGGTTACAATTATAACATATTATACCGGTTCCATTCTTGCTATACCCGTGTGCTGGTTTAGTGCCGCTATTCTGCTTTGCTTTGCCATATCGTTGCTGCATTCCATGTCCAGATTTCATGTTTTGTAACGCAATAAATAGCTCGGAACATGTTCCTATATTTCCTGCCAACAATGCCATTGTTGACTCAGGTTGATTTAATCTATTTATAATGTATGAATTGATGATCTTTGCGTGTCGTCCAATTGCTAGCATGTCGTAGAAATACTCACTAAATGTTTCTTGTTGATCACGTCTTCGTCGCATCATTTCTCTGAGTGCATCAGCAGAACACACTGCAGACGGCAAATCTCGTTCTGAAACGCTAACAAATTGTTGCTAGCTTTTGAACATTGCATGAGCATCCAGCCATACCTTTGCTGCTCCTTTCATTTTGTGCTGGGCAGAGAACAAAATTGACATCGTCACTCCACGAATACACATTCTTCAGCTGTTCCACCTTATTCACAAATTGATGTGCCGTTGTGCCTCCCTTTATCGGATAGAACTTAGGTAGCATACCAATCACATCCCAAATATTAACACTGTTTGTGTTACCGGTTTGTACTACCGGTTTGTACCGGTCCTGTTGGGTACACTGATGTTGATTGGAATGAATCCACAATTTCAGTCGTTGCCATTTCCTGAACCATTGCCGTGCGCTCTAGACTCTCTGGACTCCTTGCTCCTGCCGTTGTACACTTATAGCTAGCACTGCTTGAGATAAATTCTCTACCAATATCTTTAAATCGTCAATTTGCTTCTGCATGCTCGAGTTTGATTCACACCGGCCAATATCGAAATCCTCCACTTCCACTTCGTCAGAACCCAGTACTTCAATGAGTTCTGCGATTTTGGCCGTATTGTTACCAGTCACTGGTATTTCGCATGCACGTACAATCACATTCAAATCAGTAACGCGCAACTCAGTTAATTTTGTTGACATCTTTAATAATTAATCCGATAGACAAACGCTTTGTTTGAATCCACCAACTCGATTAGCTTTTCCCTTTGCTCTTATTCGATTCAAACGCTGCTTTCGTTACCTGTCTATGGCGCCGTCTTACCTATTATCGTACTTTTAATCGGTTTCATTGATCTTTTTCCGTTTTGTGCACAACTTCTTAGCGCCACAAATTCGGCTTGTCCTATTTGTGCTTCGCTTCAATGCGCCGATCGTAGCGCTTTCCTTCGGCCTTATCTTTGTTGTGAGAGAACCGTTTTGCTTCCTGACAAAGCCGTGCCGTTTTGTTCTCTTCACTTCTTTTATTCACGTCTAGAAGCTTCGCTCTTTCGTTCTGTGTCACTTTGTTTCCTCGTTGTGAGAGAACCGATTTGCTGCCTATACGTGGCCTTGCCGTTTTGTCTTCCCTTCCTTTTTTTTCACTTTGCAAAAATTCCTTCATGCGCTCTCTCGTTGTGCGTGACTTGTATCCCATTTCTGATTTGTCAAGAATAGCTTTGTGTTGGTAATAATAATCGTTTATTTCTGTCTCCGTTTGGATAAGGAACTTAATAAAGCAGCGTAGTACACGCGTCCACCTCGGTTGACGACTGTTCACTGACTGACTCACTCCTTGACTTTGACAGTAGAAATAAGGATAAATCGACATCAGAGGAGACTACACAAGGGACGCTGCAATCGTTCTTGTCTATATTCGAGGATTACTACGCATTTTTTAAGTTACTATGAATTTTATAAATAAAGTAACAAATTGTAGGGTTTACTATTACAAATGTTTTGATTATTTTCGAGTACATTTTTCCTGTGTTTGAATTATATTTGTTCTGTCGAGCACCTCTCCTTCTCTTTTTCACACATCAATCAAACGGGTCTGCCACTAAACACATCTACTTCGCTTCGACTTATACCACCGACTGCTCCCACACGACTCCCACGCTCACTCTGCTGCTACTCAAAACACCCTCGAAAAGGAATCTTGAGTCGCGTTGCCAACCACTATTCTATAACAAGGGGCTGCCACCTGCCACAAACCCTCACAATCCTACAAAATTATTATTAAAATATTGAAGGATATTACTTATCATATTAGGATATTGCTGGTCTATTTTGTAATCCGATAAAATTCCCACAAAAAGGCACATGGTTTAAGGATTTAGACAGACGGTAGCATCTAACCTCAACAAGAAAATAAATAAAAGACCTCAGAGTGAGCGTGATCGTGTTAACATTTCTAACCTCAACAAGAAAATCAACCAAAGACATCAGAGTGAGCGTGGGCGTGTTAACATTTTTATAACATCAAATCAACCAAAATCAACACATGAAAAGTTGCTGCAACACGCCAACAACCAAAAACAACTGGACTCAACATATGAGGATGGTTCATTAAGTACCCATGTTTGACGATAGATGACGTTCCTGAGTGAAGTTAATGTTATCATCGTATGCTGCCATCTATCAGACGATGCTAATACAAATTTCAGACTGATTGATAGGTTAGTTTCGATTTGGCAGCTTTCCGAGTCAGGCGTGATTTTCGCTAAGATGGAAAAAGAGCAATATCGTTCAGTAATTCGCTTTTTGTTTTTGGATGGGAAAATATGCGAGGAGATAAAAGCAAAGTTGGATGCTGTTTATGGGGACACGTCGCCATCTATGACCACAGATAGATATTGGTTCAACGAATTTAAACGTGGGCGAACATCCGTTTTTGATGAGGAGCGCCAGGACGCTCGGCAGACGTGGTTACCGAGGAAATCATTGAAAAAGTCCACGACATGATTCTCGCTGATCGACGAACGAAAGTTCGCGAAGTAATAAAGGCCGTAGGTGTGTCGACCGGAACGAACGGCAATTAATATTTTACATGATAAGTTGGCGATGAAAAAATTGTCTGCCCGATGGGTGCCGCGATTGCTCACATTGGACAACAAGCGGAAAATTAAAGGGGATACTGCCGCATTAGGCGAAAAAGAAGGTGTTGTTTCATCACGATAACGCACCAGCACCATTTGGTGTTGTCTATGCCAAACTGCATGAATTGCGTTATGAATCGCTGCCGCACCCCCCCCGTATTCACCCGATCTGGTTCCCTGCGACTTTTTCTTGTTCCCTAACATCAAGAAATGGCTCGCGGGAAAAAATTTAGCCCAAACGAGTAAGTCATCGCTGAAACAGAGGCGTATTATGGAGAGTTAGACAAATCCTATTTTTTGGAGGGGTTAAAAAAATGGCGGAAACGTTGGGAGAAGTATATCTTTCTAAAAGGGGACTATGTTGAAAAATAAAAAACATTCATGTATTCTTTCATCATTAGCCTTTTGCCCTAATCTGTGCACAACACAGCTAGCTTCATTACAACTTTGTATTAAACGAATCAAAGTTCAATTGTGATATAAAGAAATTTGTGTAATTATTTGCGGTCTGCACACTGCAGGCACTTTGCCAACCATTCAACAACTAGGAGGAGAAAGAGCCCCAGAGCAACTTTGCTCAACTTTGACGTGCACAATCGTCACAACAGATACTGTTACAGCAGTTGTGATCGATAGTCGAGATGTAATCAGCTGTCGGTCACATAATCGAAAGCAATCCTGAAAAGCAAGCAAAGCAAACAATGAAGCTGTCACTTTTGTGTGTCGCCAATTTTCTGCCGAAAGTGAAGCAACGCCAACGCCATATTACCAATAACCATAATTTCAATATTTTATTTGTTATAAATAAAATAATAACACACGTTTAAATTTAAACTAACTTTGCCATAACACTCGTTTTCAAAATACGCCATTGGCTTCAGTGAACGCGCCGCGTGTGTCTGTACTTTTGCCAATAAGTATCAAATTATTGTTGTATGCCAGGGTACAATTTGCGAAGTGGGAAAATGCAAGGAGCCGATCAAGAAGATGGGGCTAGGGTTAATTCTTGATAGCCTTGCATCGCTTCGTAGGGAAGTCGAACAAATTCGCACAGAAGGTCAAAAAGCAAGCATGAATTGATCGATTACAATTTAAGACGCCCACAACAAGCCAAGACACGACCTTCAATGACGCCATAAATAGGCTAAACACACACAGTGATCTACAGCCCATAGCAGACATACCAAAAAGGCCCAAAATATATGATCTGCCAGTGTATTTTGGTGCGCCTGAGGAGTGGCCATTATTTTACGCCAATTATGAGGACACGACGAAAATATTTGTATATACAGAGCATGAAAACCTGATGCTGATATACTCAAGTGACGTGCCAAGAGTTACAGTTCAGGTTTGTCCGAAAAGAGTTGCTCATACGGGGTCAGATGGCAAAGTTGCAGCAGGTATCAGTGTTAGGTGAGTATAAGAATGAGCAAATCATCCAATTTGCCTCAATAGCGCTGCTGACGTCTTCATAGTGCGATCGTTACCTATAAGATATTGCCATGCTGGAACAGATGGTGAGCAGTGTGAGTGGGCACAATATTCGATCAATATAAAACCATTTGCTGACCAACATAAAGAATGGTCTGTCAAAGCAAAGCATGGTGATGCATGTGAGTGACGCCAATATTGAGCAGATGGCACTGTGCCCGCAGTGTTTAGGTAATCACAAGCTAAACGTCTGTAAAGCATACAAACAAAGTATTCTTGCCAACCGCTGGGATAAGGTCGTATCCAGTCAACTCTGTTTTGCTTGCTTGGCAAAAGGTCACCCTGACTCCAAATGAAGAAACAAGCGCATCTGTGCTCAAGATGGTTGCCAGAGATTTCATCATTCCAGTCTACATGGTCAGCAGTCAACTAACGGTAGCCACGTAACGGAAGAAAAACGAGTTTTAAGCTGTCGAACGGAGCGACCAGGAGAACATTTTTTCAAGATTTTGCCAGTTGCCTTAGGCGATTCAAATGGACAAATTAAAACACATGCCATTTTCGACGATGAATTATCAATATCCAATTATAGAGGATCGAGTAGCTGAAGAACTTGGACTCGAAGGCAACATGGAGCAATTGAAGCTGCAATGGTTTGGAGGACGAGTCACCACTGAAAAATGTAGACGGATGAGTTTTAAGATTTCGTCATGTAATAGGCAACAATGGTAAGCTATGAAGAACGTGCGGACGGTACGAAATTCTGGAATGTCGGTGCAGTCTTAAAAAGAGTTCGTTCACCTGCATGCAGCACAAATAGCAGATTACACTCCTTTGAGGTCATCGATACAGGAAACCCAATTGCCGTGGAAACTAGATTGGGATGAGCTGCCTATTGTACAAAGTGTAATTCTGCCAAATCACAACCTAAGTATTATATTGCACCTAAAGTATTATATTGCACATTAGGTCACAAAAACATGACTCTATTCTACATCAGCTGGTAATGAATATTTTAACACAGATAATTTTCGTGTGAATCCTTCATCCGCCTTACCTGAATCAGAAGAGAATATGCATGCCAAGCATATTCTACAGACGACCACAAAAAGAGTTGGCAATCGTTTTGAAACGGGACTACTGTGGAAGCAGTTGACACCAACACTGTCCCACAGTCTCGAAATGGTCGAAACTCGTTTTGAAGGTATCGAACGAAAGATAAACCAAGATTCTGCGTTTGGAGATCACTATAAATCCGATATGCAGAAATATTTCGATGGGGTATTCCTTTCTAATGAAGAGATACAAAGATGCACCGCCCCCGTATAGTATTTGCCGCACTTTGTTAAGCCGGAAAAATAAAGAAATGTTTTTGATGCCACCGCCGTAGTCAACGGAATTTCACTGAATTCCCAATTAATGAAAGGGCCCGAGCAAGCCATACCTTTGATGAATATCTTATTTATATTTCGCCAACACGCAATAGGAGTTTCAGCTGACATCAAGGATATGTTTTCATAAGTAAAAACATGCAAAAAAGACCAACATTCGCAGCGTTTTCTCTGAAAAGATCAGAAGAGTGGTAATATGCAACATTGCCTAATGACGTCAATGATATTTGAAGCTGCCTGTTCGCCATTTTGCGCGGAATTACTCAAGAATATCAACGCCGAAGAATTTCGCAATCATTATTCACTAGCCATTGATGCCATAGTGAGTTGCCATTACGTAGACGATTTAGTAGTCAGTTTTCCATCCGAAGAGAAAGCACTGAATATTTGCCAAGAGGTAATGAAGATTCATGTCCGCGCCGTATTTGAACTACGAAACTTTGTATCAAATAGTGGGTGCCTGGAAAATATACTCAACGGAACGTCATCAGCTGCCGTCGAACTAGTACGTTTAGAGCCTGAGGCCTCAACAGACAAAATCATCGGATTGTACTGGGACACCAAAGAAGATACTTTTGTGTATCAAAGCAAACTTGCTCGTGTGCTTGATGCCGTCTCAGATGGGAAATGGGTGCCAACAAAACGTGAACTATTGCCGTCGACCATGTCGATCTTCGACCCGTACGGATTCATTGCGTATTTCGTACTGTCGCCTAAAGTGTTGATACAGGAGACCTTTTGTGAGACACAAAAATTACCGAGATACTAGGATCGAGTAAGCCAGAGCAATGGCGGCATTGACCACAGTCACAACTAAAAGCTCCGCCACAGCTAGAAGTAGAAATTCCTCACATGCTTATTTGCGACGCAAGTGTTGTTGATTTTGAGTTAACAAAGTTTTCTTCATACTTAAGAATGAAACGAGTTATTGCCTGGGTCCTGCGAGCCTATAATATGTTTCGTAGACGTCGCGTGTGCAGTGTTTCATGCCCTATGGGTCCACCAGCAGCGAGCGAACTTATAGAAGGAGAGCGATTGCTGTGCAGAATATCGCAAAAAGTTTACGGTGAAAAACAACAGTATCTGCATGAAGGGAAAGCCCTTCCAAATAATAATAAAATTTGTCGTCTCTTACCTTATTTAGATGAACATGGAATCATTCGTATTCTTGGACGTATCGATGAAGCCATTTACTTTCCGTTGGAGTCCCGTCGATCTATCCTGCTTCCAAGAGAACGCATCATAACGAGACTTATAGCCATTCTACAGTGAGTAAAAAGTTGAAAGTTCTGGTGTTCCGGCCAAAGTGTGTTCTGAACAGCTTTTCTTTTTTTTTTGGTTATACACACACGTACAATTTTGCGTGGACGTTGACAAAATTAAAACTGAAAATTTGTTTAAAATACATGATTAAGAACATTTTGCAATATATGCAAATAGTTCTTGCAGCTCCCTTTTTCATTCCTGATACTTCTTTTATTAAATTTTTTTTCAAAAATTAACAATTTGCAATTTACTTAAATCTTAAACGTTGGCAACATTGAAAAATGTTGGTAACAATGACGAAAAATTGGCAGCGCTATTTTAGAGTGACCAGCTTTAAAACTGGGTTCAAGTTGGGTTCATCGAGAATACAACCAGAATTCTGTGTTCTGACTGCTCCAACAACAACAAATTTTGTTCGTTTTCCCTGTTGTTGTTGTCGTCAGAACACAGAGTTCTGCTTGTGTTTTCAGAACCCAACTTTTTACTCACTGTGGAATGGCTATTAAGATGACCCATTTTCATGATCTGCTGCATCATCAAAACACCAGTGTTATGATTAGGGATGTACGATTCCGATCCCGATACATCGACCGATATATTATATAGGTGGATATATCTGAATCGCCAATTGTCTATTGACCGATCTGGAACAGTCAGGCTTGCCAACATAAAGGCCTTTTAGGCGGTCAGTTCAGTCTCAGTCCGTGCTATCGGTTTAAAAAACGAAATGGACTGACATATAAGTTCTCAACCTCTAAAAAAAACACCATTTAGTTTATGTTTTTTCTTCTGAATCTGACTTTTTCTCCCAAGTTGGCAAGCCTGGAGACATTGAATAAGCTCGGGAAAACACTAAGTGTGTGTGTGTTCGTGTGTGTTCGTGAGAACACAAGCAAAAATCACCAAAGAAGAATCGACGATTAAATGACGTTCGTGTTAATGCCGTCAAAGAAATAATCATACATACTTATGTATACGTTTAGTCTTTGCTGCTGCACAACCGATGTGCGCACTGGATGCGCACGCTTAAATAAGAACTAAAAACCAGAAAAAGGCTATCATTGGCTATGTTAAAGATGTAATACTCTTCACGCTCCTCCGAGTTGCATCCGACCTTCCTTTATTAGCATCACATCAGTTTGAGTGGCAATTTTATTGTACATTTATTCTTTAAAAGTTTGACATTTAATTTGGGTTTGTATGGGAGGTACCATTCCTGGCAATCCTAGGATCATGAAATTTATATGGTTGATGAATATAGATCAGAAACTTATAGGGTCCAAATTTCAGTTCGATACGTTAAAAAACAAAAAACTTTTTCTAACAAAAACATTAATTTAAAGGGGTGCTTGTATGGGAGGTACCCCACCTGGTAGCCCTAGGATCATGAAATTTACACGATTGATGGCTTTGGATTACAAACTTATAGATCCCAAATTTCAGTACGATACGTTAAAAAACAAAAACCTTTTTTAAAGAAGAACATTAATTTAAAGGGGGGTTTTTATGGGAGGTACCCCACATGGTAGCCCTAGGTTCATGAAATTTACATGATTGATGGCTATAAATTACAAACTTAAAGTGTCCAAATTTCAGTTCGATATGTTAAAAAACACAAAACTTTTTCTAATAAGAACATTAATTTAAAAGGGGTTTGTATGGGAGGTAACCCCCTAGTGGTCCGATTCGGCTAATTCCGACAAATGTTTGGTAAAAAAATCTATGTACAAAATTTCAGCTCTCTAGCTCAAAAACTGTGGGACTAGTTTTGCGAACAGACGGACATGGCTAAATCAACTCGTCTCATCGAGCTGATCACAAATATATATACTTTATGTGGTCTGCGATGTCTCCTTTTGAACTGATTCCGAGTCTCAACGTACGTACAATATTATCATATGGGTTGTGTTTTCGAATTAGGGTAAGGGCCAATAGGGGGTTGTGGAAACCCACATACATTTACTTTTTACCAAACGCTGAACATTTGTCGGAATCAGCCGAATCGGACCACCAGCAAGGGTACCTCCCATACAAACTCACATTAAATGACAAACTTATAAAGAGTATAAGTACAATAAAAATACAATGCAACTCAAACTGTGTTCTTTGTTGATACTCAAACTGAAACAGTGAGAATATAGTGATGCTAAGAAAGGAAGGTTGGATGCAACCCGGAGGAGCGTGAAGAGTATTACATCTTTGGCACAACCAATGATAGCCTTCATTCTGGTTTTAAGTATTCTTTGTAGGTACTTATAGTGCTTTATCTTTAATATTTCAAATGATTGCGACTATAGATTACGTATGGGACTATTGTAACATATTTGTTTTGGACGTGGATACGTCTATATTTTTGATACCAGGGGGTAAACCTAAAAATTGATGATATGAAAAATGTGTATCCAATTTGGTGTTGTAGTTGCAAAACTATTGTCCACATCCAAAAAATTGGTTTCGTATTGTTAGGGCTGTGTAACATTGCGGTTAGGAAGCGTTGCAATTTTCCCTTTTTTTGGCTGTAAAAATTTTCGTCCAATTTGTTGTTTTTGCTTTTGTTGTTTTATGTGTATTTTGTTTTTGTTCTATGTATATATATATTTTTTTTTTTTGCTATCGCTTTACGCATATTCTCTTTTGTTATTGCTGTTTGCTTTATGTTTTATCTTGTTGCTTTACTTTTTGTTGATCTTTGTCATCATCATGTTTACAAAACTTAATCATTTCATTTTTACTTATTATATTTGTTGTTTGAAATTTAGTGAGTGGTAATAGAGATCTAATGTGTACAAGTGGAGCAACAACGTGCTCATTCTTTTAACTCTTTTTGTTTTTGGTTAATTGTGCTCAGCTAGTTATTAATAAAATTATAACACAGTAATTATTTGTTTACTTAATCCTGAATTTGACGAAAAAATGATTATAACTCACATAGACGTATCCACGCAAAACAGACGGCCGTGTCTAGGGCACAGCCACACCCCTTTTTATACTTTTCACGGGAGTGAATAGTTTTATAAGTTTGTCATGAAGTTTGTAACACACAGAAGGAGACATCTCAGACCACATAAAGTATATATATTTGTGATCAGCTCGATGAGACGAGTTGATTTAGCCATGTCCGTCTGTCTGTCTGTATGTATGCAAACTAGACCCTCAGTTTTTGAGCTAGAGAGCTGAAATTTTGCACAATACGTAGCACATTTGTCGGAATCAGCTGAATCGGACCACTAGGCGGGGTACCTCCCATACAAACCTCCCTTTAAATTAATGTTCTTATTAAAAAAAGTTTTTTGTTTTTTAACATATCGAACTGAAATTTGGACACTATAAGTTTGTAATTTATATAAATTTCATGAACCTAGGGCTACCAGGTGGGATACCTCCCATACAAACTCAAATTAAATGGCAAACTTTTAAAGAATAAATGTACAATAAAATTGCCACTGAAACTGATGTGATGCTAAGAAAGGAAGGTTGGATGTGACCCGGAAGAGCGTGAAGAGTATTACATCTTTGGCTTAGCCAATGATAGAATTCTTTCTGGTTTTTTTTGTTTTGTTTTTTTTTTTCAAATCAAAGTTCTGCTTATAATTAAATTCGAAAGGAAAGTTAATTTTGTCTTTTTTTTGTTCTTATCAATATTAATATATATTTTTGTCGGTTTAATTTTTTTTTAATACAAAAAGCATATGTTTTTTTTTTTTTGTGTTTGCATGGGTTGGCATTGCATCGGAAGTAGGCATGAAGGAAAAAATCTAAATTTTTTAGTAGTACATTTAACCAAATTAATCATTAGAAATAATAATTACATAATATAGTAAGATAGAGAGAAGATTCAGATTTTTGTAGTTTACAATTCATTTATTCATTTTTAGTTCATGTAGTAAAATTGGCGCAATTTTGTTTTTTCAAAGTTATAACAAATCATATTAAGACAAAAAACAATTAACAAAAAGATTAAAATATAGTAGGTATAAGATATAATTATAAATGTTATTTGAGCGAATTTTCCTCCATTACATTTTGTTTTCGTTAGTTGCTGTTGGTTCCGCATTGGGGACTTTTGTGCGCCTGTCTCTTGATATTCTATGTATATGCTATTTAAAATTTTCCCTTCACACATCCATATGTATGTGGGATGAGTGCATGTAACTCATTACAAAAGTCATCATATCAAAAGGAAACATCCAATTCTCAGTTTAAGAAATGTTTACGACAAATCCGATTGCTTACTTTAAAAGGAATAGGTCGATCGATCCCATGCAAATCGGAACCTTAAAATCTACAATTTTTTTGTGTTTTTGGATAGTTTCATAATTCTGTAAATGAAACAATAAATGAGAGCAAAATAGATGCTTACATAAAATATAAGTATATATATAAAAAAAAATAGATCTTACAAACTAGGGACACCACCAAACTTTATTTATTTGATGCATATGATCGGAAAAACCTTGTCAAGTATTGATTGATTCACATAATTAATAAAATTATACAAATTTAAGATATTGTATGATAAAACCTTTTTATTAACAAGTGTGTCGGGTATTTACAACGTCTTCGATAAAGAGCCGAAGTTTTTTATTGCGCATGTGTGTCTGTTGACTGATTTCATAGCTTTCATTTTTTTAATCATTTGATTTACCATTTCAAAGAGGAAAGTTGTGTGGGCTGTGGCTGTGGCAAATTGAAGTTTATGTTTTAATGGTAATTTTTTTGTTTTTCTTAGCTATTTTGAGAAATATAAATGTCTTTTGTTTTAATCATAATGTGTGATGAAATCTGTCTGCTCTTAAACACTAAAATGTTCATTGTTCAAATATTTGAATTTTTGAATATACTATAATAATAATAATATGCTTGTTGTATGTATTTAAATACTCCCGGTTTACATTTTTTATTGTTTTAGAAGTTTATAAATTTATACAACAGTATGTTTATACACTTCACAACTATAGTGTGTTGTATATAATATATACTATCACTTAAGCCTGATGATTCATACTAACATTTAAACCTGTCCATCGGAGACAAAATACAATATATGAGTGAGTGAGTATGTTGGCATGATCAGGACAGATACACTTATTCGTCTGTGTTAACGTGTATCCGCACAGTAGAAGAGATTGCTGTTTTCTACTATTGTAATTTCCTTTCGCTCGACCTCGTGTGTTACCGAGTGAGTGAGTATCTAGTCTCACATATTCCTTTTATACACTTCATAGCACTAATAGTAAGAAATTATGATGTTTCGATTTGCTTATTGTTTTGTAGACTCCCAAAATTACATTAATATCATTTGCTTACAACACGATTTTATGTTATGTATGCATGTAAGCATTGGTAAATCCAAAAATAAGAATGCTTTGCTTAAATTTTTTAATCTTCTTTTAGACTATCTTATTTTGCAGTTAAATTGATTTTTTTTTTTTAGTAATTGAAAGCTTGGCAACAATTTTATTTATAAACAAATCATGGCATATTTTAAATAAACTAGAAATCTGTGCTAAAACAGACTAGAAAGAGTAAATGATGCAATGCGGTTGTTTTCTTATTAACGGGCATTTAAAAAAGGAAAAAATAAAGTAGTGGTGGCGTTCTTGGTTTAGAAAATTAATTAAAAATTGAAGCTAAGATTAACACGGTCTTTTCACCAAAAACCAGTTAAGTAATTGTATGCAGGCGTGTTTAATATAATTGAATTAATCCCTTGCTCGACAGCATTGCACTTGATTAATTCGACCGAGTGAGTCAGTGAATGAGAAAGAGCGGTAGAAGTGTATTTAATTTTTTCAACAAATCTCACCTCACTCTCTATTAAGCCTCACACTGTTTACATTTATTGCATTTTTTGTTCTCATAAATTATGTAAGTTCTATTCCGATTTTTTTTAAATAATCTTAAATAATTTTAGCTTTAAAAATCAAAAATTAAATTGTATGCTTTGTTCACGTCTTCTGCGTGGTGGTGGTTTTTTTACGATCATTTGATGAAAATGTTATATGCTACTATAAAAACAATTAACACTCCCAATTATTCTTCCTTCAAGTTTTTTTTTTGTCTAAGTATATATTTGTGCTTTGTATTGGAATTTGTCTGTCTTTTATGTTTTTTTTTGCTTGGTTACTATTCATAAGCTGCTGTCTTTCTCTCACACGACGCACTTTCTCTTTCTTTGTGTCTGTTCTAGTGATGTTGCGCATATTCGCAAATTTCTTGACATTCATTGTCACATTCGCATTCGCAAAAATTCATGCTAGTGTACTAGTGATGCTGCGAACGTTCACATTGAAATAGATATATGCGAATATTCGCAACAGCACTAGCATGAATTTTTTGCGAATGTAAATATGAATTTCAAGAAATATGCGAATGCTCTAGTCTGTTCAATTATAAAAAAATTTTATAAGTTTTCTTATTGAGTTTTTTTAGTTGTGTTCTTATATTTTTTGGATAAAAATATAGCTAACGATACACAAAACATGTACTGTAGTCCGTAACGTAAATATTTGCAAAATGAAAATTAGAACCAAACTACACTATAAAACAGTAAAAGGCTAAATTCTAAAAAATATAGAATAATTGAGAAACGAATTTATGACCAGCACCCAAAAATTTAGATTTGAAAAACAAGAATTTGGAGAAATTAATGTTACATTTTCGTCACATTCGATCCTTACATTAAGCCGCTATGTCACATATTGCAGAAGCAGTAGCAAATTTCAGTATATTGGCTGCAGCGCATCTGTAGTTTTGTAAATGCAGCACATCTTCAGCCAATGTACTGAAATCTGCTAATACTTCTGCAATATGTAGCACAGCGGCTCTAGTCTTTGTTTTACGTATAACTGCAGAAAAGAACTCAATACACCTCCATAAGCCCCATACTTGAACCCAATAAAAAATGTGCAAAACCTTTAAAGCAAAGGGGTTAAAAGGGGGGATCTAAAAAGAAACATAGCTTGAACATTATTGTGCATGGGATATGGAATGGAATATGACCTAGACCAACTGATAGGATCAATACAAAGATGAACTAAGCTGTTATTGATGACAAAGGCAGATTTACCAAATATTAAGTGAAAAATCGCTAAAAAAAAAATATTAGTTTTTTTTAATTTATTTTCGCCCTTTGTTGCATTTTTTTCTAATTTCTTCTTTTCTATATTTTTTTTAATACTTCCCACATGATAATTGTTTTCTTTTTTTGTAAGAACATAATTACATTTTAATTTTTTTGGTTCTAGTTTTTTATCGTTTTAATTTAAAATATAGTTTGGTGCTACTTTTCATTTTGCAGACATTTATATGACATAGAATGTACTTATGTGTTGAAGTATTTTTCAATTTTACTGTTATTTCTATTATTATTACTTTTTATTTTTTGCTAGTTCATTTATGTTGAATTCTTTTTATTTTATTTTTTAATATTGTGTTCATGGTTTTGTATAATATAATATGTATATAAACACACACATATATATATCTATTTACACATATATGTATACATTCACATATATATATATCTATTTACACATATATGTATACATTCACATATATATGCTGTGTATATACTTATATACATATATATATATATGAATATGTATATATACATATTTATAAATTAAATACTTAAAATTAATAAGAAAAAATGTTTTATAAAGTATTTTGGTTACTCTCGTAGTTGTTTTTTTATATATCATTTTTACTATCTTAACGTTTCTTGTTTTTTTTTTTTAATGTAATATTTAGATTTTATGTTATACTTATTTGTTGTATACATACATTTATTTATTTTGTTTTTAATTATTTACTTGCTGTAGTTTTGTAAATGCTTCATCTTCTGCTCTTAATTATCTTTTCATTTTATTATTTTTTGCTGCAGCTGGCTCTTTACCATTTCATTACAAAAATTTTTTTTTTTTCATTTTCTTCATCAGATCTTAAGTCATTTTGTTGCTATTGAAAATTTATTTTCTTGTGTTTTAATGATCAATTACACTTCGTCATCGTCATCATTATTACATTCACAATGGCTAACATCTTTATTATCAATTGTATATTCATCACCAAAATGAACATAATCACCATGTTGGCTGGCATCAGACAACCATTATTATTGTTGCTATGTTTTGCGATTGTTCTTTTTGGTTATCATTGTACGTCATTTCTCTTATTGTATTATGTTCTGTATATGGAGCAGTGCATTTCCTCCCTGATATTGATAATGTTATGTAGGTTGTACTGAATGCCGCAGCAGCAGCGCAGCTTCCGTTCTAATACAGTAGTAAAACTATTGAAACTAAAAGTGATTTCCCTGCGCATTTTAAGTTTTTGCTATTATTGTTCTACAATTTTTTATTGTTTTGGGGTCTTTTAATTTAACACTTGTAGTTATTTAACTATACATACATATGTATATACAAGTGTGTGTGCGGATGTGTAAATAGATAAGTTTGTTGTTTTTAATTTTATGTTGCCTTTTTGTCCAGTGGTTGTGGTCTTTTTTTTGTGGCGTATGTGTGTGCGTCCGAGTGTCAACCATCATCAGTCATATTGATTAATTTTTTTTTAAAATTAACATTAAATAAAACTAACTAAATTTACTGCTTAACGACGAAAGTCGATTATTGTTGTTGTTTGTCACTTTTTTTTGATGTTGATTACTGTTGCACACTTGTCGTTAAAAGAAAGTATTGCTAAAATCATTCAATGACTTCCACAACTGATGCTGCCGCTTTATATATTTTCACATTGATGAAATGATGAAGAATTCGTTATGTTGTATATTATCCATTTTATTATTTTTTCAGTTGTATCTTTATTTCGCCCTGCTGCAGTTTCGTCTTTCGTTTCATTGCAGGACATTTTTATCTACTAATCAAAACAAACATTTACATTCTAATTCCATACACGTAAGAATGAATCCCATGATCCTGTTGCTACCGCCATGCCATTTTCGGTGACACCCAAACATGATACACGATTATCATGTCCAGCTAATATACCAGATCGTTCCGCTTTCATCGTGTCCCAGACATTACAATTGAAATCATCATAGCCCGCTAATAATAATCTTCCGCTCTTTGAGAATGCAACCGAGGTAATGCCACAAATGATGTTGTCATGCGAGTACATTGCAAGCTCCTGATCGGCGCGTATATCGAACAGACGGCAAGTCGCGTCATCGGAGCCAGTCGCAAACGCCTGTCCGTTAGGGAAGAAGGTAACTGCATTGATATCGGATTCATGTCCAGGGAAAGTTTGTTTGCATACTCCCTCCCGAATATCCCATAGTTTAGCCGACGCATCGCATGCACCCGATACAAATGTTTTACATTGTGGAGCTAATGATAATGCCATTACATCACCGGTATGACCAAGGAATGATGTCACTTGTTGACCGGTCTCGATGTCCCATAAGCCGCACGACATATCACCGGAACTGGTCACGATCTGATTGTCGTCAAGGAATCGGCAGCACGACAGATATCCACCGTGACCGGGTAATTCACGTGAGACGCGTACATTGCCCTCGCGTGTCTTTAGGTTGTAAATTGAACACATGTTGTCGAGGCCACCACAGGCAACATAACTACCGGATGGTGCATATGCGCACGTCATAACCCATGACGAACGCAATGGTATGGCATGCACCTTATTGGTAGTGTGCGAGTCCCAAACAATTAATTTACCATCTTGTGATGCTGATACAAGATTTCTTGAATCATTGCCCCAATGCATTGCATAAATTTTCGCCAAATGACCACGCAAGGTACGTCGTGTTCGCATTTGTATGCGACCTATTGGTTCCAGCGATGCGGCTGCCTGTACCAGACTTGTGTCGCAAGCAGCCTTACGGGCATCGCGAATGGCATTTTTAAGTGATTCGGCTTCTTGCCTTAAACTGTCTAATTCATTCATGTCCCTTTTTACCTAATTAAAACTCGCTAATCTGTTAGTATTATTTGATGTGGTTTTCCGTTTACTTTCCGGTCTAATAAATGCGAATCACTTTATCGCTTACTTGCGATCTGATTGATTGTTTTATAGACTTTTATGATGACGGTGACAGTATAGATGAGATGAGGGTGCGGCTTGCTACAGAGGGTAAAAACTACGACTGCTCCCACTGCGTTTTTATTAGTATTAGTAGTTTTTCTATTCTTTTTGGTTTATTTTGGATCAGGTTCTGCATGCAGTTGCCAGACTTTGAAGATACAATACTTTTTACGGCACTACAACAGTTCTTTCTTTTACTCCTTTTTCTCTGTGTATGTGTGATTGTTGAAGATTGAATTCGTGAGTTAGTATATGTGCGTATGCAAAATACTCGTCGTAATAATGATTATTTATGTTTATTATATTTGTGTTTTTTTTTTTTTAACTTTACATGCCCCTTTTTATTCTTTTTTGCTTCGATGCGGAACCTTACGATTTAGTTTTTCCGTGATGTTTTTCTATCGTTGTACTTTTTTATTTTTAAATCCCTTTTCTCTCTCTGTTCATTCACTTGCTGCTATTAATTACTATCGCAAATGTATATATTCGTAGAACTGCTGATACCGTTTGCTTAATCCGTCTTTAGTGCATATGCGTATGTATATTATTGCCTCTTCCAATTTGTCAAATCCGTTTCGTGTTCGATTTAATTATGATCTCGAAAAACGACAACGACGTTGATGAATAATTTCTGATATTTTTGCGTTAATCGCTTAACGTGACAACGATTTAGGTAAATTATATTGACGGTCACGATTAGCCCGATTTTTTAATCAATTTATAAAATTATTCAGTAGGAATAACAATGATAAAAAATTTTCTTTTCACTTTGACTGCCGCAGGAGGAAAATGAAATTTTTTCTTCTCCGACTTTGGTTAGTACTGTGTGCGCTCGCCCGCTAGTTTAGTTCTCTCTCACTCGTTCACTCGCTTGGTCTCTCGGTTGCTCGTTTGGTTTTCTTCACTTTGCTTTTTTGGTACACCAAAATTGCAATTTTTGCACCCTCAAATTGATTTCAAGGGGTAGACTAATTGGCGAAAACGGTGTAACCAGTATGGCACAAGTTGCGACGTGACCATTAGTCCATTAGTTAAACAAAGACAACACCATAACATGTGCATGCGATTATAATTTGTATACATGAGCACATTCAGTCCATTGCAGTCACACCAATGCCATTTGCCATTTTATCATTATAGTTGCCATTAAAATCGCCGTAGTGAATCGAAGTGTAAAACAGAACGCAGGGTTGCAACATAGCAAGAATAAGAAGAAAAATCAATTTGTTATTTTAATTTTAATTTTACAAGCTTTTATGCGCTTTCTTCTCTTTGGCAAAATAACGACAAAGGGAGTAAAGGTGCATATTTTAATTTTCACTCAGATACATACATATGTATATTGTATACATATTAAGAAAAGAAAGTATTTTCATGATTCGATTTTTTTTAATATTTGCTTAAATTTACACTTGCTTTCACACTGTGCACTTAATAAATCCTTAAAGTAAATTGTTTAACACAATCTTACCACTTTCAGCTTAATTTCTTTTATAGACTATTTAAACATTAATGCAACACAAAACGAACTTTTCCTGCTCGCTGGCCAACACCTCTTTCATTGCTGCACTGTTGCTTCTTCTTCTTAATGTTCTACTTTCTTGCTTTGTTTCTCCCCTGAGTATATTTTTTTTTTTTTGTTAAATGTGACCCCAAATAGTCAAATAAATGTACAAATTGTACACTGAAGCCGGCAAAGTTAAGTAGCCCTAAGTTTAGCTTGCCAGCCCTCGGCTTTCAATGGTTACCAGCCAACTGTTCTTCAGAGTAGAGGCGGCAAACTATCCATGGTACTATCGATGGTATCGATAGTTTTTTTTTTTGACTATCAATGAGTATTGATAGTTTTTTCCAAACTATGGTGGGACTATCGATAGTTTGCCACCTCTATTTCAGAGTACAAGTTAAAGGCCTTTTAGACGGTCTGTTCAGTTCTGTCAATGTTATCGCACCGATAACCGAAACGATAACAGAGGAAAATGGACTAATGGCCCAACTTATTTTTCAGTCCATTTCGAATTCTGAAGCGATAACAAAATGTTGAGTCTACAAGCGTGTTTTTGATTAAACTTTTATTGCAGACTAAAAGCTTATGCTTACTTAAACTGAAGCTTTTACATAACATATAACATTTTGCATAGCATTAATAACTTAACAGAACTATACTTAAAACAAGTTAACATATACAAATACTTCTTGAAACAAATAAATAACATAAGTCCAAACATACTCCGCCCTTTGTTGTCTTCATGAACGATTACCATTTGACCAGTCTCAATATTTGCTTCTGGTTTAAGCCACTTGAAACGACCTTGCAACGTGTGTATCTAATCTCTTTTCCATAGTTCCCAAAATCATTGTTTTAGGTAAGTGATGTGCTGCCATCGCGTCAATTTCGATATCTTCAAATCTGTCACCTATGGCTCGGGAATTGCCATCAGTGATGAACCAATTATCAGATGTGCCGGTGTCAAAGCTTCACCAACATTGGGATCGTCTGATAATGGAACCAGTGGTCGTGAGTTTAGAATCGCTTATACTTCTTGTGCCACAGTTCGTTGCGTTGTCACAGTAAATCCGCTGTGGCATTCCTCTGCGAGCAATAAAGCGCTTTAAACACAAAATAAAAACATTAGTTGATAAATCTGATATTAGCTCTACATGAACAGCTTTTGACGAGAAACAAATGAAAACTGCTAAGAATGTTTTATTAGAAACTTTGCTTTGAATCCGATACAATATAAAAAAAAGTAATGTGCCTCACCCATATAAGCACACTATTGAAGTGAAACTGCAGCACATAATGTTAGGACTCAAGTTTTAGTTTTTAGTTTTAAAATAATTACTAGAGTTGTGTTCTATAATATATTATAGAACATTATAATTAATAATTTAAAGAATTGGGTTACATAACGTATTGATTTATATGACATATAAAAGCAAAGACTCACCAACATGCGTACAAATTAATATGCGAGATCGGCGTCGTGTAGGGCACACACAAATGAAAAGAATAATATATGATTAAAGGGAAGAGCGAAAATACAACTGTAGTAATTGCTGGTGTGTTGTTGTTGATAAGTTGTGCACAAAACCAAACAACAGCAGCGACCCGCACTTCCCTTCACAATAAACACAAATTCAGAAAGAGAGCTCTGTTGTATGTTCACTCTCAACAACAACAACGACGACACACACGAAGAGAGAGAGAGAGAGAGAGAAAAGCATCTTCGGCTGGTGGTCGGTTTTTCGGTTACTTGTTCGTATGCTCTTTTACACACACCAGTAAAACATTTTTATCTCTCTCTTACTCATGCAAAAACATTCATTCTCTACGCTGCAGACGAACAACCCAATATGCAATGTGTATCCCCCATCAACGTCTCTCCCCCGCATCATAACATTTGATTACCATAACGTTTTTTTTGGACTTGCACCTCGTTAAAGACGTTTCACTTCAAAAAATGTCTGTTGCAATTCGCTGACTGGAAATGTAGCATTGAATGCTGAGTGTGAAAAGACTGTAACAATATAATTAAAAAATAAAAGTAATGGCAACATCATGCAGCTGATTTTTATTAGCTCCTTTGCAATGCAATAGCAATTCGATTGTCCGACTTCTCCGATCCGAAAATTCAGTAATCCGAAGGGTTACTTTCATAGCATTGGCTATTCCGTAATCCGAATTAATGGCAATAATATAATTCAAATTGTATGATTTACTTCTTTTTTCAATAGAATTTAATGTTGTAACGAATTTCGAAACTGGTTTGACTGCTTAAATTTACAGGAGTAACAAACGATGTTTTTCAGAAAGAAAAATGTCCAAATTCTCTGCTTGGCAATAAGTCTGGAGATTATACATACATTCCGTATTGTGGTTGCGCGGAAATATAGCAGTCCGCGTTCATTTAAGAATATTCCTGCAGAGTACTACCCAACTAAGAATCGTTGATTGACTCATTTATATTTTCGTTCCACAAGTGAAAGCATAACACAATCTGGAACAAAAAGTCATTCTCACAATTGTTTGCTTATAAAAATTATAAATATTTATTTTTACCACCTAATAATAATAATAACGGGCCCGATAGCACAGCGACCAGTAAGATCTATTGTACATAGCCCTATTTAATAGAAACCCTATATGTTTAGACTTTTGATTAATCTTAACATATCTTGGGGTTTGTTGTTCCACAATTTGTGTGGATTAACAACAGTGTCACCGAGGTGGTGAAGTCTATGTCTACCGAGTGCAGGACACTTGCAGAGTATATGCTCTGAACTTTCATTATACATTTCACAAAATCGGCATACGTCAGTGTCGGAAAGACCTAACTTATTTTGATGATACCTTAGGTTGCAGTGACCCGTGAAGTATCCAGTCAAAATGCGTAAGTCTACTCTACTGAGTGAGAGAAGCTTATTCGAGATACTCTTTGAAAGAGTGAGGAACTGTTTTGCCTGGCGTTGTCCGGTGGAGTTCACCCAGTGTTTTAGAAAACTCTTTTCCTCAAGTTTCCTGATTTCTTCGTTTTTGTGGCTTTTCGAGAGACCACAGAAAGGCTCAGGACCGTAAAAGGGCATGATCGCCCCTTGTTTAGCCAAGTAGTCGGCCTTTTCATTGCCTTCATGACCTTCATGTCCTGGTACCCACCTTAATACAACAGTATTAAAGTTACCCAGTTCATTTAACAGGTTAAGGCAGTCATATGCCATCTTTGAAGTGAAAGTGACCGACTGTAGGGCTTTTTACCACCTAACTGCTCAAGTTTATTTCAACCGATGCACCAAAACGTCATTATAATAAACAAAATGTATAATTGGACGGGGTGAAAATTACTACAAGGAACTGAATTCTTTCAGATTAAAAGATGCATGTGTCTTCCTCAAAAATTCTTGGCGAAAACTTCAGTAGGCTGTTTTAAAACTTGCTGGTGTTCCAATATTTAAAAATTTCACAGAAGCACATCCATACTGAAATAAACAAAAATAAAAACCAGAAAGAAGGTTATCTTTGGCTATACCACGCTCCTGTGAATGATGTTCAGAAATATATGAATGATTTGACTTACGTTTAGAGTACAATCAGCATTCATACTAATTTCAACACATGAGTAGTGACACGTAGAAGGTGCATGACTAATAGTATGAAATAGACATATATCACATATAGATGGCGCATGGCCATGGTGTATTGAGCACAAATATCGGGAGCTATACGATTCTGTGATCCTAGGATCTTGAAATTTACATTCGAAAAGACAAAAATCAAAAACGATTTTTCTAATAAGAACATTAATTTGAATTTGGGTTTGTATGGGAGGTACCCCTCCTAGAGGTCAGATTCGGCTGATTCCAACAAACGTGAAGCGTATGGTAAAAAGAAATCTTCGTGAATTTCAGCTCTCTAGCACAAAAACTGTGGAACTAGTTTGCATACATACATATATATATATGGCTAAATCAACACGTCTCATCGAGTTGAGAAAAAATATATATTTATGTATTCTTTATGTGGTCTGCGATGCCTCCTTCTGTGTTACAAACTTTATGACAAACTTATAATACTATTCACTCCCCGTGAAGAGCATAATAACCACCGTGTTCTTTCACTGTACAAACGTATAATGTAAAATAAAATTCACATATCATTCATAATACGTGTATATAAGAACATGTGCATCGGAACACTATTCACATTACAGAAACCAAAAAAAACTTTCTTCAGAAATTCATGTTATATATTCAAATATTTCTTTCACCAATAGCCATGGGCGTAGCGAGGGGGGACAGAGCGGGCAGCAAAGTACTTCGCTGCGAGCAACAATGGGAGAGTCTCGACTTAATGGTATGTATTTTTAATATTTACCTAGTTTATGCGACGCTTATATCGATCTGCGAGTTTCGATATAACGAAAACCTTATCTATAAACACATTATCAAATCGAATGTCACACATGAATCGATTTGACGAAACCAGCATGTGAGAATCGATTTCGATTTTGTAAATCGAATCCCGATGTCGCATATACACTTAGCGCTAATGCTGGAGAACTATCGATAGATTTTTTCCCAACAAGACTATCGATGGTTTTTAGCACTATCGATAGTATCGTATTTCACATCACTGTTTCTTTTTTGCGGCTCAGCGTAGTTCAAGTGAATAAAAATGTAAGCATAAAAAAAAATAATAAAATTGAAATTTTTAATTTATAAAATTTAAATTATTAGGTTAGCGATTCAAAAGATTTTATGCATCCCAGCTTCTTCGACCGAGTCCGAGCGGATGTTCAGTAAGGCTGGCTACCTAATTTCTGACACATAATAAGTTGAAAGATCTCTAAAAAACTGTGAACAAATGAATTTAATTTTCTTTTTGTGTTATTATTTTTCTTAAATACATGTATTTTTATTAAAAGTTGTTTATGTTTATTAAAACCATATTCTACTATCGATAGTATCGATAGTTTCAACTATCGTTCAAAAAGCTATCGATAGTTTTCCAACACTACTTAGCGCTGCCATTTCGATTTGTATTTCAGAATGTTGTTTCATAAGAGTTGCCATATGGTAGAACTTTTATGATTTTTTTTAACTTTTCTTAATAATTTGTGATTTATATACTGCAAAATCATTGTAGAATATTATGAAAAATCAAGATAAGTATTTTACATTTATATATTATTTTATTCAATGTGATTTCAAAAAATAACTTACTCTGTTGAGAAAACCATATTATATTTTATGCATATGGCTACTCTAACATAATGAAAACAAACCAAAATCGATTTAATCAAACTGATGTCGACTGCCTCTTATAAACATAAGCACCAAAATCGATATTCGTTATATCGAAATTCGCAGAATCGATATGAGCGTCGTATAAACAAGGTAATTGGTATACACTTTAATGTTTTGTATACCCTTGCAAAGGGCGTGCCGAGTTCTTTTTTGTTAATTAATTATTTTAATCCCTAGGCTTATGTCTCATGAGCGTTCACAAAAAAATGGTAAAGGAGAATCTGGAGAAAATAGATACCGATGTTTTAAACCATTTTAAACATAATGGGTGTATGCTATTTTGAACATGTATTTTAAAAACAAAAAAAAAAAAATTTAAAAAAAATTGAATTGCATTTTGTTATGTATTTGTATTATTCCATTGTTTATATCAGTTTTTTTTTTCAACATTAAACTACCACGCAAAATATATTTGGACCCCCTCAAGATGGAATCCTGGCTACGTCCATGTTTGACATTATAATAATATAATGCTCATTTTTTGACATTTTTTTGTGACTTTTAATGAGTGCTTTAACAGAATGTAAATTAACAGACTGTGGGTTTAATGATTGTAAAACTGCAAATAACAGCCAACACGCGGTTTTTAGTGTTTTTGTTGTAAATTATTTTTTGGAAATTTTTCTCATTTTTGGCTTTCTGTTAATAACTTAAAAATAAATTTATTTACAAAACCTAGTTTTGGTACAGATCAGAGATGTACACAACCACGACCGGTCGATTCTCGTTATTAGATTTGTTGTGATAACTTGCTATTAAATGCTAACATGGCTGTTAATGAATGTTAAAAGCATTTTGTTCTGCTAAGGATAATAATTAATTAGATTTTTATTAGCTGCCGTCAATAAAATGCCAAAAAAGGAATGTAACATGATTTTTTACATAAAAATTATTATAAATACAATATTAAGTTATCCATATCTGTAGAAAGGGCATTTTAACCAGCCAAAACTTAATTAATAAAAAAACGGCTTTTGTATTTGTGAAATTTTATTTTTATGTAATTTTTATGTTATTAACAAAAGGCCAAAAAAGAGAAAAATTTTCAAACTAAAATTTTACAACAAAAAAACGAAAAACGCTATTACAAAAATATTTCGAATACCACGCGTACGAAGTCGTGGGCATAGCAAGTTTTCAATATTTTATTAACAAAATACTGCTATACTTATTATTAATTTCGATTAAATTATTAATACATATTATATTTCAATAAAAATAAGAGTATTAAAAATAATAGAATTTTATTAAATTATTATTATTTTTATAAAAAAAAAATTACTAAATCCCCATATTGATTTTTAATATAATAAATTATTTACATTTTGTTTGTTTGCCGACAATTTGCATTTATCATTCGTTTTTCATCGTACGCAGGTCTACTCACAACGAAGATTTCATCATAATGATATAATTTCGCCATCCACGCTACAAAATTTTGTCGAATCAAAACGTTTTGATTTTGCCACAAATTTTTGTGCAAACACGCAAACAGCGCCTTCCACGCTCAAAAATGCTTCTTTCTCCTGTTTTTGCGCAATACATTTGTACGTGGAATAGTACATTTTGCTTCTTACAAATTTGGGGGTACGTACATATATCTGATTTGTAATAGAAAATAATGTACAAATTGTTTTTAATAATATTGGATGTGAATATAAAGTATTTAGAAACCAATACATAATATGAGATCTTCTTAGTATTTATAGTTTGTGGTAAATATTCGCATGTTTTAGGAATCTATATATATATAAAATCGTAAGCCTTTTGTGTCTGTGCATCTCAGAAACTGCTTAATCTATTTAAATGCAGTTTTCACTGTTGTATTGTAGCAGGCTTTGTGTAACATTTATTATATCGAAATCGACCGACTAAATCAACAGATATTCATATTTATAATTCTGTTGACTACTTTTTGGCTGGTTTTCAAATGTTTTCCTCTTTTGCAGCGCTGCAACATTTAACAGCTGATGATTAGGAAATAATTAACAAAATACACGTTTCGTATACCCCACGCGTACGAAGTCGGAAGCACAGCTAGTTTTGTTAATAATTGTGAATAACATATATTCATTTATGTTACTAAGGAGAGAGATCGGGTTGCAGTTTTTTAAAATTGTATCTCTTGAATGGCTCAATAGGGGACAGGTGGTTAGGATAAGTTCAATATTGGTAGCTTGTGGTTCGTGGCAAATTTGGCATTGGTTAAGAATGTTTTTATTTAAATAATGCTCATGTGTTAGTTTAGTGTGTCTAAGTCGTAGTCGTGTTAATTTGATTTGGTCTTGTCTTGTCAATTTAGAATTTTTAAGTTGTGACAGGAAAAAGGGGGCTTGTGGGGTAAGTGAACAGTACCAGGTTGACGTAACGTTCCATAAAAAGTCAGGTACGGGCGGGGGCAGCTGTAGATATTTTATATTTTAATACTTATTAAAATTATCTGGAAGATCAATTGCTATATCTTCAAAAGATAATATAATATTTTGTAAGGAACATCGCAGATTACTATTAGTACTGTTAAAAATTAAACAATGTGGTAACGCTTATTTTTATATATACATTGAGCAGCATTGTACGCTCTCTTTGTTAGTTTAGTTTTTTAGTCTACATTGTGTACTTGAACAAAACACATCACTTGAATTAAATTAGAAATCATTTAAATAAAACAAACTGCGTTTCAACAGGTAATGGGCCCAGGCACGAAGGGTTGGTTTTAATTTAAAGTGTTGTTTGTGTTTGTGAAAAAGATGAGCTCCCTGTATCAAATAGACAAGTTGAATGAAGGAAATTATGATTCCAAGCACATTCAGATGAGAAGCATGCTGGTGCATGCAGAGTTGTGGCATGTGATAGACGGTGTGCGACCGATCGCAGAGTTTGCCAAATGAGATGCTCAAGATACAAAGGCTTTGGCCATGTTAACTCTTAGCATAAACACGGTTCAGTTATGCTATGTAAAGAGTTGCAACCCGGCAGCAAGTGCCTGGAAGACATTGAGGGATGTACAGCGGACCAGTAAGGAAGGTGTCATTGTACAAGAAACTGTTTGGACTTAAGATGTCAGAAGGTGAGTCTATGATAGACCATATAAATATTTTTTGCTCGACGCTAGACAAGCTTTCTGAAGTGGATATTAAGCTTGGAGGAGATCTAGCAACGATTATGCTATTGTCCAGTTTACCCAAAGAATACGAAAATTTCGTCATAGCAATTGAGACGCGCGACAGTTTGTCGCCGATAGAAAAGTTGAAAATAAAATTGCTAGAGGAGGGGGAGAGAAGGAAAGAAGAAAAAAATTCTTCAGAACAGCAAGCATTTCATTCAAAGAACAGACAGAATAGTGCGAAAGATAAATGCAAGAAAGACGTTAAATGTTATAAGTGTGGACAGCGATGCCACTATAAGAATCAATGCAAGGGGAACACGAAAGAGAAATCGACTGAACAGCAACAACAACGTAGTTTACCGTTTTAGCAGCGACTGATATCTGTCATTTAAACAAAGGGACTTGGTGTTTAAACAGCGGAGCAACGACACACATGTGCAGTGATCGCAGTGTATTTGTAAATTATGTTTCTTAGACAGAGAACATTATATTGGCAGACAACAATACAATACGAGCTGTAAGCAGAGGAGACGTTACCCTTCAAACAGAAATGTGTGAGTTGAAGCTGTAGAATGTTCTACATGTCCCAGGTATGAGGGGAAATTGTATCTCTGTTGCTCGTACAGTTAAACGAAGTTGTTCAGTACAGTTCAACAAAGAGTGTGCAGTGATTAGTCAGCATGGACAGAAAATATTGAGAGCACACAAGAAAAATAATTTGTTTGTGTTAGAGTGCATGTTATGGTGTAGCACATGAAAGCGCAGAATTATGGCATAATAGATTTGGCCACATAAATTACGCAAGCTTAACGAGTCTTAAAAGAAAAATGATGGTGAATGGAATTGAGGGTGTGAATTTTTCAGAAAAGTTGCAGTGCAGAACTTGTATGAAAAGTAAAATTCACACACAACCTTTTCCAGTAGAATCAAAAAAAACAGAACTGTGTGGCTTTGAGTAGCACAGAAACCGAGTAATATGGCTTTGTCATCAGCTACAAAGGAAGAGCTATTCTTGAGACGTATCATCATCGAGTGGTGCCCCGGATACAGGTATCTACGGAAGCACATAGCACGAAGCACATCGACATCAGGCATCATTTCGTCTGAGAAGTTATCCAGAGAGGCGTTATCGAGTTAACGTATGTTTCGACGAACAACTCACTAAGAATTTGTCGAAACAGAAACATTGTTATTTTGTAAATTTAATAAATGTATGTCTTTAAGAAATGTGTAAGGTTCCACATTGAGGGAGAGTGTTAAAAATGAAACAATGTATATACATTGAACAGCATTGTACTCTCTATTTGTTAGCAGTGGCGTAGCTACGTTGGGGCAAGGCGTGGCAGTGCCCCTGGGCCCTTGTCCGCCATGTAAAAAAAATAATAATAATAATAACATATGTTGAATAAAAATTTTTGACTAATTCACTCAATTAATTTCAATTTCAAAATCACTTTTTTTATTTTCAACAATATTTCATTAAAAATAATAGACAGCAAACTGCAAAGTTTTGTATTAAAGTGTTAAAGTAATCTACTGATAAAGTAAAATAAGGTTAAATTAAAGTAAAATCATTGACAAAAAAAAGGAAACCCAGTGGTGCGTTTAAACGAAAGCAACGCCAGGAAAAAGAAGAGAGTGAACAGAAATTGGCCAAAATAGACAAATTTTTTACTCAACCTTCTACAATTACTATAATATGAATTCAGTGATAAATGATTCCGTTAGCAGTTGTGTGGAGATACAGACTTTTTTCGCAACGATTCAAGACTTATATAGTTTTTTCGGGAATAGCATTAAGCGTTTGGATCTACTGTCAAAATTCACTGGTGAATCAGAAAAGATGGTCTAGTAGAGTTAATAAGATGTGTGCAGTAAAGCTTCGTTTTTTTTGATGTAATCAAGGCATTATCAGAAGTAGTACTGAAAAGTTCCAATAAGGATGAGCGTAGCGAAAAATGCTAAATTTCGAGTTCGTATTGCTGTGTGAGTTCATGCATCAAATTTGGAATGATATCAAATATGCATCCAAAATTTTGCAAGCACGCAATATCGATTTACACAAGGCAAGTAGAGCTTTAGCAGATGTGAAAACAAAACTTCAATTTTACAGAAATTACTTTGAATCGTTCAAATGCAAAGCCAGGGAAACTGTAAAAAAATATGGCATAGATTCCAATTTTCACGAAAAACGACAAAAAAAAAAGTCAAAAAACATTTTGATGAACTAGTTTCTGATCACCGATTTCGAAATAGAGAAGAAATATTTAAAATTACAATTTTTATTAACATACTAGACCTAATAATATGCCAGTTAAATTCGCGTTTCATTCGCATGAGTGCAGTCTGTCAAATATTTAATTTCCTATCACCATCCATTGAGTAAAAACTCAAGGTAGATGAAGCGAGTGTGTTACAAAAATTAGATGCTCTCCAAAGTAAATATTCTGATATAATAGGCTCCCATTTTTCAATTAAAATTATTAATATTTATCACCATGTTCTACCTAAATTGACCCCAACATGGACTGTTGAACAATTATATAAGGAAATTGTAAATAAATATGCAATGGTAGAATGCGACATTGCGGAGGTGTTTACCGCAATTTTATTGTTCTATACAATATTAAAAATAATAAAAAAATTATCTAAGAAATAGTATGGACTCAAGATAGACTCAAAAATTTGGCGCACATAGCAATTGAAAACAAGGCGGCATCAAATTTAGATTTAACTGTAGTTATAGATGATTTTGCAAAATCTAAAGCCAGAAAAAGATTGTAAAATAAATTGTTAAAAAAAAAATTGTTGACTTTGTTTTATTCTCTTCTTATACTAACTGTAATCTACTCTTTGTTTATTTTTTACTAGCTTTACCTGCGATTTCGCACGGGATCCTTTACCCAGGTCGAACTCTATTCGGTAGTTCTTATGTGAAAGCGGAATAAACAAACAAACTCTCACAATAATTATATTATATTAGGAAGTACCACTAAATACTATCAACTGTGTTACACATAACAATTAGTAGTAAGCTAATGAGTTTAGTTTAAATAGGGCCCCGATTTCATTTTTGCCCCGGGGCCCGTGCTGACTTAGCTACGCTACTGTTTGTTAGTTTAGTTTTTTAGTCTTCATTGTGTACTTGAACAAAAAACATCACTTGAATTAAATTATAAATCATTTAAATAAAACAAACTGTGTTTCAACAAGTATAATTAAATAAATATTTTTTAACGTGAAAACGTTTTTAAAATGGATATACATGCCACAATGTGCCGCTCTTTCAGAATTTTTCGAAAATTGTCGCATTTGTTTTTAATCAAAAGTTGTAGCAGCAAGTAATTTATTCTGAAAATATGGTATATGTTGCAGTGTGTAAGAAGAATTTTGTCATCGTACGCTTATGGCAACAAGGGGGGAGGGCGTTCAAAAAGGTGACTAAAATTGAAAATTAACTTTTCTTTTGTAAGCATATTGCTTGAGAAGGGATTGTCCTATTTGACTGATTTTCTTTTGTTGTATTCGTTATATTCCAATTAGAAGAATATGAAAGAAAATTTTTGGAAAATCCACCGGGAAAGTGGGAAATTTCAATTTTTTGCATTCAAATTAAAACCTGAATAAAAACAAGAAAATTCCTTCTTTCCAAGCGTACTGCTTGAAAAAGGTCTGCCCTATTTGGTTGAGTTTTCTTTTCTTATGTTCGTTATAGATCAATTAGAAGAATGTGAAAGAAAAAAGAACAGTGTCATAAAATGTAAGACGTGCAAGGGGAAGAAGAGGAAGAATGAATGACTTAAATAGTCAAAGAGACATTGTTTGGGGAGATCAACAAGGTGGCAGCTCCATCAACGTAATCCAACCATAGCGAACCTCAAACATGCGATCACTAAACTCTCTCTCATCGAACGTGAATGAACGCAACGTGAACGATACGAAGGACGTCTTAGGCGTAGACGAATTGCTGTAGCAACGAACAACACAGCGACAAGTTGTTAAAACGAAGAAGCTAGAATCACTCGCATACAAACAGCGACCAGAGAATCAACATCGATACACACAACATCATACACTTACCGTCTATTAATTTCTTTAAGAAATAAACCTGTAAAACAGAAATTCGAACTCTAACCTGGAGTTTCGTAAACTTGTGAATCTAATATATACGTAATATAATAAGTAATAATATAATAGAAACATTGTTTGTAAAGAATAAACAAAAAACTATTGAAGTGATTTAAAAATTACGATTACAATAATACATTACAAGTGAACATAACTCGTTAATACTCAATAAGGAACGGAGAGAGCAGAGGTTTCAGTCACTGCACGAGGTCCACATTCCCATCAGGGACAACGCTGAGAGAGTCAGCAAACATTTGGCGACCGTGACAGGACAGATCACCCGTGTAGCTGAAACGTGAATCAGAATATAGATCGATTATCCCAATCGAGGGATAACAAACAAAGTCTGGTCGGGATCACGAGCATCGCCGTCAGCCAGAAGTACCACAAGGAGAGCATCAACTGCGGGGGAATAATTCACCATTTGGCCGGAATCAGCAGCATCACCGTCAGCCAAGAGACGACACAAAGGATCAGTTCCCTGCCACCACTTTGCCAATACCACACGTAAGTATATCACACATACAAAGACATACATAAGACAAACTGTGAGTATATCATATTTATTTGTTCATGATCCAAGGTACATACTTATGTACATACAGTAAACGGAGCAGTGATAGCGGTTCATAACAATAACATAAGTTGCACTTGTGTTAGTTCGTTTTACATACATACATATTTATATACTTAGAAACTGTCAGAGAAACTGCGTTGCTTTATTACATTTCATTTCTTTCCTTACTTTTGTATGTACTTTAAATGCGCATTGCAGTTATTTTCATGTCTGTTTCGGGGTCATTATTCGTTGTTGGTG
This sequence comes from Amiota communis, assembly GCA_037043315.1. Taxonomy (NCBI): domain Eukaryota; kingdom Metazoa; phylum Arthropoda; class Insecta; order Diptera; family Drosophilidae; genus Amiota; species Amiota communis. Next base: position 198,591 of record JBAMAV010001552.1, on the reverse strand, counting down.
GCAAAGGGAATTATTAAAGAGAAGATTTCATAGCTTTGATGTTTGATCGTTTAAGGATATTGTTGCGGAACTTCAACAACATTGAATCTTGTATATTTAAGAGTTGTTGCTAAACTTGGGTAACATTTTTACTGCGTGTATGTTCAAAGATGTGTTGCTGAAGGTTAAATCACTTAATATTCATATAAACATTTGCAATCATTACAAATCAGTTTGTTTGGATTTTCAAATTTGTTGGTATAGCATTTGGCTATTGCTGAACTTGGCAACATATAGTATTTCGTGTATATCCAAAGATTTGTTGCTGAATTTAAATCATCTAATAGTCATATCAACATTTGTGTTTCGATCATTATCAAGAAGGTATTTTGGAATTTCAAATTTGTTGCTGAGTTAATATAACATTTTGTATTGCGAACGTTAAAACAATTCTATAAAAATAATTTAAAAATGAATGAATCAGAGAAGGAAACAAAACTCATTGCATTACGTCAACAGCGGAATGTGTTACGAGAAAGCATAGTCCGTTTAAACCAAAAGGTTATTAGTGGAAGTGACGATGGAAACAATACAATGCTAGGTTGTAGGTTACACATGCTAGAGTCGTATTTTCGTCAGGTCTGCACAGTCCAAACCCAAATTGAGAATTTAAATTGTACAGATGATGGACGAGAAGATTTGGAAGAAACATATATTATGGCAAAGGCGGAAATTTTAACTCGTAAAGGGACAACAAATGGAGATCAAATTTCAAACGCTAGTATCATTAACAGTACAACACTAGCGAGTTCAGTTCATCATAATCGGAGTTTAACTATGGCGAGGAGCCATCAAGGAAAAAGAAAAACTAGTGGAAGTCAAGTTAGGGCCACAACTGTTAGAAGATGACTTGACTCAACCAAGGTTGAATCCTTTGACAGCTAGTGAACTAGAAATCGGGCTAAGATATATTGTTCATAACTTGCAGAAGTTGATGTGTTCTGCTGAATTTATTGGCCTTACCGAGGAGAAGACGGTAAGCTCAGCAAAGATACAAAAATTAAATCCGTTCTGAGACAAAGACGAAGGCGTGTTAGTATGCGAGTAGGTGGTCGATTCTCACAAGCCAGTGTACCATTTGAAATAAAACATCCTTGCTTGTTGTCCAGCAATCATGCAGCTGTGGCCGCATTATTAGTTTATGTGCACCGAAGCAATTTACATGCTGGAGCGCAAGCCTTATGCGCTTTTGTGCGACAGAGATATTGGATGATCAATGCCAGGAGACTAGCTCGCAGATCAGTCAGGAGTTGCATGGTGTGTTTTCGGATGCGGCCAGTAAAGGCGACACAAAGTGTATCTATGCACGTTTGTGTCCTTCGTGACAAAGGCGTGTCACTTAGAGATCGTTTCTGATTTAAGTGCTAAGGCTTTCATTGCGGCACTTAAAAGTTTTTTTGCAAGACATGGGAAATCGTTACCATATTTTGTGACAACGCGACTAGTTTTGTGGGAGCAGCTCGAGAGCTGAAGACGTTCGATGCTGTAGATAAAGACTAGATTACTGATGATTGTAGCAAACAAGGAGTTGATTTCCGATTCATTCCTCCAAGGTCACACTATTTCGGAAGATTGTGGAAAAGTGTCGTCAAAGGCGCGAGGAGACTGCTGGTGAGTTCGACTAATGGAACAGCCCTAAATTTTGAAGAACTCTTAACGGTTGTGGCACAAGTGGAACCGGTAATGAACTCCAAGCCGTTGTATCCGCTATCAACGAACCCGAATGATTTGGATGCCTTGACGCCAGGGCATCTCTTAATTGGGCGACCAATCAACTCTTTGATGGAGCCTTGTAATGAAGATCTGTTGAAATTCTCGATGCCTGAACGATGGAAACGAGTGTTATTTGTTCATCAAACATTTTGGCGGCGCTGGTCGAGTGAATACCAAAAAGAAAAACAACATAGTTTTGGGTACCCTAGTTTTTATGGCAAAAAAGATTTAAATTTTAACGTTTATTTATTTATTAGAATTCAAATGTATTGTGAAAGTGAAATTATAGTTATATTGTTACATTGTATTGTTTAACGTTGTTATTTGTTGTTTTGAAATTGTATCGTCACCGGCTTCGCTTTCTTGGCGGCAGAAATAATACGACAGACAGAAAAATAGAAGCTTCTTTTGGCTTGGGTTCTTTCTCAGGGTTGCTTTTCGATTATGTGACCGACACCTCGACTATCGATCACAACTGCCGTAACATCCCCCACCCCGTAAATCAATCTGATTTACTAACAGTTAGAACACCAAGTTTGTTAGCAGGGCGACGAAGCACACCGCATGCAGTTTTGACATCTACGACGCGCACATGTCCGTCCTTTGCTGGATGTGTAGTAACAATGCGACCCTTTTGCCACTGGCAACATGGCTGGCTTGACTTACACATGATTGCCACATCTCCCACTTATAATGGTCGCTCTGGAGCAATCCACTTGGGGCGTTGCACCAACTGTGGCATATATTCTGCAGTCCATCTCTTCCAGAAGCGATCCTTCAGGGCTTGAGCAATTCGCCACTGCTTCTTGAGGCATACAACCGGAGTGCGGGACTTTAACCCGCTAAACACTCCCGCCCCTCGTCCTATCGTCCTACCGGAACTGTCATTAGATATTACGTCGTGAGGAAGGTGGAGCATTGCTGCTCAAAAGTCACTCGATCCTAGTTTAGTAGGTCACCTATTGTATTGTGTTGTTGTCGTACGTGGGTCGTGGCTACTCGTCAGTATTCTACGATCCCCCGTCCGGCACTCTCTGCAACGTCTGCATATTTCGCCTAGCCCTCTCTAGACGAGGTAGCTCTAGCTAAATAGCTGTCACACGCTCACAGATCCGGTCCCAGTTGGCCGGATTTGCTAACATGAACTGTAATGCGCTTGCTGGCTCCTGCGGATATCCTTCTGGAACAGGAAACCGAGCACATTGGAACATAACGTGCTCAGCGTCCTCCGGTTCGTCACACAGTGGGCACCTTGGTGTGTTGTCGTGCCCAAACATGTATAGGTACCACCTGTATTCACCATGTCCTGACAAGAACTGGGTTAAATGGTAGTTGGTTGTTGTCTGGACGCCCATGACACATCTTAAAGAGTCTTTGTTCGAAAACCCGATACCGTTCTCAGCGCTGCCAGCCTATATGTAGTCGAAAGGATTTTCGAGTAGGTAGTAGCTCTCAGCGACTCCGCCCAAACGGGGGCAGCGTACAGCATGACGGATGTCACTACCCTTGACAATATCCGGCGCTTGTCCGCCTTAGGGCCACCGATATTTGGCAGCATCCATGATAAGGCATTCTGGACCCTCGCAGCTTTATCCTTCACGTACAGCAGGTGCTCTTTGTACGATAGCCTGCTATCCAGCATAACACCTAGGTACCTTATAGCCCTCTTGGACCGTACCTCGTGATCGCCAAATCGTACGGAGCAGAACTCTGTACGCTTCCTACTGGTGATCAGAACCAACTCCGTCTTCTGCTCTGCTAAGGACAGTTTCGAAGACCTAAGCCATGCAGTAACCGCGAGAATAGCGGAGTTTGCCGATTGCTCTATATTCCTTATCTCTTTGCCCGTTACTATCAGACACAGATCATCCGCAAAACCAACCGAAGTGCAGTTTTCAGGAAACTGCAACCGCAGGACCTGGTCATACATAAGGTTCCATAGGAGCGGGCCCAGCACCAAACCCTGAGGAACCCCCACAGTAACTCTGTAAGTTTTATTTCCATCTTCGCTATCATAGTGCAAGTACCTCTCTGACAAGTAGGACTTGATCATGTTTTGAAGGTACATTGGCGCTCCCATTCTACGGTCGGACCCTTTAATAAGCAGCCAGTTAGCAGAGTTAAAAGCGTTGTTAACGTCCAGCGTGACGAATGCGCAGTACTCTTTATTACCATAGAGCCACCTTTCGCCCTGTATTGTCTGTTTTGCTATACCAACCACTTTATTTATTGCGTCAACTGTCGAGCGACCCTTTCGAAAGCCAAACTGGTTTTCAGAGAGAGTGCCACTCTCGCTCACGATTCGTTCAAGTCTGTTGCAGACAATCTTTTCCAAGACTTTGCCCACAGTATCCAACAAACAAATCGGCCTATACGACGACGCCTCATTGGGTGGCTTACCAGCCTTTGGTATGAGGACCAGTTTCTGATGCCGCCATCTGCTAGGGAATATTCCATCGTGAAGGCATTGGTTGAAAACCTGCATAAATACACTTGGAGCACTCGAAATAGCTGCTTTCAGGACTTTATTCCGCACTCCATCAGGACCCGGAGTCTTCCTATCCTGAATTTTATCGCAAGCTCGGGACAATTCCTCGGAACTTACACTTGGGATACCATCCAGAGACCGTTGCTCAGACCTTTCATCAAGTATTGAGGTCGCTGTCGGGAACAGTGTTCTGACAATGTTCTCGAGCATTGCTGGACAAGTGGGTTGTGGTACTCTACAACCTTTCACTCTCGACAGTACCATCCTGTACGCCGTGACCCAAGGATTTATGTCAGATATGTCAAACTCCTCGAGAAGCTGTTTAAAGCACGACCGCTTGCTGGACTTAACTGCCTTTTGGAAGGCGTGTCTGGCCGTTCTGAACTCATCTAGCCGCTATTGGAAATTTTCACAGCTTCTCGAACGCTGCATGAGTCGTCGTGCGCGAAGACAAGCCGATCGTAGCTCCCCTAGTTCGCCATTCCACCAGTGGCATGCTGGTCTGCGTCTGACCTGGATTCTCCTAGGCATAGCGGCGTCACAGGCTATGGACAGCATGTTTGACAGTCTGTCCGCCAATTGATCAGAAGAGCCCACGCCGAGTTCTTGTGTTCGGAATTCTTCCAGGAACATTTCCTTGTCACACAATGAGTCTTTCCACCTAGGCCCAGTTATAGGTTGCTGCACAACTCTAGAACCTCGCCTTATGTCGATCAGAATGGCCTGATGATCGCTATGGGTGTATCCTTCACTCACCACCCACTTCGTGTTTGTTTCTACGCTGCTAGTTGCAAAGGTAATGTCTATGACTGACTCTCTGCCCGCTTTCCTATACGTGGACGTAGAACCTTTGTTGAGCAGAACTATGTCGAGGCTTGCCACAGCTTCCAGAAGCATTTGGGCCCTTGCGTTGGGAGATCTGCTTCCCCACTCCGTTGACCAAGCATTGAAGTCTCCTGCGATTATCACTGGAAATCTACCTCGGGCTTCCGTCAGTAGTTCGTGGAGAAAGTGTTTGAAGTCTAAAGCTGTCATGCTTGGGCGTGCATAACAGCTAAAGAAGTGAATGCCCCCGATTTTCGTGCGAACAAAGTTAGCAGCATGGGTACCATCGTCCTCGAATGCGTATGAACCACACGCCCATATTGCAGCAACACCTTCGGTATCTTCAAACCAAACTGACTCATTGCGCTTCGTGTAAGGCTCACTTACCAGAACTACGTCTGCCTTCTCTTCCGCTATGGTTCTTTGCAGAAGGTCCTGCGCTGCTTGACAGTGATTCAGGTTGATTTGAATTACCTTCATACCTTCCTGGTTTTCAATGCCTCTTTAAATACCGGGCAGATTTTGCATGCCGCCATGTGACTTGCAATCGTCGGGTCTTTCTTCGCACGCAACATGCATCTCGGGCTACTACTGCAATTTTTTGCTATGTGTCCCTCCACGCCATACCTTATGCAGCACCTTGACCTATCCTCATTCTTGCATGACCGAAATATATGTCCGTACTCTAAGCATTTGAAACACTTCTTCAATGCCACGTTTGATCTAATACGGCAGGTAAGCCATCCAATCTTCACCTTACCAGCCTTGAGGAGTATATTCGCCGCCTTTGTCTGCAAAGAGATCGTTGCAGTGTGGGTGCCAGCATACGACCGTCTTAGACTAGTGACGTCCAAACTCTGAACATCAGCTTGTCTAAACCGCTCCAATATACCATCACGTATTTCGCCCTTAGTGGTGACTTCGTCGATGTCCCTGACCTCTATCGGCGGTTTTTGGCTCAAAGATCTGACCGACGCATCTTGCCCTAGGGTGCCACTGACCATAACCCTCAGCTCTTCTGTTTCCGCGCCTTTCGTCTTTAGCTCTAGCAGAAGGTCACCATTTTGCGTTCTGCGAATCCTATGCACCGACTCTGTAAGGCCACCACAATTCGGGTCGGCTTTCATCCTTTTCAGGATATCAGCATAAGTTCCCTCGTCATTTCGATGGATAACCAAAGCATCTGGTTTTATATGCTTCCTGAACCCAGCAATCTGCACGCTTTTCTTCTTTGGTTTTCCATACCGTTTGCCATTGGTCAAGCTGCGGCGCCTTAGGTGCGCTTTGCACTCCTTTTGAAGTGGGTTGCTTTTTCCCCACGCCGATGTTATCTCCTCCCGTTTGTCGATTGGGTTGCACCAATACCTTCAATGGTTTATCCTTTACACGCGGACTTGGTGGGAGCCCCGTTTTGCGCTTTTGGGGTGGTTCACCCGAAGCCAGCGGCGACGTATGAGCGCTAGCTCCCCATAAGCTGGGTGTTGTCTGCGCAAAACTCTCTCTTGTTTTTTCCCCTGGAGCAGTTTCACCATAATCCGCTATCTCCTGTACTGCCAAGAGATACAGTCGACTAATACTATCGATTGTATCTCTCATTGGCTGATGGACAGATCTTCTTTTGCCATTTTCCAACATTGCGACCAACTCTTCAATTTTCCAACCGAGCTTTTTGAAGGAGTCAGCTCCACCCTCGGTTACGTTTCGCCTGTTGGATTGGGGGCTAAGTAGAAATGGAGTGGTAGGACCGTCTGCTTCCAGCACGTCTACATCGCTACTCTCTTCTTCCACTGTTGGCGGTACCGCCGTTCGACCCGTTGCATGCTCTGCCTCCATCATCGTATTCGTGCTCTTCCTAAAAGGGTCCGAGACAGTTAAAAAGTCTGAACTTGTAACATTCGATGATACAGGAGCCAAGTTGGCCACTCCTGCATCACTGCGGTCATAAGATCACGACGACTGGGGGCCCGCTTTCTCACCCACCATAGCCGCCAGTACTAGGCTTCCGACACCTTGCACCGTAATAGTCGCACTTTTTGGTACTTCAATTTTTGTTTTTCTGTCTGGGATCCTACCCATAGCCGTTTACCTTCAGCCAGGTCTAATACAGCCGCCCCTGACATGTGAACAGACGCTGACCAGGAAGCCGCCCATTCTGGGAACCATCGCGCCTGGATTTTTTCGCCTTCTCGCATCAGCTAACCAACTGACGGATGTTGTGGGTGTACCCACAAGGATAGTGCTGGACTTCGCCAGGTTAAAGCCAATCAACAACATTACCTTGCAGTTGCACTCCCGCTTCCCTTGAGGCATAACTTGTCAATCGGTGATTGCGGATTCTGCGTTGAATTTGGACAGCCTATAAGAAAATGATGCGGTGTTAACGGATTTTCGTCTTCAGATGATATCGGCACTTCAGTAAGCGGGCGAGCATTCATGATGTTCTCGGCTTCAATAAGAATGCTTCGAAGCGTCTCTACCCTTGGTGCGGTTTCTTTCAGTGTGTGTGTCAGTAAGCGTTTGGTTATGCGAATCAACCGCTCCCAACAGCTTCCAGAGCTTGGATTAGACGGGCAATTAAAAATCCACTCGATGTGACTATTGGCGGCTTCGTTTAGAATGCGGTCCACATCTAATAGTTTTTCTGAAGCTTTCAGCTCTCTTTGTGCACCAATAAAATTGGTACCATTGTCGCATATGATTCGTACTGGAACTCCACGACGATTGACAAAATTGCGTAGGCTGAGTATGAAGGCGTCTGTTGATAGGTTTTCCACAAGGAAAACAGGTAAATATTGCTACCCATCTTTTTTCACGCCGGCGACCCACTGTGACGTTTAATTGTCCAAATAAGTCAACTCCAGTATAAGTAAATGGTCTAACGAATGGCGTCACGCGGTCTGGCGGTTGACCCATTATTGGTACTGATGGCTTCACCTTGTCTATACGACAACGAGAATACTCCTGTTGCACCTTGCAAAGAAGAGATCGTAGTCGCCGCACCCAAAATTTTTGTCGAATTTCGTTCATCATAACGCTGGCATTCTGATGATGCAACAGATTATGAAAATGGCGCACCATAAGTCTCGTTATGATGTGTTCTTTTGGAAGTAGTATTGGGCGACGGGCTTCCAACGGCAAGTAAATGGCTTCATCGATGCGTCCAAGAATACGAATGATTGCATGTTCATCCAAATAAGGCAAGAGACGACAAATTTTATTATTTTTCGGAATGGCTTTCCTTTCATGTAGATACTGCAGTTCTTCACAGTAAACTTCCTTTTGCGATATTCTGCACAGCAATCGCTTTGCTCCTATAAGTTCGCTTGCTGCTAGTGGGCCCATAGGACATGACAAACTGCATACGCGACGTCTACGAAACATTTTACAGGCTCGCAGGAAACAGGCAATAACTCTTTTCATCTTTAAGTATGAAGAAAACTTTGTTAACTCTTTCTTCTTCTTACTATGGCGGGGCTTTCAGCTGTGACTGTGGCCAATGCTTTTCTTCTAACCGCAAGAACGCTGGACTATGATACCATTGACCATTGACATTGACCTTTGGATTAAGTGGGCGCGTAGCAACATCAACTGGATTTTGGTCAGTAGGTACCCACCGCCATTGCTCTGGCTTACTCGATTCTAGTATCTCGGCAATTCTATGTCCCACAAAGGATTTGTATTTCCTCTCGGCTGAGTTTATCCACAAAAGTACAGTTTTGGAATCACTCCAATACACCACATTTTTTACAACAATATCATGACCCTTTGTGACAATTTTGTTTAGTCGGATACCAAGGATAGCAGCTTGTAGTTCAAGGCGCGGTATTGACATCAATTTTCTTTGCGCGGTACGTGTCTTGCCACAAATGCATTACACGACTAGTGAGGTAGCAGCAACAATGCGAAAGTACGCTGCGGCATCAAAGGCATTTTCGCTGGCATCTACAAAAATGTGTAGCTCAATGGCGTCGGTGACACACAGATTTGACGAATGGCATCTCGGTATACTTATGTGACTCAACTGTCTAAATTCTGCCCACCACAGTTTTCATTTATCGTAGACATGGCTGGGTATAGGGTCGTCCCAATCCATATGAAACTTCCAAGTCTCCTGTATCAACATTTTCGGCAACAGTAAGAAATCTGCAATAAATCCATACGGATCAAAGATAGACATGATCAATGACAGTAGTTCGCGTTTTGTTGGCACCCGTGTCCCATCTAAGACGGCATGAGGCACACGGGCAAGTTTGCTTTGATACACAAAAGTATCTTGTTTGGTGTTCCAGTACATTCCAAGGATTTTGTCTGTTGTGACTTCAGGCTCTAAAAGTACTAGTTCGACGGCAGCTGATGACATTCCGTTGAGTATATTTTCCAGGCACTCACTATTTGATACAAAATTTCGTAGTTTAAATCTGGCGCGGAGATGAATATTTATGACATCTTGGTAAATATTCAGTGCTTTTTCTTCGGATGGAAAACTGACTACTAAATCGTCTACGTAATGGCAACTCACTATGGCATCAACAGCTTGTGGATATTGATGCGAAATTCTTCTGCGTTAATATTCTTAACGAATTCAGCGCAGCATTGTGAGCTAGCAGCTCCAAAAATCATTGATGTCATCAGGCAATGTTAAATATTGCCGGTCTTCTGGTCTTTCCAGAGAAATCGCTGAGAATGTTGATCTTTTTCGGCGGCAACTCCTATTGGGTGTTGGCGAAACGCAAAGAGGATATTCATCAAAGGTTTGGCTTGCTCAGGCAAGTGTTGGCATCAACTGCTTCCACAGTAGTCCCGTTTCAAAATAATTGCCAACTCTTTTTGTTGTTGTCTGTGGAATATGCTTGGCATGCATATTCTCTTCTGATTCAGGTAGGGAGGCTAAGGGATTTATACCAAAATTATCTGTGTTAAAATATTCATCTACTAGCTGATGTAGAATAACGTCATCTTTTTGTGGCCCAATGTGCAATACAATAGGCTGTGATTTGGCAGAATCACACCCTGTACCATAGGCAGCCCACCCCAATCTAGTTCTCATGGCAATTGGGTTTCCTGCATCGATGACCTCGATAGATTTCGTACCATCCGCACGTTCTTCATAGCGTACCACTGTTGTCTGTTACTTGACGAAATCTCAAAACTCACCCGTCTACAGTTTTCAGTGGTGACTCGCCCTATAAACCAGTGCAGCTTCAATTGCTCCATGTTGCCTTTGACCCCAAGTTCTTCAGCTACTCCTCTATAATGGATATTGACGACCCTTCGTCAAAAATGGCATGTGTTTTAATTTGTCCATTTGGACCGCTTAAGACAACTGGTAAAATCTTAAAAAGTTGTCCTCCTGGCCGCTTCGTTTGACAGCTCAAAACCCGTTTTTCTTCCGTTGCGTGGCTACCGTTAGTGTACTTCTGACCATGTAGACTGGAATGATGAAATCTCTGGCAACCATCTTGACCACAGGTGTGCTTGTTTCTACATTTGGAGACAGGGTGACCTTTTGCCAAGCAAGCAAAACAAAGTTGGCTGGATTTGACCTTATCCCAGCGATTGGCAAGACTACTTTATTTGTATACTTCACAGACGTTTATCTTGTGGTTACCTGAACACTGCGTCATCTGCTCCACATGGTCGTCACTCACATGCATCACCATACTTTGTTTTGGTGGAGCATTCTTTACGTTGGTCGGCAATAAACAGATGACTCTGGCAACAGCGTTCAGCCACTCTGAGAAGTCCTTGATGGTTGCCAACGGTTTTATGTTGATCGAATGTTGTGCCCACTCATACTGCATACTTGGCGGCAGCTTCCTCACCATCTGTTCCATCATGGCAACATCGTAATATTCGTTCGCACTTTGAAGACGTCAACAGCGCCACTTTATTACGCACCTTTGTGGGAAATTGGACGATCTGCTCATTTTTATGCTTACCCAAGACTGATAGCTGCTGCAACTTTGCCCTCTGATCCCGTACGAGCAACTCTGGATGGCCAAATCTGAACTGCAGCTCTTCCATAGCGTTAGATACGTCACTTGGGTATATCAGCATTGCCTCTCCGCAGGCGCATCAAAATACACTGGCAGATCGTATATTTTGGACCTTTTTGGCATGTCTGCTATGGTTTGTAGATCCCTATGTGTGCTTATGGCTTCATTGACGGTCGTGTCGTGGCTTGTTGTGGGCGTCTTAACTTGTAAGTCGTGCAATTCACGCTTGACTTCTTGACCTTCTGTGCGAATTTGTTCTACTTCCTTGCGAAGCGATGCAAGGTTATCACGAATTTGGTTCAACACTTGGCTAGTGTCTCTGGCCCCATCTTCTTGAACGGCGTCTTGCATTTTCCCACTTCGCAAATTGTACCCTGGCATGCAACAATAATTTTGTACTTATTGGAAAAAGTACAGACACAAGCGGCGCGTTCACTGAAGCCAATGACGAATTTCAAAAACGAATGTTATGGCAAAAACGATTTTAGTTTTAACGTTTATTTATTTATTAGAATTCAAATATATTGTGAAAGTGAAATTATAGTTATATTGTTACATTGTATTTTTTAACGTTGTTGGTTGTTGTTTTGAAATTGTATCGTCACCGGCTTCCCTTTCTTTGCGGGAGAAAAAATACGACAGACAAAAAAAAATGGCAGCTTCTTTTGGCTTGGGTTCTTTCTCAGGGTTGCTTTTCGATTATGTGACCGACAGCCGATTACACCTCAACTATCGATCACAACTGCCGTAACACTAGTGTTGATAGCAGAAGTCAACACTCCACCCGGCTAATGGTTGCTGGGACGAGTCAGCAAAGTGCACGCAGGTCGTGACGATCTAGTGCGAGTAGTGACAAGCAAGAGAAAGAATGGCTTTCTCAAACGCAACGTATAGTACATAAGATTTGTCCTTACCCATCGAGGAACAATATGTGTCAAGACGGTTGTTGTTGGAAGGAGCTTCCAAGGTGGGGAGTATGTTGGCGCCTTTCTAAGTAGACAAAAAGCTCGCTGCTGCTAAACTACTCACTGAACGAATTAGGGATGTGCGGTGGGAGTTTAGCAACACTGAAAGCGGCGAAAAGATGAAAAGCACATCACTTATTGTAATTAGCTTTTGAATTTGAATTCGTTGATGTTTTTTTTATTATAGATTGCATATGTATTGTAATATTTATTCTTGTCTTTTTGCATTTGGAATGCATGGTGGTTAATATTGCTTGAATGAATTATAAGTGAAAGTTAAAAGAAAATTGGAATAAAAATTCATCATTTAAAGCACTAAGGTGGATTTTTTTTTGCAAGCTGATTAGTGTTAGCTAATTTGTTGTAGGCTATAAGAAAGAGTATAACAGATATTGGGGATCCTTGAAGGATGACGTTTTCTAGGGAGTAGATATTGGAGGTTTGATTTCCAACTCGGACAGTAATTTTCCTGTTTGTCATGAAGTTTTGAATGTAGTTAATTATTTTCGGCCCTATCTTCCAGCAGTGTAATTGATCTATGATGGTGTGGACACCTACTCTGTCAAATGTTTTTGATAAGTCAAAAGTGTGTGTCCTTTTTAGCTGATAGATATAAGAAAATCTGCGAAGACAACCGATTTGCCTCTTTTAAATCCAAATTGGTTGGGATGAAGAAAGTTGTTTTTAGTTGCGAACCACCAAAATTTTTAGGAGATGATTTTATCTAATGATTTCGCGAAACAGCAGTTCAAAAAGATGAGTCGGTATGATACTATTTTTGTTTTTTTTTTTGGTTTTAAAATGGGAATAACGAGACTAGTTTTATATGACCCAGTTCCACCGGGATCATCTATAAGCAGCATTTCTCCCAAAATATCTACGCTGCAAAAATCACGATCGAATATAAAACGCTATTTTTCAGTTAGTCTCGAGACACACGTTTATAAGGTTTCAGCTAATTTTACTGGATCATAATTTATATCGGTCGTGTAATCTCTGTTAATGGGTTCAAATGCAAATGATAGCTCGGGAATACCATATTGACAAATAGGCTTACATGCAATACACGTAACTATATCTTGAATAGCAATAAACAACGTTTCAAATGACTTTCACCTAATCTTGCAGTAATTGCGTTGTTATTAGTGTTGATACCTATGCCACAATTGTGCGAGATCTGAATTTTCACCATTCACAACTGTTCCACGTCTGCTGCGATAAAAAATACCCTGTTCTTTATTATAGATATAATAACATGGAACTTTGTTGTATAACAGCGTTTTAGCAAATGCATATGAACCACAAAGTTGAAAGAATGCAAGCAGACTGGTTCGTTTCGAGTTTTCTATACGCTCCGTGACATTATCAGGGTTGAAATACACCATTTGGCCCCCTTCAATATGTACATTCAGATGAATTACGGGTGGATATCTTTCGTGGATCGGAAAGCATAAAATGTGCCAAACTGCCTCAGATAAGCTAATATATACGCCAAATTGATACCTCGCAACTTCATCATAATTATTATTTGTAAACCCAACTGGAACTTAATCAGTTTCCTTGTTGACATATTTATATATGTATTTTATAGATTCAACGCTAGTGCATATTTCAAAGTTGATATGAGCTTGAAATGTTTTGGAAAATACGGGTGAATAGGGTACCATCCATCTATTATCCAACACAATTTCTTGGCCATGTAGCCTAATTTTAGCCATGAAGCCGCCATTTTGGGGTGATTTTCGATGGTACAGCGGATACCCGTTTTCTACAGACATCATTTGGTCTGAAAGAGCTCGGTGGTATTTTTTATAGCAACGAGCTTCTTGCATACAGGGAGAGTTGTTGTTCATAACACTGCATGGTCCGTGTACCATTGGATTCTTTACGATGTGATATAACGTGGGATTTTCGTTCTGATCTGAAAAGCTCAGCTCTTATTATGGTGTCGATATCATCACCTAATTTTTTGTTCCAACTACAGTAGTATTGTTTATGGGCATGTGTTTTTACACTCAACGCTGTACTTAAAACAAAGATATGAATCGAAAAGTTTTTCTTTAGTGATCAAGCAATCATCATCTTTAGCTTAATATGAACAACTACGGTAGGAGGCGAGGTGTTCTTCTTAACAGTTTACACAGGAGAGTGTGGGGGAAAACCGCAGTTGTGGCATAGTGGAAGATTTTTGCTGTGCTTAGCGGTATGGCCAAGTAGCTGCCAAGACATACACTTAATAGGGTTTGGGATATATTCTCGCACTTTGACTGAGTGCCATGAGATATCAATTTTCGTGGGAAGGTGGTAGAGCTCAAAAGTCGGTAGTATAACGCCGCTGGGTTTAGATACGCCATCAATTGATTTCACAAATTTGTAAATACCTGTTACGTTTTGAGAGCTGAGTTCCTTTATAATCTGCTCTTCTGGGATAGAGGCCAGGTAAGGGGCGTATATCGTGCCTTTGTTGAGGGTCTCAAGCAGCTTGCACGATATGTCACAAATGCCGGTGAGTGCTGTGGTCTCGGTAAATTTCTCTGCGTCCGATTGTGATCTGACCAAGAATAGTAAGTTGCCATCGCCAAGATTTGAAATGGATATGACGTTCTATGGCATGATTACCGGCAAAACAAGAGAAGTAATAAATGGTTTTGTTGGTATTATTTGAAGCCATGATGATGTATTTCAGATTATCGGCCATTTTGGTGGGAAGATCAGGAAAACGTTTTTTTACATATTATTTTTTTATTTTTCGTGAATATATGTGTGTGTGAAAAGAAACAGAAGATCAAAGCAAAAATTAAATAGACTGCCGTCGCCGTTCTCAGCAAATGGGGTTGTGTTCATCCACTTTATGGAAGATTTTATGAAAGAATCTTGGCTTAAAAGCTTTTAAGATTCAACTTGTGCAGGAATTAAAGCCAAACGACCATCGTATGCGCCTCCAATTCGGCCAATGAGCTGAAGCACAAATTGATATTGATATGCCGATGGCACTATTGTTTGTTCTAGAAAAAAAATGATGGTGAAAGAGGGTGAAAGAAAAATGAGAAGAAATACACACAATGAATGTGCCGTTTCTTTTCTCCGTTGTAGACACACAAGTCTGTTCGCTACGAAGATTTCATCACAATGAGATGATATCGTCATCCACTTCTGTCAAATGCAAAAATGAGAGCAAGATATTTGATGAGAAATCAAAACGTTTTGATATGACTCAAACATTTGTTCCAACGTCAATTCAGTCAAAAATAAGAATAAATGACATTGGTTGTACACAATAATTTATAAACGATAAACAATTCACAATGTTTTTTTCATCTCTTTTACATTTGGTTTCTTAACAACTGGTTGCTTAAGAACCAAATGAAAATGTTGTCATTTATTTGCGAACTCTGATATTGCATCTAAGACGTAAATAAATAAATAAAATATTGTTACAAATTTCTAATTTGTCTAACAGTTTGAAAATTATAAAAATTAGAAACCTGCTGTCAGTTGGCGAGCGGCTACCAGTTGGTGTGATGTGAGGGTGATGCGGCGTGTGCAGCGATCAAACGGAGGCTATGGCGACGTGGTGATTCAACGGCGACTTGCATCTCGACGTGGTAATCCAACGGAGGCAAGTGGCAACGTGATGATCAACGGCGAGTTGCAGCTCGACGTGGTTATCCAACGGAGGCAAGTGGCGACGTGATGATCCAATGGCGACTTGCAGCTTGACGTGGTTATCCAACGGAGGCAAGTGTCGACATGATGATCCAACGGCGACTTGCATCTCGACGTGGTAATCCAACGGAGGCAAGTGGCGACGTGATGATCCGACGACGACTTGCATCTCGACGTGGTGATCCAGCAGCAGCAAACAATGCCAAACACCCAAAAGACTTCTTTTTTTCATTTGTCAGTTCATCAAATTCAATGTCATTGACTTGTCATTTTTATTCCTCCTCTTCTTCTCTCCTAATTCAGCTGTTCCACACAAGGGCTAACTGCATTTATTGAAGTGCTGCCAAGGTTTCCTGGAAATGATCGATAGTTATCGATCATTTTTGTAACAATATTTAGACGGTTCGAGTTGAAGCTCTAAACGAGTTTTGTGCTGAAATTGAAACAGAATATCAGAAAATGCTGGGCTATAGCAAAAGGGGCTTAAAAATTTATCAGCCATTAAAGAACTACTTTTTGAGCATTGAAAAACGTCCCCAAATATTAAAAAACTTTTTTGAAGACCCCACATGTATGATCGAACACACGTACACACACGTTGGATCAACGATGTAGGATCGTGTCTTTGGTGCATTAAATAAGTATGTGTGTTCATATACGATGATGGATGGAATATCAAAACTATTTTAATATTTCGTCCAACATGAGTTCTCTCAATTCTCTCTTCAACTCTCTTTTTTTACTCTCTCGTGCAAGCTATCCCTTTTACGCCTTCACAAGGTAAGTACGTATGAAAGAGACAAATATACGCAAGTGCTCACATTTATGAAATATTTGAAGTGAGCAGACGTGAGCGCTAGTAGGAAATATTTGTGATTTGCCGACGACTAGTGTGAAATATTTGTGAAGTGCCAACGGCTAGTTTATGTTGGTCCTTCATCGTTGGATGTGTGATCTAACACACGTACACGCATGTTGGACCAACGATGTAGGATCGTATCTTTGGTGCTTAAGGGCCCAAGATGTAATACAATTTTATCATAGGCTTAGTGAAATGTGTACGTGATGTCTCACATACTTTGCTGTACAAAATATCTAAATCGTTTGGATCAGATGAAGTCCAAGTCTGTAATTTAGTACAGAAAGCTGAGCCACATGAAATTCTATTGAACGAGCTAGTGGAGAAATCTTGGGAAATTGAGGATTATCAAAGAAATGCGTCTAACTTTACGGAAGAAGAAAAAAATTGTGAGAATCACTAATGCAGAACAGTGGCACTGAGAAGTGATGATCGCGTGAAATTCTTACTACCATTTGATTAGCTAGCTAGGAAACTCTAACGTTATCGCATTAAGGCGCTTCAAATACTTGGGAAGGAAACTTGACCGGGATAATCATCAGGAAGAGGCATACGTCCCATTCATGGACGAATACATAGCTCTCGACCACATGTCTCTCATTTCAACTGTGAAAATGAACGAGCCTCATTTTTATATACCACATCATTCTGTATTGAGGCCACAGAGCCTAACAAGAAAATTACGCGTAGTATTTGACGTCAGGTCAATCATTGAATGAAATACTAATAGTCGAATGAACCATACAGCAAGAGTTGATAACGACATTTCTTTCATTTCGATCTTTAATCGAATCTTGCCGCGATCGATCATACTACTCTACTGTGCGCATAACTTGCAGACTACAAAAACAACAAAAAAGCATTTAATAACTATCGTTTAATTTTTACGAAAGTGAATACAAAAGAAAATAACAAGTAATAATAAGCATGTCTGGATAATACATGCAACAAAAATCTTCTGCTCTCGCTTGACAACAACATCTAGCAATATACAAATAGCGTATATATGTATATACATTTTTATATGTCGAAGAGGGGTAACCTTTATTAACGCCAAGCAATTATACTTGGGTGCAATCGCTGCTGCAATGATTGAGGCTGGCAAGTCTGCTAGAAAGGTCGTGCAAGTGAGTTGGTTGCAATGATTGAGGCTGGCAAGTCTGCTAGAAAGGTCATGCAAATGAGATGGTTGTATTGATCGAGGTTGGCAAGGCTGTTAGTTAGTTAAGAAAGAAAAGAATAGGCAGACATATTGTTTTTGAGTAGCGTCAGTACATATAGTGAATAAAAAAAGTATGCTAAAAAAGATGAAAAGAGTTCGGCAGCAGCAGCGAGATCATCGCGTTGATGAGAATATTATGGCATCTTCGACATCAGAAGTGGGATCTGCTCCTTCACAAGTATCGACAGGGGATTGGCGTTCATTGATGGAGAAAAAAAACAGTAATTTGGTAGAATTACTCAAAGGAATGCAGAGGCCAGTTACAAGAGATGCGAGGATGGTTTAGTTGCCAAAGTTCTGCCCGGAGTCGCAAAATGCTAATGCAGGGGCTTGGTATGCAACTGCAAATTTAATTTTGGCAGAAAATTATTTGGAAGGAAATGCACTAGTTATTGTGCTCAGCAAGGCTTTGGAGGGCAGTGCGTCTCATTGGCTTTCACAAGTTTCACATCCAGGCATAACATGGGCACAGTTCAAGAAACTGTTTATTGAGCGGTTCGATGGCTATGAAATCCCAGCTGCGCCACTCATGAATGTGTTAAAGAGTCGTCCGGCTGATAATGAGTCTATCCGTATATGCAAGCCGATTGATGACATCCCTAGTGGCAAAATGGAAAGAGAGGAGTGTGGAGGAAATGGCTGTTTCGGTGGTGCTGACGCACGCAGCTAATATTGATAAGCGACTACAGCGGTTACTGTTTACCACAAACATTAAGACATGGAGTGAGTTGCAGTCAGAATTGAAGGCGTTCATATTTGGTGCAAAAGTGAAATTGCCAGTGAATGATGACGGCGATGGACTAGATGTGAAGGGACGGAAATTAATGGTGGTAAGGTGTTTCAATTGTGGCATAAGGCAGCAGTTTATAGATTGAAGAGGGAAATTCAATCTGGTTCACCTGGCGGAAAAGCAGCAAACAGAAGTTCTTGGGAACCGTCTAAGGCGGCTGTAAAATATTTTAGTTGCCATGATTTGGGACATTTTGCATCACGTTGCCCGAAGTCAAATACAAGAAATGCTGGATCGGACAGACTGAATGAGAGGCGTGTTAATGTCTGCTTCAAGGGACCATCGGGTACTTTGCGTAGTTCGGGTGGGTGGTATTCAATTTATTTTGATTCGGAAGCAGAATGTTCCTTGGTGAAAGAGTCTATTGGAAAAAGAATTTGGGGTAAACGTGTGAATAATTCGGTGAAGTTGACAGGATTGGATTAGCTATTGTAATTAGTACACAACAAATTTTGTCATTGGTAGAGATTGATGAAATTAGAGTAGAGATATTATTTCATTAATTGCTAGACATTTATATGCGTCACAGCATTATGGTTGAATGTGTTGTGCTGAGTCAGGGTTTCTCGGTGCAATTGGATGCAAATTGTGTGAAATTTATTAGACATCCAGTGGTAAATGTATGTGAGGTGGGGTCAAATGAGGTGGATTTAAAAGATATTGGTACAGATATTCCAATGAATTTTAAGCCTAGATTATGTGAGATTCTTAATGAAGTAAGACATTGTGTCGACGGCCTTACAGATTAAGTCCAGTTGAGCGTGAGACAGTTCGTGATAAAATTCAAGAGTTACTTAAGCAAACATTATTCGACACAGTTCTTCGCCATATGCAAGTCCAGTAGCACTGGTCAAGAAAAAAAACGGGTGACAGGATGTGCATTGATTATCACAAGCTAAATGATAACACTATACCTGATAGATTTCTGTTCCCTTTGATATCAGATCAAATCAATAGATTGCATGATTGTCATTTGTTTACTACCTTGGATAATGCCACTGGCTATCATCAAGTGCCAATACAACCCAATTCTGTAGAGAAAACGGCCTTTGTGACAGCAGATGGTCATTATGAGAATCTGTCAATGTCATTTGGGTTACGAAATGCCCCTGCAGTGTTTCAACGTGCCATTATAGGAGCACTTGGTGATTTGTCGTACAGTTTTGCAGTAGTCTATATGGATGATATATTTGTAGTGGGAACATCAGATGTAGGTGAGAGTTTGAAAAAGCTTCGAAAGGTGTTGGACACTTTGGTGAAAGCAGGGTTCTCATTTAATATCATGAAGTGTCGGTTCCTAAATATCAAAGTTGGGTATCTGGGTTATGAGGTCAGTCGGGGTGAGGTACGACCAAATTCAAGGACAGTGGAAGCATTGGTTGCCCGCCGCAGACCGTTACGCAGGTGCTCCAATTTTTGGGACTTGCATCATACTTCCGACAGTTTGTGCCCAAGTTTTCCTCTAGGACGGCTCCACTTTATGGATCGACTATTTCTCCTAAAAACATAATTGAATGGAAATCTGTTCACGAAGATATAAGAAGGCACATTGTGGATATCCTGAATAATGAGCCGGTCTTAGCCATATTTAATCCAAACAGTCCAATTGAATTACATACAGATGCAAATTCGGTGGGTTATGGGGCAGACCAAGTTGGATTTGACACCGAGTGTTCATAGGTGATGGGCTTTCTTGCAGACATTTGATTTTGATATTATTCATAGAAATGGCAGCCGTATGGCTCATGCAATTTTTTTTCCAGAAATCCGTTACCTGGTGTGCCTGCTGACAAGGTACAACATAAGGAAATCAACATGATAGAGATCACTAAGACCTGACTCGTTGCAGAACAACGTGTTGCAACACTAAAGGAGGATAGACTGAATGAAAATGTAGCCAACACGTATGAAATGAGGTCTGGTGTGTTTTATCGCAAAGTGCAGGGTAGCGGCAGGACACTTTGTTTACCTATTCTTCCACGACCCTTAAGGTGGTCTTTGGTGAACTTGGTTCATGAAGCTGTGATACATCTTGGTTGGGAAAAACATTAGAAAAACTTTATGAAATGTATTGGTTTGAGGGTATGTCAAGATTGTCCGAAAATTTGTGGACAATTTTGTCACATGTAAGGTTGCTAAAACGAATTCTGGTAGGGTTTTGGCTAAACTTCATTCTATACCAAAATTTCCATTCCATGGCACACAGTACATATAGACGCAACGGGGAAGCTTAGTGGTAAGAATGATCAGAAAGAGTACATTTTCGTTTTGATTGACGCCTTCACCAAGTTTTTGTTTTTACATCATACACAGCAAATCAATTCGACTAGTAGCATCAGGGCCTTGAAAGCAAGTATTTCATTGTTTGGTGCACCAAGGCGTGTCATTGGTGATCTGGGCCGCTGTTTCACTAGTTCTGAGTTTCGCGAATTCTGTCGTCTACATAATATTGAATTGCATTTGGTGGCGACAGGCAGTCCTCGTGCCAATGGACAAATTGAAAGGGTGATGATAACGCTTAAAAATACTTTGACGGCAGTGGAAGCAGGTGGTGAGCGTTCATGGCAGTAAGCATTGCCTGATGTACAGTTAGCATTGAACTGTTCTGTGAGTCGACTTACGAAGTATAGTCCACTTCAGTTATTTATAGGAAAAGTGGCTAGACCATTAGGATTGATGCTTTTTGATGAGCAAATCCAGGAGACGGATATAGAGGAAATACGACAACAGGCTGTGATTACTATTGAGAAGTCGAACAAGAGGGACTAGGCTAGATTTGATCAAACAAAAGCTAGAGGTAAAAGGTTTAACGTAGGGCAATTTGTATTGCTTCAAAACGTGGAACGGAATCTTACAAAGTTAGTTCCAAAATATAAGGGTCCATTTGAAGTTGTTGAAATCTTGGATGGGGAAAGGTATATTCTAGCTGCAGTAGACTCTAACAGGATTTTCAAATATCCTCATGACCACCTGCGTGGAGTGCCTGATGTAGAACCCTTTACTGATTAAACAAAGAAAACAAATTAGATTAAGTGTTCAATTGTGGTAATTAAGTTTTTTTTTTGTTTTAGATAAGGAATGAATTCATGGGTTTTGAGTGTGCGATTGTACAGAAGTGATGTATGATCGGAACGTTGGCTAGAAGTGGTGACATGTTATTTCTATTTCTAATCTTTCGTTGTTTTGTTTAAAATTTAAGTATGAAAAGATTTATGGACTTTATCCAATGGTTAATGAATTTTTGATAATAATGAAGTAATATGTATCATAATTTTAATTTAATAAAATGTTAAGTATCTTACCTATGAAAGTATCGAGATATTTGCTGCTGGATGAAAGCAATTATTGGGCTATTGTGTTGGTAACTATCACTGGATGGAAGTGATAGATATAATTTGTAGCTGGATGTAAGCAACTAATGTTATTGGTAACTATCACTTGAGAGAAGTGATAGATATCTGTGAGTAAAAAGGGATGGCACACGGGGACGTGTGAATGGTCATGACCGTGTCGAAGAGGGGTAACCTTCATTAACGCCAAGCAATTATACTTGGGTGAAATCGCTGCTGCAATGATTGAGGCGGGCAAGTCTGCTAGAGGGGTAGTGCAAGTGAGATGGCTGCAATGATTGATGCTGGCAAGTCTGCTAGAAAGGTAGGCAAGTGAGATGGTTGTATTAATCGAGGTTGGCAAGGCTGTTAAGAAAGAAGAGAAAAGAAAAGGTAGACATATTGTTTTTGAGTAGCATCAGTACATGTAGTGAATTAAAAAAAAGCTAAAAAAGATGAAAAGAGTTCGGCAGCAGCAGCGAGATCATCGCGTTGATGAGAATATTATGGCATCTTCGACATATATAAATATAATTACGTTTTATTATTACAATTTTTTTATTATATATTTATTTTAATGTTTTAATTAAAACACACACTTTTTATTTAATAGTTTTTTCTGTTTAAGTTATTTTTATTTTTTTATAATTTTCTCCTTTAAGTTTTTTATACATTTGTTATTTATAATAATTGCTTTATTATTTAACACGATCTATTTATTCACCTCAGGTTTTCTTCGACTGACTTAACAAAATTCGTTTCTTAATAATGATACCTCTCAATGCGGTCTTTAAGCAAAGTTAAGCAAACATAACTGTCGAAGCGAAGTCGACGCTTACGTTGCTCATGCTTTAGCGATTTTCAATTTTTGTACCGTATTTTATTATCTATTTTTTTTTTTTATTTTTTTATTTTATTAACCCGTGATAGTATAATTTTTACATTTTGGATGATTTTACGCTTATATATAGAGATTAGTTTCTTTGACAATTTAACAACTAAGAAGATAATTATAAAATACATTTTTCATTTAATAGAGAACATGCTTTTTTTTTAGAGTAAGGAAAATAAGGGATACAAAAAACCTTACAATTAACTTATTATCTATATGATTTCCTTCATTCGTAACTGTGACATCACTAGATCTTTGTACGGTAAGAAGTTGTGTTCTAATTAATTCTACAATTTCTACAAGGTGAAGGAAGGACAATGAAATAACTGCACTTGTTTCTGTTGTTTGTCTTGTGTCACTTCTGTAAAATGTTATGATTGAATTATCTTTACAAGGTCAAGTAGGGCATGCGGATAGATGCACTTGTTTTAAGCATTTATGTTCTTATTGATTGTATTATGTCACTATATATATTTTTTTTCTTGTCTCTTCCGTCGTGTGCAAAAGAAAAATGAACAAACCGCCAGACTGGTATAATTCAGCGGCACCTGCTTGCAATGCAGGAAAATACCTTGTCATCAACAGAGATAACAACACCTTCGATAACGTCTTAATAAAATGAAAGAGATAGCAGCCCTAATTTACAGTCAGCTTTCCGAAGACTCAAAAAAACAATTTGCCCAATAAAGGAGTATCCGTAATTCAGCCAGGTTAGCGAAGGAAACTACAGTTGAAAGGCTGACATACCTAGCCAATCACGTTTTCTCTAAAAGGGAGAATGAGTCATCCTCATCTAGATCTATCAGACTAGAGGCTACGAGACAAAATTATTTTTCCAGTAGGGATAATGAGTCACCTACATCTAGATTATCCAGACTACAGTCTATGCAACAATACTATTCTATCCGTAGAGAAAACCACTCACCGTCATCTCGAGCAGAAAGGTTAGAATATGCTTCTCTAACTTATACACAGCTGTCTCCTAATTCTCATGAAGAGAGACTGACCACCATGAGTGATAGGAGTCGTGCACGAAGACGTTTATTTAGTGGATTTAAAGAAGCGATTGCACAAATGGGTGAAATACCATACTATGTTTGTACAAAACTATTATATCCAAAACAGTGCCGCAACTTTCACGATACTGCTAATATAATAGTTCTACTAGTTAATACACGTGAAAGGTTAATTATTTGCAATAGATGTGCAAATTAGCTATTAAAATTGTGTTTTGGAACAATATGACCATCTCTCCCACAATCCCACAGGAACTTGCTTGTCTTTCCGAAATCGAACTGAGATTGATTTCGCGCATAACACCATTTATCAAAGTGTTGCGTTTATGTGGTCGCCATGGTCAGCAATGATTTAAAGTGCAAGCTATTTTGTTCGCTCCACAAGTGGAAGAAGTAGCGGAACAGCTGCCTCTAACGGGGACAAACAAGGGTTTCGCTATTGTGACAGACGTAACTGGCAATAGGAGAGATAGTGTAGACACGGAAAGAATTAAAAAAACACATATGTGGTTAGTTCATAACAACACTTATACAGAAATGTTCAGATAAATTTTGAAATCAATGACGAAGAATTACGTCAAGGTATTTTACAAGCTATAACTATATCGGAACCTCAAAACGAAGTCAACGTGATCAGAACTCCACAAAACCATTTTAGGCAGGTAGATGACGAGAAAAATATTTTGCGGAGAAATTTCCATCAACGCAATAAAAGATTTGGAAGTATGAGCGGACGTCAGTGGTCAGCTTATTCTAAAATAAAGACCATCTTACAGTGGAACACTCTTAATATATATCGTGTCCTCTTACTTGGAAATACATGTTTCATTCAGTGTCTATCACGTTTACCCAATGAGCCACAATACTTGAATACTGAGCTATTGCCTTCGATATGGTTTGCTGATACAGAGTTGAATTAAGATATTCAACCTGATGTAACTATTGGTATAATAAATTCAAGTGCACCTTCTAATATAATAGAAGGTTTCTTCAATGGACTGATTGTGGGATTACAAAGTTTTTTTTTATAACACGTTGTAACGGAATTGTTAACTGTGAAACGCAGATTTTAGTTGTAGTAATGCATTTCAACGACGAATACTTTTTATTCGATTCTCATGCTCGTGGGCCAAAAGGATATATTTCTAATAGAAACGGAACAGCAATGGTCGTGAAGTTCAGAAGCAATGAAAGTCTGTGAAATCACCTAAAAATAGTGTTGGGAGTTCGAAACCGGCGTAATTTGCAATATTCTATTACTGCAGTCAACGCAACTACGGCGGAAAGAGAGTCTATTGAACTACTCAGTAATGTATTCAAGACTAATGTTTCAGAAACTAATTTCGACTGCAATATTCATGAAGGGCAAGTAGTTAATACATCCCTCATACCAATTGATTCAGCAGTACCAGCTTTGAGTGAAGTGTTATGTGATGAAGGAATAGAAAACGACACTGTATCCATTTATAGTTTGAAATGAAAGACTGCGCAGCCTGTCAGCATTTTTAGAGAACAAAGGGCTGAAGAACTTGGTTGGTTGAAGTTATTCCCAGAAGGAAAGAACGGCCTTAAAGAAAACAGACGTCTTCCTATCAAGCCTCTCAATTACTAAAAATGAGAATAATGAGCAACAAATTAAGATTTCAGAATAACGAATACCTGTTTTATGCGCTTTCAGTTGCAGAGCTTTATAAAACTCAGCAAAATGTGTCAGTTTGTGCATAGCTGCGTCAGAATGGTAGCACAGCCAACGATGTTGTACAAACCGTCCATTTAATGATGCGAAATATTCGGGGTACTTCGTCATATTGGCAATAAGGTTATACAGATTTTCTAACAATGGTGAAAAACTTGGGCCTCCACACGGGTATTTACCATTCGTGTAACGACTTAAATTGGCCCGATATCTTAAAAGCCCTTTTAGTTGCCGATGGTCAACCTAATACTTCTGTAGATGAATTTTCGTTTTCAGAGAAACTTCGTTTGGTCGAACAATACCCAATCACTCTCTCGAGGCAGTTTATGATACGAATAAACGTTTTGTTGAAACGACTCGAACAGAATGAAAATCCTTTGCTTGGAAGATGTGTTGCAGACTTTTGGTGGCGAGTGAAATTCCAACTCCTCGGCAGCCCTCATGTGCATATGGTGTGAGCCTACCTTTGACAGTCCACAAGGCATAGAACTACTAGACCAAGTTGTCACCTGCGCACTACCAGACCCGGGGGACGATAAAGAAATTCATGATTTAGTCACAAAGTTGCAAATCGATAGACATATCCACACATGCTACAAAAGGGATAAAATATGTAGATTTGCTTTTCCGAGACCAGTTTCTAGTGAAGCAAGAATTTTAGATAATGAACAAACCGCCAGAAATAAAGGAAAGTTTTATATTTTAATAAGAAAGGATTCTGAGACTATGATTAATTCATACAATCCAGAAATATTGCAAATGTGGTCTGCAAATATAGATATCCAACCATGTGGGTCACCCCTCGGAATTGCATAATATATATCTAAATATATATCGAAGTCGGGGCCTACATATATTACAAGATAAATAAGAGAAGCCATTCTACGTGTACGAAAGCAGATCTTTGCAATACAAAATGCCATTTTAACACATCGACAAGTTTCGGCATGTGAATGTGCTTTCCGTTTATGCCATCTCAAATTAAGGGACAGCTCACAAAATTTTGTTTTTGTCACTTCTTGTTTTCTAGAGGAGCGATATAGAATGCTCAGGATTGACAGTGATGCTTCGGGACTGTATACAAATATTTTTGATAGGTATGTTTGTAGGCCTCGCAATCTAGAACATCTTAGTTTAGGAAAGTTTGCCATTTGGAATGACGTGGTGACTTCGCAGCGGTAATACATTGACGGTGATGAACAAGATATGGACGCATATGAAATTAAACAAGACAATACAGATAATCGACGACAGTACATAACATTAATGGATAATGCAGGCAGAATGAAAAAACGAAAACGTCCAGCCATTTTGCGCACACGTTATTTTGCGCCAGAATCGAACTCGGCAGCCTATTACTATTCTCTGTTGTTAGTTCACGTTCCATTTAGAGTTGAAAATGAACTACTGGACGGCTTCTATGATGCAAAAGATGCTTTTTATGCAAAACGAAGTCAATTACGACCTCTACAAAAAGAGACTGATGTAGAAACAATTGCTTCTTGGGAGACTGAAATTCAACAGGCAATAAGTCGAGTAGTAGCAGAAAATCTGGAGAGTCCATTCATCAGAATAATGACCAAAACTTAATGATTGATCCCATAGAACGTGTACTTGGTAAAGACGAGCACATCGTTGTTTTCGAAGAGGCGCTTGTGACATTGTAATGCCAGATAAGCAATATCAAGCCGCTGTAACATCATTAAACATGAAGCAGTGACAAATTTTTCAAAAAGTTGCGAATAAATTGCTTCGATGCATCGATGATGCAGTTGAGTCTTGTCATGTATTCGTAACAAGTGGTGCCGAAAGTGGCAAAACCTTCGTATTAAAGATACTTGTCGAACAAATACTTACTATACTTTCGTATTGGCGATAAAAAAGGGTAGTACTGAATCTTTGCAATCGATGGCTGGAGAGAGACTTCAAAAAGAACGTCAAAAGTAGCGTTATACAAATTGGGTGAATATTGATGAGATATCGATGGTGCCATAATTAACTCTCCGAAATATTCACTAGCAACTACAACAATTTAAAGAAAATAACGATGTTTTCCGTAAAGTCAATGTTCTTCTTTTTGGAGATCTGATGCAATTACCTCCAGTGTCGAAAGTTACAGGTGGATTTTATTGCTATCGTCAGCCACGGATATTGTCCGCCGAAATTAATTTGTGTCACTTATTCAGTTTCTGCGAATTATTATTAATATGAGACAAGCTGGTGATACCACTTTTGTAAATGTGTTGAATATTCTTCGCGTTGGAGAATTGACAATGGAGCAGTTGTCCGTAATAGACAGCCGAAGAGTACCATTGACAGGAGCTTGTACAAAATTATAACTCTACTATAACCGAAGACCTAGAAAAATGCACTATAATTTTTAAAATTAATGCAGTAGATATCTCACTGAACGCAAAAACCTACTCCAAACTCCAAAAAAAGAATGTATATCGGATAATCCGAATATAACACGGGATACGCCAAACATGAAAACACTTGGCCTTGGATGTTAAGGCGCAATATAAATGTTAATCATGGACTAGTCAATGGTGCTATGGGGGTAATCTGTAATATAGAATGGCCGAGACCAGCTGAAAGTGGAAGAACTGCCTCAAGCTGTATTTCTTGAGTTTGATGACTCTAGTATAACTGGCAACCGACCTGGCGTTGGTGTCCGCATTGAGCCTTGTTTTACTGAATTTGATGCTTCACATGGTAAAGGAAAGATTGAGCGACGTATGCTTCCACTAATTTTGAGCTAGGCAGTGACAGTACATAAATTACAGGGGACAACTTTAGATCGGGCCGTTGTTGATTTAAGCAGTTATCTTTTCACGAAAGGTCAGGCTTACGTCGCTTTGAGCCATGTTAGAACACTCTCAGGTCTAGCACACGATCAAAATTCTCTTGACGAATTGAACCGCTTACATAAATTATAATTTTCATTTGTCTATTTTGTTTGAAATGCAATCAATAATCTTTACATTTGG
Organism: Amiota communis; assembly: GCA_037043315.1. Lineage (NCBI taxonomy): Eukaryota > Metazoa > Arthropoda > Insecta > Diptera > Drosophilidae > Amiota > Amiota communis. The sequence continues at coordinate 170,105 of JBAMAV010001552.1, read as the reverse complement.
CCCGACATATAAGTAAAACAATTTTTGTTCATAAGAGCGTACCGGGACACTTAAAAGTCTAAAATAAATAAAAAATTATAACATTAAAAACCCGACTGCTAAAAATACAGTTTAAAAGTAATGCACAATTAAGGCCGAAAAAAGATTGAGAATAGGAAATTAAATTAAATAAACTTTTATCTTAGGCTTTCAGCTCATAATATTAGGGTCTGTCGGTTTTCTAAAAACCGGTCTCGAAAACCGGGTTTTTTGAGAAAATATTGAAAATCGAAAACCGGTGTTTCCAGCTCGAAAACCGATTTTTAACTGATATTTAAGTCTCAATTTTTCTTTATTGATATTGTTGCCGGCGGAGATTAACGAATTTTTACAGCACTTAAAATCATTTATTTGTTTACTTAATATTTATTCAACTTTAATGCTTATTTAACACAACAAATTTTTTTCTTTTTATTTATTTTTCTCGTGCTTAAAAATATTTCGTATTCCTTTCTTATGTTATTTTTCGCCGACTGAAGAAAAAAAAAAGTGTTGATCGCTGTATGTTTATTTTCGCCGACAAAGAAGTGTTGATCGCTGCATGTCATTTTCGCAGTTGGCAGCCCATGTTATAACGACAGTAAAATTTCAAATTCAACATGAACTGTCACCATAATTTATGGCGGCAACATTCCCTCCTTCGTAAATAAAAACTGTGGTTGTTTACCATCTTTCTTGCCGACAACCAATACCGCCACCTTTGTCGCCGGTCTTTCCATTATGCCTTGCTCGGTTCGTATAGTGACACGTCTGACTTGCCCGTCTTTAGCTGTAACAGCACTTATGATACGTCCTTTAGGCCAGAAGTTCCTCGGTAGGTTATCATCTACCACAATGAACGATGTCTCCGATTGATATTGGTTGACATTTTTTGAACCATTTCGCACGTCTGGTGAGCATTGGTGTGTATTCTTTCACCCACCGCTGCCAAAATCGGTCAACGAATTTTTGGGTTTGATTCCAGCACTGTCTTATGTCCAACCAGTCGTTGCAAATGGGCTTATAGCAGTCAGCAGAACCCATCAGTAGGTGGTTTGGCGTTAGGGCGACGTCGTCTTCGGACTCTAGACTTACGAAAGTTAATGGGCGCGAATTGATGATAAATTCTATTTCCATTATGGCGCAGCGGAGACTTTCGTCGTTGAAGGAATATGATGGGCATACAGCTCTTAAAACGGTTTTTGTACTACGTACAAGACGTTCCCATGCGCCTCCCATATGTGGGGTTAAAGCGCCATTTTATGTGATCATACTTGACGGTGATCTTGCCGTAGTCCACATTGACAAACTCCTCCCGTACGGCCTTTTCCGATGCCCGAAAATTAGTACCGTTGTCGGAGTAAAATTCTACTGGCGTGCCTAGCCGAGCCATAAAGTTGTGTATGCACATGATGCAGGAACTGGTATCCAAGCTATATGCGATTTCAATGTGCACTGCTCTGAGCGTCAGGCAGGTGAATAGTACTCCCCATCTCTTCTCCTTGTGTCTGCCGATGTTTACTAATACTGGTCCAAAGTAGTCCAGACCCGTATTAGTAAATGGCTTGAAATAGCTGGCCAATCTTGCCGCCGGTATAGTGGCCATTTGTGGTGGATTGGGTATGGCATTGTTGACCATTTGACAGGATAGGCGTACTGTTCTGTATAGTACTTACAAACGAGGAATGTGATAAGCTCCCTTTATATTATTGATTGTCGTTTCATGACTTATATGATGTAACTTCTCATGTTGCGATTTTACTATCAGAAAGGTAATATGGTTCTCCCTTGGTAAGAAGATAGCATCATCGTTGCAATTTATGAAATTTGCTCTTCCTTGTACGTGTATAATTCTGTCAACGTCTATGTAAACGTTCAGCTCAGAGAGACTACTTTGTTTGTCGAGTGGTAAAGCGCTTGACAACGTTGCAATTTCTGATGAGTACGCTGACGCCTGTGCTTGTTGATAAAGTACGTTTCTTGTTCTGGTGACCAATTCTGGAGTTATGGTTCTCGGTTTGATTTTGCGTTTTGTCTTCGCTTTTAGCTGCTCTAGGTACAGAAGAAATGTTACAACGGCTCTATATAGCCGACGCCATTCGGAGATATACTTCACGTTGAGAAATGTAGTTGATTTTTTGCGAGTTATATAGACGTGTTTTCGTAGCTCAGATACGTCTACCATTTCGGAGATAGGCTCCCACTGAGTATCAGGTATATGTATGTCTTTGTTGTTGCATCAGCGACGGTTATTTTTGTCGGTATCCAGTTCCATTGCGTTAAGGTGGAGTTTTCTAAATTTTCTCCCACTCAATACATTACAAATTGCTGAAATTTGCGAGGATCCATTTTTAGCCATTGCAAAACGGTTTTTGAATCTGACCAGTATGTATCGTCGTCGATGTTTAGCCCACGTGCACTGCGGACCTTTTTAGCTAAACGTACGCCTACTACTGCAGCTTGAAGTTCCATGCGCGGAATCGACATCGGTTTTAGTGGGGCGACTTTGATTTTGGCGGCTACCAGCTGAACATCGATGGCGTTGGCGTGAAATGTGCGTACGTAGCATGCTGCGGCATAAGCAAATTCGCTAGCGTCGACGAATATGTGTAGCTCGACACGTGTGGCCTACGCCAGATTGTACGAGTAGCACCTTGGAATTTCGATCACTTGCATGGATGGCAGCACACGCTTCCATTGTTGCCAGTCTTCGTTTAGTGATTTTGGTAGTTCAGTGCTCTTCATACGCACTGAAGTAATATTTTCAGGCTGATCACATAACACGAGAGTAGTCCAAGTGGGTCAAAGATTGACATTAGGACCTGTAGGACTTCCCTTTTTGATGGTATGGTATTTTCGGCTAATATATCTCGACGAAGGCGTGCGAATCTGAAAACATATTCAAAAGTATCAGTACTTGGTTCCCAATACATACCCAAAACCTTCTCTGTGTCTCCAAACTGGACTGGATTTTGCATTGTTGAGTTAGCATGGGCTAGCTGCTTGAGTACGTTAATCGAATTTGACGCCCAATTGCGTATCTCAAATCCACCTGCTTGATGGACCATTTGAACCTGGTTTGCCACCTCAACGGTATCCTGTTCGCTGTTTTTGCTGTCTATGTAGTCGTCGACGTAGTGAGTTTCTTTGATAGCCTCATATGCTCGAGGATACTGATGACGATATGACTCGGCATTTTTATTGCGAACATAGTGCGCTATACATAGCGCGCAGCTTATACCAAAGGTCATAGCTCGCATCACATAAGTGAGCAATTGGTTACTGTGCTTGTCAAACCATAGGAATCGTTGAGCATGCATATCCTCCTTTCGTATATTAATCCTGTGGAACATTTCCGCAGACAGCTACTTGGCCTACTCTAAACGCGAGTAGAATGTCCACAAGTGGGTTTAAGAGATCTGGCCCGGTCAGCAGGAAATCATTCAGAGATGCGCCACGAGACTTTGAAGCTGCATCCCAGACTAGTCTTATGTTGTTGATAAATATGGGTAAATACCATGCTCACTCATTTTTAGCATTTACTTCCGACTTGACTAGCTTGACTGCATACCCTTTCTGAAGCAAGTTTTGGACCTGTGATTCGATCTTGTCGTACAATTCGGGCTCCTTCATAATTTTTCTCCTCAAGCAGCTAATACGGTTGACGGCATTATTATAGCTCTCAAGAAGCTCGGTTTTTTCATTGCGCCACAGGAGACCGACTTCAAATTGCCCATTCACTTTGACAGACGTTTTGTCCAGAATTTCGATTGCCCTCTTGTCGTCCTCAGACTGCAGTTCTTTTGGCTTAACTGATTCGAGGCCACAGCTGTCCTTTACAGCATCGTGGAGCTCTTGCCACTTACAGTCACAGTGATGTGACACCATTTGTCCGAGCTCCAGTGCCTTGAATACTCCATCCTAGTAAGCATATATAAGCGATCGGGTCGTTGTGACTGCCCTCACGATTCTTGCGTGGAACCGCGATATACCAATTATCTATGCCGATCAGCAACGTTGGCGTTGTTATATGAAGGCAACGGTATGTGTTTTAAATACGAGTACCTTTCGCTCAATTCTTAACGTGGACTGATTGCTGGGAATGCGATGTTGCGAACGGTGTGTACATTGTTGAGCCAGAATCGTTTATTACCATTCAGTGCTGATATCTGCATCGACGCTTGTACAGATCCGTCCTCATTACGTGTGGTTTCGCTGGTCCATTGCAAACATAACGACATAGGTACACCTTTAATGCCTAGCCCTTCAAATGTCATTTCGTCAATAAGCGTCACGATCATTCATCTAGAAACGCATACGTCTCGATTGTTTTGTTAGATGCGTGCAATTTCACTGGTACTATGCAGAAAAACTGATTAGTTAACTTTTCGGCTTGATGAGTACTTACGATTGCTTGTTTATTCTCCGTAGTGTTGGAGCTTTCCGCGTCCCTTTCGTGAAGCAGTGGATGATGTCTTTGTTGGTAACCATCCACGCCACAAGGTTTCTTTAAGAAACAACCTTTACGGTGATTTTTCAAACATATAAAGCAAGCTCTTTTACTCTTTACAGTTTCCCATCTTTCCTTTACTGATGAGCGTTGAAATTCGTTGATTCACATTTAATGCATTTCATTATGTTCTGAGCCGCTTGCCCTTTGTCATTTGGTGGATCATCACTTGACGATGCGCTTTCAACGTGCGCGTTGATTGTACTTACTTTGTACGTTTAAGGTGATACTACGGTAGACGCCGCTTCTGCCATATGATAAATCCAATCGCTGAACTCTTTTATTATTGGCACTGAACTGTCCCGAGCGTGCATAGCCCAACTCAGCTTGTGATGACTTGGCAACTTGTCGATTAATTCCTTTGCCAGCATGGGGTTGTTGAGGTGGGCATCCAGTTTGCAAGTCTTCATTGTCGCGCATATATTTCATACCGCCAATGCAAACTCGATCAGTGTTTCTAGCTTGTCTTTTGGTGGCTGCAGCTTTCTCACCTTTTCAATCATTTTTTCTAATATATGCTCTGGCATGCCAAAGAACATCTTTAGTATGTTGATAACCTCTGGAACCATGGTGAGCAAAAGCATTTTGTCTTTGACGAGCTCACGCGCTTTGCCTTTTAAACACTTCTGTAAGCGCAGCATATTTTCAGTGTGCGAGAAGGCGGCTACTGAAGTGCTATGGTCAAATGTACTGATAAACAATGGCCATTCTTCCGGATCGCCGCTGAATGGTGGAAGGTCCTTTGGTATAACGTGTCCTGCAGCTATTTGAGAATTTGACAAGCTGCTGTTTACTGCCACAAACTGACGAGACGAATCGTTCGAATTCGACGTGTCTGCCGGGCCCAATGGTCCAAGTATTTGGTACTTCTGTTCGATGTGTTTCATTTCTGCGGCTCTCTTTTCCTCTAACATGGCAAGCATTAATTGCTGTTGATGATGCGTTGTATCTGCGGACGCGTTGGAAATTGCCTGTTGTGGACTTGCCTCACATAACTTCAACGTTGCGTTATGATTGGTCTGCGTTTGATTCGATGCTATTCCTCGAGTGGCTTGCTCGTCGACACCTTGATTTAAAGCTATCAGTGGAGTGGCCTGCTCGTCGACACTTTGATTTAAAGCTATAAGTGGAGAAGGTCCTTGTCGTACTGGTGAATGCATTATTGGGCCTAATGGAGTGCGCACTGTGCTCGCAACATTACTTTCACAGCGAACGCAGCTCCAATTCACCAACACAGGTGAAATGACACCATTGATAGCATTTATCGCACTGTACCCATTTATCATTCGTACCGTATAGATCTTGTTCCACATTGCAAATCTTGCAATTTGCCATAATTCAAGTTTTTATTAAAAAAAGTTAATTTACCTTGTCTGTTTTGCTCTTGCGAACTAAATTCTTTTTTCTTTTACGCTGTCGGTCCATGCGTCTCAAGAATGCACGTGTGTATGTTTACCGGCGAGGAAGTGGCGGTGAATACCAGAATATGATGAAATATTTTTACGAATGTTGGCGGCTGAGATTTACGAATTTTTACAGCACTTAAAATCATTTATTTGTTTACTTACTATTTATTCAACTTTAATGCTTATTTAATACAACAAATTGTTTTCTTTTTATTTATTTTCTCTTAAATTTATTTCGTGTTCCTTTCTCTTCTTATTTTTCGCCGACTGAAGAAAAAAGAAAGTGTTGATCGCTGTATGTTTATTTTCGCCGACAAAGAAGTGTTGATCGCTGCATGTCATTTTCGCAGTTGGCAGCCCATGTTAAAACGACAGTATAATTTTAAATTCAACTTGAACTGTCATCATAATTTATGGCAGCAACAGATATTTATACCAGATGAGTTCTTGGGTAGGGAAAAGTTATGTTTCATTAGGGATTACCAAGGACGGAAGTATAAAAATAAAGAAGTAAAGAAAAGAAAAATCTGGCAACGCCATAATAAACTATCATTTTTAGCACATATGTACGTACAACGTTTTTATGTACAATTGGTTTTTGTTTTGTTTACAATAAGTTAAAGAAATCAATTTGGCAAAACGATGGAAATTTCTCGAGAGGGTTTTCGTTGCATTATTTTTCACAACTTTCGCCGTGGATTATCCCAACAAGAATGTGGCGATGAAAAACGACAGTTTATCGCTGGTTTGCAGAATTTAATCGTGGTCGTAGTTCAGTCGCTCACGAATTCCGTGAAGGTCGTCCAAAATCGTTTGTTGTGCCACAAAACATCCATGGTGTGCGTGAACTGATAGTGCAAGATCGACATGTGACTTATCGTGAGATAGAAGCATCCTTGCACATTAGTTCCACTTCAATACATTCTATTTTGCATTAACACTTAGTTGTAAAAAAGGTTTGTTCTCGTTGGATACCCCATAACTTATCAATCGCTCAAAAAAAGGCTCGCGTCGATTGGAGTAAGGAAATGCTTAAAAAGTTCGACCGTGGTGCTTCAAAAGACGTTTATAAAATCGTGACAGGTGATGAATCATGGCGTTTGAGCCGAAATCTAAACAGCAATCGACCGTGTGGGTGTTCCAAGATGAGCCAAATCCAACAAAAAATGTTCGAGTACGAAGCACTCCGAAGCAAATGGTCGCCTGTTTCTTCGGAAAAATGGGTCATGTGGCCACTGTTCCGCTAGAGCAACGTAGGACTGTCACTTCTGAGTGGTACACGACCATTTGTTTGCAGGAGGTCTTCGGAGAAATTCGCAAAACCAACTGCCGAAGACGAATCATTCTCCATCATGACAATGCGAGCTCTGACACATCTCGCCACACAGAAGAATTTTTAAGCAGTCAAAACATCGAATTGATGACTCATCCGCCCTACAGTCCTGACTTGGCACACAATGACTTTTTTTTATTCCCTCACATTAAAAAAAAACTGCGTGGTCAACGATTTACGAGCACCGTAGAAGCAGTTGAAGAGATCAAAAACCATGCTTTGGAGGTGTCTCAAGAGGAATGGAAAAATTGCTATGACCAACGCTTCGAACGAATGCAAAAGTGTATTGATCATCAGGGGGAATATTTTGAAAAACAATAAAGCCATTTCATTAAAAAATTTTTGTTCTTATTTGCTATTCCCGAAATATAAATAGCAGCCCTCGTACAATTGCAAAATGTCTGATAATTGAAAATATTTTAAAAAAGGGAAAACAATAAAGCGCAGTGTAGTTGTTGCAATAAAATATTAAATTGCAAGGGATCATCCACGAGCAGCTTCCACCACCATTTGAGAGCAGCGCACGATAAAGTAATGAAGAATAAGTTAACTGATCTGGACTAACTTCACATAACCAACCTGATGTTGCAAACATGCTTAAAAGTAGTTCTTTAGAAGAAATTGTGTCAAAAATTGCTGCGTTAGATGGATTGTCTGGCCATAACAAGAAGTTCATTTATTCATGAGTCACTGCAACAACAAGTATATTGTATTCCACAAAACAACACTCGAGTGATGGGCCTTATTTATTCATTTTATGATATCATAAAAAATTAAACCGTAAACAAACTAAAATCGATGAAGAAGGATGGAAAAAACTTTCTATAACTATAGATGAATGGACCAGTAGAAGGAATCGTAGATATTTAAATATTTATCTACACCATCCTTAAGATTTTAATTTGGGATTAACTCCAATAACAAGTACTTGTAACACCAACACAATTTTAAAATTGCTGACTGAGAAGCTGCAACTTTTTCATTTAGACTTAACATCTGATATCATGGCTTCAACAAATGATGGTGCTGCAGTTCACAATGGGTTCAGCAGTTTCGGAGTCCATAAGCGACTTACATACATGCATTCAATTTTATATATATAGATTTGAACTGTATAATAAATAAATAATAAATAAATAAATGATAATTTATGCGCCAAAAATAAATCACAAGGTTTTTTTTTATCCCTTTCACATTTGGTTTCTTAACAACCTAATGAAAAGGTTGCCATTTATTTGCGAAGTCTGCTAAAAAGCGAAGCAATGTGTAGACAAATATATTTTTTTTAAACACAAAACAAAAAAAAAAACAAAAACTTACCAACTATAACAAATGCATAAAAAGTTAAGTTAATTATTTATTTTGTTTACATAAACTTCCAATCATACTATATATAGTTTACAAAAGTTTCAGCTAATTCGACCGAAGCGCGTTGGTTCAATTCACTTAACTATGTTTATTGTTTGTGAACTGAAAAAAAAAATGCATTATGAAGAACAACAAACTGCTCGATCTTTTTCTGCTCTTAGTGGACATCATACAAATACCAAAGATGTACAACGAAGACCTTATTTTTTAAGAGCGAGTGCGGTCTCCAAAAAAAAATTCTGTCTTAGCTCTCATGCATAACGTTGTTGTTCTCACTTGTTTGTCCAGTCCATTCATATGTTGTGGATGGTCTTGTTTATATTTCATTTGCTTGCTTGCCTTCGACTTGCTCATTTTTTATGGAAACCTTCATGAACGTCATTATGATGTTCACTGCGCATCTCTTACCCCGTTTACACGATAGCTAACTCGGTGTTTTGTTAGCTCGGGTCCGACTGAACCCACTTTTATTTATGTGTTTACGTATGGACAGTCAATGCAAGCTTATTGTAACAGAGCTTAATGTGGCGTACCCATCAAACTATTTTTATTTAAAACCCACAAGGAATATAATGAAATATAAATGTATAAAGCTTATCTCGTTTTTTAATAATGTTGTACAATAATTTTTTAGTATATAGGGTTGCTACTTAAGTTTTGAGACCGACAAATAATAACATATATGTATCATCGAAAATGACTTTATTGTTTTTCAAAATATTCTCCATGAAGATCAATACACTTTTGCATGCGATTGAACCAATTTTCGAAGCACTTTTTCCACTCGGAATGAGGTATCTCCAAATCATGTGTTTTGAATGCATCAACTGCTTCTTCAGGCGTCGAAAAACGTTGACCTCGCAATTTATTTTTGGTGTGCGGGAATAAAAAGATGTCATTGGGTGCCAAATCTGGACTATAGGGCGGATGACTCATCAATTTGACGTTTTGAGTGTTTAAAAAGTCACATGTTTGAGCCGATGTGTGAGAGCTCACATTGTCATGGTGGAGAATGATTCGTAATCTGCGGTTGATTTTTCTTATTTCTTCGAACACTTCTGACAAACAAAGGGTGGTGTACCATTCAGGATAAACCGTTCTACGTTTCTCTAATGGCGCGTTGGCGACATGTCCGGTTATTCCAAAAAAACAGGCGATCATTTCCTTCGAAGTGCTTCGTGCGCGAACAACTTTTGTTGGATTGGGCTCATCTTGAAAGACCCATACAGTTAACTGCTGTTTAGTTTCAGGCTCATATGCATATATCCATGATTCATCACCTGTCACGATCTTATAGACGTCTTTTGAAGCACCGCGATTGAATTTTTTCAACATTTCTTTGCACCAATCGACACGAGCCTTTTTATGCGCGATTGTCAAATTATGCGGTATCCAACACGAACAAATCTTTTTGACGGCCAAATGTTCATGCAATATTGAATGTATGCGAGTGGAACTAATGTCCAAACATGCCTCAATCTCACGATAAGTCACATGGCGATCTTGCAATATCAGTTCACGCACACCTTGGATGTTTTGTGGCACAACAACTGATTTTGGACGACCTACACTAATCGTCCTGGAGAAAACTACGACCACGATTGAATGCAGAAAATCAGCGAAACATGGTGGCTCTGGACGGTGCTTCATCACCAAAAGTCGAAGCGAGTTGATCGGCACACTCTTGTTGAGTTAATCCACGTCGAAAATCATAAAAACTCATTGCACGAAAATGTTCACGATTTAATTATATTTATTAGCCGAAACGAATTTTTCAAGTCACTGTAAACAAAACAAATAGCACTCCAGTTTCACTCTAAACATCAAAGTGTAAAGACACACAAGCTCGTTAAGTAAATAAAAGTGAAGATCAATTTGCGATAAGAAAAGTTTACCAGCAACACAAAAAAATTACAAACATAATATACAAACAATCAAATAAGTGAATAAAGAAAAGAAGAAAAAAAAGAAACAACTGTGAAAAAGGAGAATATAAAGAAAAGAAGAAAAAAGAGAAACAACTGCAAAAAAAGAGAGCATCTGAGCATTAGCTCAAAATTAACAACAATGGGCAAGCCTCCCTACTTAAATAGCTTCATCGGGAGATCTACCATCAGTGAACCAAAGTATATCGTAATCAACAGAACCGCCCAAAATACTTTTGACAATGTATCACCATTCCTAATTAAAAAAGTCATAGACTTCACATGTGGTGGAGAGGTCGAATCATGCAAAGAAAAATAGATCAGGTACCCTACTCGTAACAACAAAAAATACAGTCCAAGCTAACAATTTTTTAAATATTAAAAACATGGGTAACTTCGAAGTCACAGCTGCCGATTATAAAACATTGAACATATCAAAAGGAATCATTTACAGCAACGAATTACGGAAAATTGAAGATAGCGAAATACTCAGTGAATTAAAATTGCAAAACGTAACTGATATAAAGAAAATAATGAAAAAATAAGATGACAAGTTGGTCGAAACAGGACTTATTACAATTACTTTCGCTTCACACACCCTCCCAGAGAAATTAATGATAGGATATGAGATGGTTCAAGTTCGCCCATACATTCCCCTCCCGTTGCGGTGCAAAAACTGCTTGCAGTTCGGACACCCAACTTCAGCTTGTAAAAGCAAAATACATGTGTCAATTGTTCCGAAGAAGCCCACTCTGACTTGGATGAAATCTGCAACAAAAACAAAGGTTGCATTAACTGCAAACACAACACCGAAATCTCCTTCATTCACAGCTCACTCGCCCCGGATTCATTAAACAACAAGAACTAATCACTATCAAAACAATCGATAAAGTTGGCCACAAAACAGCTCTCAGCATATATTACAGCCGACACCACCAAAACTTACCCAAACCCTTCTCGGAAGTACTCTCAAATCCTCCAACACATGATCAAAACACTCTACACAACTGTAACCTCACAAGGCACGGAATCACCAAAGAACTTACCAACATCACCTGGTCTCAGCAAACAGTGGATATAAAAAATCTAAAAAAACAAATATTCACAATGACTTTAATGCATTGTGTTCCCACCTGGGCCGCTGGAGCTTCGGGGGCTCACTTTCAATACTACGTGGAGTTCCAATCTGCGGACAATACCTCCAAAGGGAGGGGCTCCATTACTAAACAGTACATCGTCACTGCAGTTATTGCACATTATACACATATCAAAACACACCACAACAACAAAAAAAATAAATAAATAAATGTCCCTAGTAATTATCCAATGGAACATTAAAGGCTACACTAATAACTATAGTGAGCTCCTAATATTAATAAAAAAACATTCCCCCCACATAATTGCTCTCCAAGAAACCCACATACAAAGCATTAACAACCTCCAATTCCAGTCAACTTCACATTTATAACCAACAAAGCCTCCAATAGATTTGGAGGTGTAGCATTTCTAATTCGAAAATCTATTCAACATTCACAACTAAACAGTAACAACGACTTTGAATCATTAGCAGTTGAGCTGCAGTCAAATCAAACGCTAACAATCATCACAGCTTACATTTCTCCTAATAAGTCCTTTACCACACAAAATCTAGAAAACGTCCTTAACCCTATAAACAACTCCACTCTGATACTCGGTGACTTCAACAGTTGGCACCCATACTGGGGCTCCACTAAAAGTTACCCCAGAGGTTCGCTACTAGCAAAATACATAGACCAGACAGATTATATAATCCTAAATGACAAATCGCCGACGCACTATTGCACCCAACACACCTTCACACACATTGACCTTTCCTTTATATGCGCCAGCATGATGAACGACACACAATGGAAAGTTTTGGATGATCTCCATGGAAATGACCACTTTCCAATAATTCTTTCCCTCTTCCCCACCCATACATCAAATCACGTTGCCAAACCTACATTTAAATTAAAATCAGCCGATTGGGTACTCTTCCAAAACTTAATTAAAAACACTTTCCCCCATTTACCTACCTAGTAATAAAATCAATAAAGAAGCAGCGAACATTGAGAAAACTATAATTCAAAGCGCACACTTCTCCATACCTCAAAACACTATATTTACTAACACACGGAATGTTCCCTGGTGGAACAAAGAGCTGTCTAAACTTAAAAAAATTAAAAACAAATACTGGTCACTACTGAAAAGGCACATCAATACAAAAAACATTATTCACTTCAAAAAAGCCAACGCTAAATTTCAAAGAGCAATTAGAAATGCCAAAAGACAATCACTTTTTAGCTTCACATCTGAAATTCGCCCTAACTCCGACCCCTCCAAAATATGGTCCAACATTAAAAAGCTTTGCGGTCTATATCCCACCAAAAATATCCACAGTATCATCAACCCCGTTACCAAAACCCTCACAACAGACCCAAACATCATCGTCAACTCCTTTGCTGACCAATGGTCCAAAGAAGCTGAGGACTCTAATTTCTCTCAGCAATTTCGCTCCAACAAGCACAGTTCCCTTACTTTTACCTCAAACTACATACCTTCTAAAACAGCAACAGAAATAGAAAAGGAAATAACCTTTCTGGAACTCCAAACATCTCTTAACTCTCTTAAAGGCTCTACACCAGGACCAGACCGGATCTCATAATCAATGATCCAAAACACTCCCGCTCTCCCGAATCCTCAAACACTTCAATAACATTCTCAATTCCTATATCCCTCAAACCTATAAAACTAGCCTTGTCATTCCCATCCTCAAACATAATAAAAATAAAACTGACGTCAAATCTTACAGGCCAATCTCGCTAATTTCGTGCCTAGGAAAGATGATGGATACAATTATATCAAAAAGGTTATGGTGGTTTGTTTTAACTAACAACCTTATCCACAACAACCAGAACGGTTTTAAGAGGGGCAAATCTGTTCTAGATAATTTACTTTACATAGATCATCTAGCAACTAGAGCTATTTCCTCAAAGCGTCACCTATCGATAATTTCACTCGACTTTGCCAAAGCTTTTGACAATATAGGAATACAAACTCTCATACATCAACTTCATGAGTGGAAACTAGGCCCTAAAATAATCTCTTACGTTAAGAATTTCATGTTAAATAGGAAAATTATAGTTAAAACAGGGAAAACACTATCTAATAGCTTTCCTCTTAATAACGGCATCCCACAAGGTTCCCCCATCTCTGTTGTACTCTTTCTCATATCATACAATGCCTTCACAAGAACTATAGCACTACACAAAGAAATTAAATTCTGCGCCTATGCTGATGACTTCCACCTCCTTATTGATCTTAAACGTCAAAATAACCATCAAATTGACCTTTCCCAACTCTTCCACAACATCCATGACTGGTGCTCCTACTCAGGGGCCGCAATATCTTCAGACAAAACTCAGCACCGCCATATCTGCCGCAAACAGAATTGCTACCACAACATACATATCGACAACATAATCATTCCTTCTGTTAACACTTTAAAAATTTTAGGCTTAACACTCAACTGCAAATACAGATGGAACACGCACATCGACAACCTATTAATTCAGCTATCAAAACCACTAAACATTATCAAGCACCTTTCTAGTCAAAAATATAATTGTAATACCGCAACCCTAATCCAAATAGTCAAAGCAATCCTAATTTTAAAAATAGACTACTGTCTCCCTATCTATGGGTACTCTCCTAAATCCTATTTAAACAAACTTAATTCAGCACAAAATTCAGCTATTAGAACTGCTCTAGGGGCTTTTCGGACTACATCTATTAACAACATGTTACTTGAATCAAATATTAACTCAATAGAGAACAGACGGAATTTCCTTACTGGCAAACTATCTAAAACACTAATCCTATCCGCTAATACAGCATCATCCATCAGCATCCATCACCTTATTAAAACACCAAAAATTAAGCCCAGACTCGTAAGCACAGTCGACAGAGCTATTAACACCTGCAAACTACTAGATCTTCCTTTCTCTCCCATCAATATCACCAACAGTAAAACCCACAATTGGCAAAACATAAAAGACTCATTAGATTTATCCCTAACAAATTTTATTAAGTACAACACGTCTTCCACTGTCTTCCGACAACTCTTTCTTTCCCTCAAAAATTCTCTTTCCAACTACAACTTTATATACACCGACGGCTCGAAATCATCTGAAATTACGGGCTTCGGTATCTCTACTGAAGATGACCCATTGGTAACCGGCCTGCTTCCCCGCTATTCTTCAGTTTTCTCAGCTAAAATCATAGCTATACATGAAGCTATTAAAATATGTTTACAAAAACCAGGCAGGTATGCTATTTGCTCTGATTCCCTTTCAGCTCATAACTGCTATAGGCAATCTCAACAACTCCAATTTCTACGCAACAATAAGAGTCCTACTTGATTCAAAATTTCCCAAACTTAAAATTATCTGGGTTCCTAGCCATTCTGACATTAAAGGCAATGAAAAAGCCGACTCATTGGCCAAACTCTGTACAAAATTACCACCGATTTTTACACCTACTTATAATATCAGGGATATTATCCAAACACTCCAAATACACAAAACACATAACCCATCTAATTATGTTACAACACACCTCCACTTGGTATAAGCATATTCGTTCCTTCAGTAACTCTTTCGTCCCTTCTTGGAACACTTCCAATCTCCAACAACTCTCTAGACTTGACCAGATTAAACTCAATAGGTTACGTCTTGGCCACACAAACCTTACTAACATTCATCTCATTGACAAAAATCTTAGCAACATGTGTCCCTCTATGCAATAACGGACGTATCGACATCCTACACATCTTGACATCCTGCTCCTCTCTATCCCACCTCAGACTCACTACATTCACCAACCAAGATCCCATACTTCTCATTGCAAATCCTTCCTTTAACAACATTAAACTTATCCTAGAGTTCCTTAAAAAAACAAACTTGTACAGTAAAATTTAAGATATCATAATAAGAACAATTATTCTTAATCTAAATCTCTTCCTTTTTATAATAATCTATTACAGTTAAACTAAAACAATTTATACAATAAGCAAAACTATTACTAAGTATGTTAAATATTATATCTATCACGTTGTACTAATGGCTGCCCTGGCAGCCATGACCACCTCAAATTAATGTTAACTATTAGTTTAAACTCATTGTCAGCATTATATAAATAAATAAATAAATAGCACTCGTATGACAAAATGTTCTGAGTACATTTATCATTAAAAACGACAAGTTTTACGATACCAATGTCAGATTTGAAATATCAACATTGGTGTTGCCATATCTCAAGACTTAAGTAGCAACCCTCGTAAAATGCAAAAACATTAAAATAAATGAAAATAACGCAAAATACAATAATTATACCACATGGAAACTCCACACAAATCACCTTTTTTTTGTGTTTTTTTTTTTTTTTTGATAAATACTAAAAAATTAATTCGGTACATTTTTGTCAAAAATTTTAACATCACATGAGTGGCATATAGCTAATTTATTTTAATTGCATTAGTTGTACTAACTACCTTATTATTAAAATATGTGTGTGTGCTAAGTGGATCTGGTCGCAAGATCACAAGGGAGATGACGTTGAGTCTCCTAGAGAACTCTTGGTGCATAAGCGCCGTTGCAAGTGGGTTTGAGTGCCAATTCAGCCTGTCATTGTAGCAACTGCTGTGTACTTTTATTTCGTCCATAACTGTAGGCATCCGAAAGTCGCTGTGTATTGTAGAATTTCAAACGTACTAAGGAGTATTCGTAATACGACGCTGTGCTTTTTTCTGCATGATTTAAACTTTTTTGATACTCGATACACAGGCAGTGCCCCAGATTTGGATACCATAGGTCCAGGAGGGACGTACAATTGTACGGTATACCAACAGTTTGTTGCTCAGATTAAGTTTGCTGTTAGGGCAAAACTTGGTGCTTAGTTGCGTATGCCAACGACAAGTAGTGACGTCAATAGTGAGGGGAATATGATCTGAACTCATATTTAGACAGTCGGGAATGGTGAGACACTTGGCAGATTGCAATGCATAAGTACGAACTGGAGTTTTTAGATACTGTTTTATGGTTGCTCTGATAAGAACAGCAGCCCCTCCTCTCATGCGGTTGTGATCAGGGTGATTTGCCGTGTAAAGAGAGTAGCTATGAAGCTTATAATTAGACCTGCAGCAAAAGTGCGTCTCTTTAAAGATCATAACATCGATGTGTTGCTGATGAATAAAAAATTATAGTTCGCTTGCTTGACGAGAGAGCCCATGGCATTCCAGACACCAATGTGCAAGCCTATATGTTGTTTGGCGTCGCATTTGACACAAATAAAAAAAGATCTTCAAGCACTATTTTCAGTTGAACAATAGCTTGCTGTTGTATTGACTACTGTTGTGATGTTATTGGTATAGATGCTCCTGTTTAGCATACTGTTGAACCTGACGTTGATCTTTTACTGAACGTGGTTTTTGCCGTTGTTCTTGCTGCTGATCGGATAACTGTTGTAGAACTGGGTGTTGTTTTGATTGCTGCTGCTGTGGTTGCTGTTGTAATGACTGCTGTTGTCTTCGTTGCTGTTTTCTAAGTTGCATTTGCAACTTCCGCATAAGACAGGTTACTAACCACTAGTGGTTGAGGGGCATTGGACGCGCCAACTTTTTCGTCTGAGGTGGTTTTTTGTCTACCATGGCCTTATATACAGCGCACCCCTTCTAATTTGCAGTATGCGCTTCATTATATAAAGCGCACTTCGCTGGCTGATTTATTTGCTTTATGCAATCCTTGGAGGAGTGATCTTCCATTTTTTCCATCTGGGCTTTTATTCACTCAGTTGGGAAACTGAACGGGAGACCCTTTATCACCACTTTGTGCGATCTCTCTTCTTTTAGCTGATATGTGTGCATTTGTTCACCATTCTCTAGTAGAAGCTTATAAATAGCTCGATAGGCTTCAGCATAATGCGTATTCCCATTTTACTACTTTTTAATATGTACTCCTTTTTATTGATGGAGTCATTAAGCATTTTGTATAAGAAAGTCAAATCCCCAGAGCAATCGACCACCAATGGTGGAAGGTTGCCTCTTTGGTGGACCCTGATTTTCAGCACCTGGCGATTCAGCACATTCGGACGCAATTGAGTAGTCGGAACTTGGCAGAGATACCTCCATAATATCAATTTCAGATGCTGACGATGTTTCTTCGTCGTCACCTTTCGAAAGAATTTCAAACCGATTAGGTAACATACACCACTCGGCAGATATGTCAACTGGCATGAAACCCTTAAGCGAGTATTAGACGATGATACATGCTTGCAGACTTGGTATGATGGTTTCGAAAATTTTTTGATTTGTTGATGTTTGTCGCATACCAACATACTTGTGTGATAGCAAGTCTGTCATACCTCGAATAAAATTCACTTCGTTTGTGGATGCTGATGAGTATTCATCGTTGGAAAAGTAGTGGAAAAGTATGGCGCGATTGCATAAGGCAAAGCTTCATTACAATGTTTTCGCTTTCAAAATTTTTGTATACTGAAGTATGCAGACCAAGTTGGTAAGTATCATCGTTTAATACTCGCTTTAGATGAGGATGGCAATTCATCTACTATTTGCTGTTCAATCACACTAACTGTAGTGCACTTGTTTTTTGGCAATATCAGGAGACTCTGTCAGTTTCCTTTTGCCGGCAGACGGGATTGTATTGATGTTTTTCTTTATTATTTTTTTTTTTTTTGCTTTTCTCCATTGTAAATGCGGCAAGTAAGAACCGCTAAGTCACTTGTACACAAAATCCAAATGTGCACAATAACAATAGAGATGTAACATCAGATAAAATAAGAATTACGTCCGATTTGCAATCGACGAAAAGACACGCCATATCAAACTAAGCAAGTTATTGTTGCTTAACTGATATGAAACTAAGCAAGTTATTGTTGCTTAACTGATATGTAGGATAGGCACAAAATAGAAGTTCAAAAAAATAATAGACTCCCGTTATTGATAAGATTTAGAATAAGCACTTTCATTAACACTTGCATAAATTGCGACTGCACTCGATGAGAGTTATAACAATAATAAACATGTAATGTAACAAGACTTTGCACGTGTTGATTTTATTGTAAAAGCTTTTCTTATCTCTGGACGTTGGGAGCATCAACGTTCTCCAACGTTTCTTTTATTATTTATTTTTAATTGTTTTCTTTTTTTGGGAAATTTTTTTTTTGATCAGTTATCAGTTATATACAGAAAGAAAAGAAAGAAGAGCGCAATACTCTTATGCGTACAGTTGTCAATAAATGAGAGGAATAAATACAACAATAACAATAAAACACAAAATTGAAGATGCAGCATAGCAACGAAAAACTTACAAAAATCTTTGTGCATGGTTTTCCAAAAACTTAAAACATATATTTTCCTTATATTTGTTTGTGATCCGATTGGACTGAGACAAATACTTAATGTTACTCAAAGCTTGCTAAATATATCAGTGAAAACCGCATTCAAATTGGTTAAACCGTTTTTAAGATAAGCTTGCACAATATCACAGACAAACAGTTTACGGCTCGTTTACGATTTTATTCGAGGTATACTTATGTATACATTCTCAGATTTTCAAACTGTTTTGCTGAAGCTAACCATAAACAAAAAAGCACTAAATCAAATAAAAAACCGGAAAGAAGGTTATCATTGGCTATGCCAAAGATGTGCTACTCTTTACGCTTCTCCGGGTTGCATCCAACCGAACGGCGACAAATGCCAGATATCAGATATGCTTCCTTTCTTAGCACCACTATATTCTCTCAGTCACAGTTTGAGTATCAAATTTGAGCAAATTTTGAGGGGCACAATATAGTTTTATATGTACTTTTTTAAATTTGGGTTTGTATGGGAGATACCCCTCCTGGTAACCCTAGGATCTTGAAATATACATGGTTGATGATATGGATCAGAAACTTATAGTGTCCAAATTTAAGTTCGATATGTTAAAAAACAACAAATTTGAATGTGGGTTTGTATGGGAGGTACCCCTTCTGGTGACCCTAGCTCGAAAACTGAGGGACTAGTTTGTATACATACAGACGGAATGGGCTAAATCAACTCGCCTCATCGAGCTGATCAAGAATATATATACTTTAAGGGGTCTGCGATGTCTCCTTCTTTGTATTACAAACTTAATGACAAACTTATAATACCATTCACTCCTGTGAAGACCATAAAACTGTGTTATTCTACATAGATAATGCCCCGTGTCACTATCTTCATGGTATATAGGTATTTGTTGAGTTCAGAGGTATGAGGTCAAGGTATAGGAAGCTTAAAATGGGAGTCCCTCAAGGGGGTGTTTTATCCACATTGTTTTTTAATCTATACATGTCCAAGATGCTAATACCACCTCCAGGCGTAAAGCTAGTAACCTATGCTGATGATTGCACAATTTTTCCTCAGATGTGGATGTAAATGCAGTTTGCGGCCAAAAAATAAATACAATATCTTACGGGAATCTCTGACTTTTTCTGTAGCCGCAACCTTAAGCTCTCACCGTCCAAATCAACATCAATCATTTTCACTTACTGGACTAAGGAAGGCAAGATGGAACTGGATATATTTGTTGAGGGCTTAAGGGTTCCAAAATCACCCCACCCGTAAATTCTTGGTGCAACATTTGATAGCTTGCTTTTTCTACACACGCAAACAACACCTTCAATCGTGTAATGAAGAGGCCCTAGCAGGAACTTTCTGGGGTAAGAAGAAGGAGGTTCTTAACACCACTTATAAAGCAACTGGTCGTTCTGTCCTAAATTATGCAGCTCCTAGTTGCACTCCTTTCCTTAGTGATACTCAATGGGGAGACCTGCAAGTTAGTCAGAATAATGCCCAGGCAACAGCGACCGGTTGCTTCCAGATGGCCAGTATTGACTCCACCAGGAAGCAAAAGTATTATCGATTCGCCAACATAATGAATTGTTTTTAACCACTTTTTGTGGCTACACGTATGAGTGCACATCCCACCTTTAGCACTATTTCGGTCTTTATTTTCCCAGACATATCCTTAGGGACATTAGAACATACGAGGGAGGCATAGGCTTTTTATTAGGCGACACTCTTGGCAGTGGTCGTTATAAGTCGGTTCGTGAATATTTACACCGGAGGGCTGTTGAAAATGCTTTAGAAGTCACACCAGAATGATGTTGTCCTAGGAGGCTGTCTTCCACCTAGTGATGATAGTGAAATGAGACTTCATCGTAGCACTCGGACCACCTTAGCTCAGTTAAGGTCGGGTTAGTCTCTTATCCTCCAGCGCTATAGGGAACGTATAGGATCACTTCCCGCAGTGTGGTGGTTCTCTATATTTTTAACCTTTAATAATTTTAAAGTAACGTAATTTAATTTTTTTAATTCTGTATTTTCCTTTTTATCTTTTTTATACCTCCTGCTGCACACAAATATCCGTTTCCCTTTTACCGTTCGTAATCCTTTTTGCATGGGTACCCCAGCTTGCACACCCCACACCCTCCCCCCACCCCCTTGCTCTTACAACAACAACAAGTCGATGAAAAGGAAGGTTAAATTGAATGAATGTGTCACTTTATATAAAGTCGAATTTAAAAAAAACAAAACCACCATACATAACTACAATACATACATACATCCATATTTTACACAAATTTGAAAATTGAAGCAAAGCGTATTTCAAATCTCACCCGAAAGCTACTAGTCATTGATATCAGAATTTCTTTAAATTACTGTATTCTTCACTGTGTTACGATCAACCATATTTTAGTCCGTGCTCATTCAATTATCCATATGAAAAATTTATTTGCTATTCATAGTTTGCTTTATGCGACTGTATGCATTCTGACAACTGTTTAATCCGCATTTATAAAAAAAGGACACTGTGCAAAAAATTCGAATTTAAAGCTCAAAAGCTGAGTGAATAGTTTTTGAACACAAAAGACGCACTTGACTAGATCGATTCCCCTCTCATGCGATATTGATGACGCTAATATTTTTGAACGTGGTGCCATTATTGTTACCCTTTTAGAAACTTACATTACCTTTATAAAAGGCTGACAAAGAGAATAACACATTTTAAAAATTAAAATCTAAGATATATTAATAATTGTAAATATATATGTACATATACATATATTTTTAAAAAAGTATATAATTACAAAGATAAACAATTTGTTTCATAATTTGTTAATGTTTAATGTTGTTTTTTGTGGTGGTGGTGTAGTGTTGCAATGGATTGATAGATTGAATGAACAAATGCTTAAATTTATTAATGACGTATACATAACTTAATAGATCATGTGGTTTGATGTTTAGTTGATATCCGTTCAATTTCTGTTTTGCTCTTCTTTAATGATATTTTGTTGTATATGACGTTCTTCTTGTTGATTAAAGTTTTAAACTGATATAGAATAGTTAGTTTCCGTAAACGCCTGATATGCATTATCTGTAATATATATATACATATACATATATACACATACAAAATAAATTTATTAAGTTATAACTATCTTATATTTTCTCACTTTGGTTACTTTATAAAATCTGTGGCAATAAGGTAGCTTATGTCGAAAATCTGTATTTTGTGTAAAATAAGCCTGTTTGGCTTTATTTCAATGTTTTTAATCACAAATACCTGAAAGTAAAATAATATAGCTATGTTTCTAGGTCGTATTTTTCTAAAGTTCTTTAGTCGAAATACGTGTTTCGAGGCGGTTAATAATGATACCGTTCAAACTCAATTTTCGACTTAAGCAACTTTAACTTATTGCCACAGAAATTATGTAATTTGACCAATTTATTCAAACTAGAGGAGCCCAAACAGTGTTCTTTGCGAAAACTCTATAACACGACTTCACACAACCAATGAGCGCACAACAATAGAACAGAAGAGAGAGGTACAGAAACACACAAACCTCTCGATTCTCCCATTCTACTGCGCGCACATACGCAGACATCAACGGCTGTGTGTTATTATTGTTGTTATAAAGCGGTTATCTTTAACACCTTTTTACGCCAAAACTTCTGGACCTATTTGATAAAAATTTACAGTACACATCAATACTGTATACTGTGCCATCTGTGGGTTATGCCTGCACTCTATTCCAGAGTATGTTTGATTTTTGGGACATCAACCCAAGAACTACTTGGGGTTCAAATTGGAAGTACCTCGGGTACTAAGTCTGACCAGAGGCTTTATTCTGGTCAGGAGCCCACGGAACCTGTTTCCGTCCTGGCCAGCGGAGACGGCCCCTCTATGGGAGTATCGTGGTGGCTGTGGTTGTACCCAAATGCGGGTAGGATGTGAGCTCGACGTGGAGTTGCGTTATACAACCGGGTGCTGTGACCCACAGATCAGCAGAGGTTTAGATAGGCCTTGTTCCTAACCAAGGAATGAGACATACGACCAAAATAAGTATGGCTTGAGATTGGTACCTGCGGATATATATCCAAGGGGACGTTGATTGACGTTTATCAATCCCTGTGCTTGGCACCGTGATATTAAGTCTCTACGACAGGTGTTCACGTTAAACAAATTGACTTTCAGTACACATCTAGCAAAACATACCTTTCAATTGGTATTTTTTGAAGTGGATACGTCTATATTTTTGATACGAGGGGGTAAACCTAAAAAATTGATGATAGGAAAAATGGGTATACAGTTTGGCGTTGTACTTGCAAAACTATTGTCCACATCCAAAATCTAATTACAGCACTCGGTAGCTTAAGGATCAAAGAATTGGATTCGTTTAGTTAGGGCTGTGTGGCATTCCTTTGGACGGTGTGGGAAGCGTCGCAATTTTGCCTGAAAAAATTTTCGTCAAATTTGTTGTTTTTGCTTTTGTTGTTGTTTTGTGTGTATTTTGCTTTTATTCCATGTATATTTTTTTTGCTATCGATTTACGCACATTCTCTTTTGCTATTGCTGTTTGCTTTATGTTTTTTCTTGCTGCTTTACACTTGTTGATCATCATTATCATGTTTACAAAACTTAATCATTTCAATTTTACTTATTTATATTTGTTGTTTGAAATTAAGTGACTAGGTAATGGAGATCTAATGTGAATGAATGGAGCAACAATGTGCTCAATCTTTTAACTCTTTTTTATACTCTTCACGGGAGTGAATAGTATTATAAGTTTGTCATGAAGTTTGTAACACACAGAAGGAGACATCGCAGACCACATAAAGTATATATACATCGTATTTGTGATTAGCTCGATGAGACGAGTTCATTTAGCCATGTCCGTCTGTCTGTCTGTATGTATGCAATCTAGTCCCTCAGTTTTTGAGGTTTCTTTTTACCATACGCAGCACATTTGTCGGAATCAGCCGAATCGAACCATTAGAGGGGGTACCTCCCATACAAACCCCCCTTTAAATTAATGTTCTTATTAAAAAAAGTTTTTTGTTTTTTAACATATCGAACTGAAATTTGGACACGATAAGTTTGTAATTTATAGCCATAAATCACGTAAATTTCATGAACCGAGGGCTACCAGGTGTGGTACCTCCCATACAAACCCACCTTTAAATTAATGTTCTTGTTAGAAAAAGTTTTTGATTTTTAACGTATCGTATCGTATATTTATCAACCATATAAATTTCATGATCCAAGGGTTACGAGGAGGGGTATCTCCCATACAAACCCAAATTAAATGAGAAACTTTTAAAGAATAAAAGTACATACAATAAAATTGCCACTCAAACTGATGTGATGCTAAGAAAGGAAGGTTGGATGCAACTTGGAGGAGCGTGAAGAGTATTACATCTTATCTTTGGCATAGCCAATGATAGCCTTCTTTCTGGTTTTCACAATTTTTTGGCTTGCGTAGAGTGGAGGATGCATGCGACATGAAGAATATAGTAGCCAATAGGAGCAGAAGGTGAAGAAATTTGCTCTGCGACAGAACGCACAGCTATATAAAAAACACAAACAGAGAGGAATTAGCAAAAATTTGATTTTCAATCGTGACGTTTGTCTAAACACAAACAAAAATTATCAAAGAAGTCTAAATGCAGTCTTAGTCCGCTCAAAATATATTTTGAAATGTGTGCTTGCGAATGCATTCATGCAAGACTCTAGTATGTACATACAATATACATTTAGATCATGCGGTGGTGTGGGAATGTGTGGATATTATGTAAACTACGACTTCAACTATTAGAATCTTCATATCTCTGGAATGGTGATTCGTAGAAATAAAAAAAAATGTCAAGCGTGCCACTGTACACGTGATAGAAGTGAAACTTCTTAAAAACAGGCAGAGAAAGAGAGAGATAACCTCAAAACAAATACAACAATACAACATTTGCATACAAAATATTCTGTCCAGTTAATTTAGCTATGTCTGTCTTTCACTCTGTCTGTCTGCCTATCCGTCTGTATGTTGCTTTTGTTTTCTTTGGCGTGTGTAATAGTTGTTGTTGAGTTTACGTTTGCCGTCTGTCCCCTCTTGGCGAAAAATTAGATCATCAAATAGCTTCTGTGTGTTTCTCGTTCTCTTTTCTTCGTACATTCGCTTGTTTTTGTACAACACACAAGCTGTTTGCTTGCATGTTGTTCTTATAAACATTTTTATACACACAAACTGCATGTTGTTGTTGTGGCAATGTAATCTCTTTTTTGAGACTTTTCTGGTGGATTTTCTAAAAATTTTATTACTTGTTGGGGATATGGCAATAGAAATACACATTCTGTGAAATGTGAAGTGTGTACCTAACGTGACGATTTTTATTTTTTCACTCAAAATTTTACACTAAATTTTTACCAACGCCGCTAAAGAAGTTTTACTTCAAAAATAACAATTTAACAAACATAATTGCATGACTTACAATATTGTCTTACATATTTTTACGATAACAATCGACCATGGAAACAAATTTTAGTACACATTCGAATGGTGGGATCGTTTGAAATTTTTTTTATAGACCTATACCAATTTTCAGCTCTGTGCTGATTTTTGCAAAGTTATGACTTTTTTCCCATTTTGACCGGACTAAATTTTTATTACTTAATTAGTATGTACTCCATCAAAAATGTATTTCATTAAGTAGCTTCTAGTAAATACCATTTATTAAAAATCGAAGAATTAGACCACGGTGTATTTCGATGTGTATGAAACAAAAGCAACATATTAGTAATTTAGTATTTTATAGCCTAAATACAGTGTGTATATATCGATGATTAGACTCAGCCGTGTACAGTGTGTTT
This sequence comes from Amiota communis, assembly GCA_037043315.1. Classification (NCBI taxonomy): domain Eukaryota; kingdom Metazoa; phylum Arthropoda; class Insecta; order Diptera; family Drosophilidae; genus Amiota; species Amiota communis. Next base: position 144,282 of record JBAMAV010001552.1, on the reverse strand, counting down.
GTTGTGTCTAAAACACACTTGTTGTTTGTTTTGATCATACATACAAATGGAACGTTGTGGCAATGTTGAGATATTCAAATGGAAAATTTGTGAAAAGTACATGATTTAGAACAAAATGCAGTGGATGCACATAGTTCTGGCAGTTCCCTTTTATTATTCCTGCTACGTATTTTATTAAAATTTTAACCAAAAAATTGCAATATCAAATAACACAATTATTTGTCTCTATCATCAGCAGTTTTCTCACCTAAAAAGACTAAAATTGGTAACAATGGCCAACACTTTCTAACACTGCTGCCAGGCTGACTAATCTGAAAGCTGTGTCTATGTTCTGTCTATGCTAGAAACAACTCAGACTCGAGTCTAATTCTACAACAACAACCCCATAATTTCATTTTCCTTGTGGTTGCTTCAATTAGACACAGATTTTGACTCATTGTATTTAGGCTATTAAACCTTATTTCTTATAACGGTTATATACCTGCATACTGCTTGTATAAAGATCCTAAATAAAGGTATTTTTGTCTGCCTACTTTCCTAAGAGTTCCACAATGGAAATATTGACCAAAAATTCCAGTTACATTACTCTTGTTATATTTCTGTAATCCTGAAAATATCAATTTCCTTCAAGACCCAAAAATTATAATCATTTTTTGATATCAATAGAAAACAAGTATGAAACACAAAAAAATCCAACAGGGTTTCCGATGTTCATTATAAACTAGCTGTCCCGGCTCGCGTTGCTACTCCCTCGCTCAATAAAATAGATAGAGAAGGAGACATCGGAGACCACATAAAGTATATATGTATATTTGTGATCAGCTCGATGAGACGAGTTCATTTAGCCATGTCCGTCTGTCTGTCTGTATGTATGCAAACTATTCCCTCAGTTTTTGAGCTAGAGAGCTGTAATTTTGTACATAGGTTTTTGCCATACGCTGCACATTTGTCGGAATCAGCCGAATCGGACCACTAGGGTAAATGTGCTTTTTAGAAGTCAAATATGATTATAACAAACATAGACGTATCCACGCAAAACAGACGGCCGTGTCTAGGACACAGCCACAACTCATTTTTTTTTTTTTATCAAAATAGGTTCAGTGGTTTAAGCAGGCACGGACTCACGAATTCATTGTTTGCCGTTTAATTATATGGATAATGAAACAAGAATTAAATTTCGGTTCTCTGAACGTACTTTCGCACTGTAATTGATAATTGTAATGACAGTTTACGTGGTGTATATTCTTAGTTGAAATTGTTTAGATAACTTTTGGTTTTGTAGGGAACTACCTCTTTTAAATGGTAAGTTCGACCGGCTTAATTGCTTAAAAACTTAAGAGAATTATTTACATAGAAATGGATGGACTGACGGACATGGTTAAATTGATTCTCATCATGATGATCCTTTGTATAATACGAGGATAATCCCACAAGTACCTGACATACCATAGAAAACAAAAAAAAATTTCGACAAAATATCTTTAATTACATAGTCTCCTTTTAGCTCGATACCTTTTTGCAAGCGATGTTTAAAGCTTTGATATCCTGTTTATAGAGAGAAACATCGAGATCCTCAAAAGCCATCAACTGCAGAGCTCTTCACTGTTGGCAAATATTTTACCACCGAGCCGCTTCTTCAAGTGTGGATCCAGAAAAAAAAATCGAGGGAACCATTCGAATTTTAACTATTTAATTTCGCGATAACGGAAGTGTGAACTGGTACATTGTCTTGATGTTAAAAACTTTCTTCTCGTCAAATGAGGTTATTTTTTTCTTGATGTCATAACTCAAACGCTTTAATAAGTTGGCTAATACTTAATTAAATTTAATTTCTTTTCTGAAAATCTCTATATGTACAAAACTGAATTCCTAAATGTGTTGGTAAGCGCCAAAATTTGAGAACGGCTGGACCGATTTGCGTAGTTTCGGAGCTACAGACTTTACTTTACTTTGCATATAAAACTTTATAAATATTTTAAAATCAATCAAGTCACCTATGTCAAATATACTCAGCATCAAATTATGTCAATATTAATATTTTTCTTATGCCGCCAATAAGACACAAACGGAGCAATTTGGGTCGGAGAACTCAAAATGCTACAAACCAAAAAAATTTCCGGTCCAATCAGACTGTGCAATAACATGAAGAGCGAAATGAAACTGAAAGAATTCGGGTATCGGAAACCCGTGCAGCACGTTATTAAGCTCATAATCTTCCAAGTTTGAAACGAGCTGCTTTCACTTACGATGTTTCAATTGATTACAATGCCTATCAATGCGTTGTTATTGGTTCTATGAACTGAATTTGCTAACATTGTAAGTCCTTTATGTACAAAAATGAAGCCGATGGATTGTGTTGCGCAAATGACAAAGTAAAATTAGTGCCATTGTACAGGCATTGCACAGGAACAGATTCCAAACATTTTCTTATTAATATACAAAAATACAATAACTGCTTCCAAATGACTTCATTTGGGGCAACAAAATATAGTGCGGGACAACTTCATGTATACTTTCAAGGTAACATGCAGCAAACAGACTTATCCCCCTATTATTTCATTTATAACAAATTTTTCATAGATACAAGGCCAAACATATCACCGAGCAGGTTCACTGTTACCGGTGTCAAAAAACGACTACCAATTCGTTCAAATATATTTCGTCGGCAATTCAACACAGGAACTTAATCTTCGTTGTGCACATAACAACTCAGGGAAGAGGTCTATTGTTGAAGGATTGCAAACTTTATTCCATGAACACAATCAGTTGATTACATTATTCAAAACTGCTCTAGATCTCATGCCAAGTGATAATCATAAAATTATAATCAGAGCTAATTAAACTCCTGTGGGCCAACATGCAAGACGTTTTAATGCACCAACAATTGATGAAGTTGCCATTGTTACAGTTGGAGAAAATCCCGTGATATTGTTTTACATCGCCAGAATAATCAGCTACAGCGTGTGTGTGAAACACACCGCTCATATGATGCGCTTCAATATCCCATCATATTTTGGTAAGGTGATGATTGTAATTAAAAATGTGGTTTCCCAATGGAGAGTTTGTAGCTGCTATTATGGTATATGTATTGTATGCAAGTTCAATCACTGTCATTAAAATATTACAGGTACCGAAACCAACATTTTCCAACTATTCAATGAACTATTATTCATACCATCTGATGGTTCGTGAAAATGAATATAATCATATCTTGAAATGTCGGCGATTATTTCATCAATATGCTGTCGATATGTACATATGTCGAAATTGAAACAGAACGATTGACATTCATCAGGTTAAACCAAACCAAACTGCGTTCTGAACAGTATATTAACCTTCGAGATGCGATTAATAATGATGGAAATGTTGAGAATGTCAGCTAGATGACAATTCTTCCAGCAACATATGTTGGAAGTCCTTGACACATGTATGCATGAATATGCTCAAGATGCCATATCATATGTTCGTCATTATGGTACAGCAGATTTATTTATCACATTTACGTACAATTCGCAGTGGATGGACATAAAACATGAGTTATTTCCTGGCCAATCACCCATTGATCGCCCTGACATTACGGCAAGATTCTTCAAACAAAAATTAAAATCATTTATGGATTACATTGTAAAACATTGCGTGTTTAGTGAAACTCGCTAGTGAATGTAATAAACTGTCGAGTGGCAAAAACGTGGATTGCCTCATGCACATATTCTGATTTGGTTGGTTGAAAAGATAAGACCAAATGAAATTGATAGAGTGACATCAGCTTAAATTCCAGATATACAAGCAGATCCAAGCGTACATGAGGTAGTTATTAAAAACATGGTACATGGTCCCTGTGAAACGCTTAATCAAAATTCACCATGTATGATGGATGGTATATGTTCGAAGCGTTATCCTCGGCCATTACTTTCAGAAACAATTACTGGAAATGATAGTCATCCGCTGTATCGTCGCCGATCGAGAGTAGACAACGGAAGATCAGCAATTATCAAAGTAAATCAACAATATATTGAAATTGATAATCGTTGGATTGTTCCATATTCACCGATCATATCAAAGACATTCAAGACGCACATCAATGTCGAATCTTGTCATTCCATCAAATCTATCAAATACATTTGTAAATATGTAACCAAAGGAAGTGACATGGCTGTGATTGGAGTTGGTCCAGAATATTCCAATGACGAAGTTACCCAATACCAAATCGGCTGGTATATTAGCAGTAATGATGCAATTTGACGCAGTTTTTCTTTTCCTATTCATGAAAGACACCCCACCGTTGTTCACTTAGCCATTCACTTGGAAAATGGTCAAAGGGTATATTTCACCCCACAGAACGCATTACATCGAGCAGTTCATCCACCATTAACAACGTTGACAAGTTTTTTTGAAATATGGCAGTACGATGATTCGCCGAAATTTTATACTTTGAATCAATCCTCAAAGAAATTTCAGTGACGGATCAAGGAACTCCTGTTCCAGGCTACCAAAATGTATATTCAACCGATGCAATAGGTCGAATTTATTCAGTTCATCCAAGCAACGATGAGTGCTTTTATTTGCGATTACTATTAGTCAATGTTCGAGGCCCAACATCATTCCAACATTTACGAACTGTTAGTGGTGAATTGTGTGCCTCTTACAAAGAAGCCTGTCAACGTTTGCAACTGTTAGAAAATGACGCTCATTGGGATCAAACTCTTCATGATGCTGTAATTTCTTCATAAGCTCATCAAATACGAGAATTGTTTTCTATAATTATAGCAACATGCTACCCATCAAAACCAATCGAATTATGGATGAAATACAAAGATAATATGTGTGACGATATCTTGCATAAAATGCGCATTGGAACAGGAAATCAAAACTTACAAGCCAATGAAGAAATATACAACGAGGCTTTAATTTTAATTGATGATATGTGCTTGATGATGTCAAACAAAGAATTATCTGAATTTGGCATGACCCAACCCAATCGCTCGACAATGCACGACATTATCAATCAAGAGTTGCAGCGAGAAAAACTGTACGATCGCGATGCTTTAAGAGAATCAGATCAAATAAATCTTCCGCTGTTGAACCAACAACAAAAGTATGTATTTGATACTCTTATGAAAGTAGTAAATGATGGAACTGGAGGGATTTAATTCTTGGATTGCTCCCGGTGGTACAGGAAAAAATTTTTAATTTTCGTTGATTTTAGCAACAATTCGCTTACACAATGAAATTGCACTCGCACTTGCTTCATTCGGCATTGTAGCAACATTGTTGGAAAGCGGTCGAAAAGCTCATTCAGCACTTAAATTGCCGTTGAATATACAAAGCATCGAAACTCCAATTTGCAATATTTTGAAGAACTCTGCAATGGCAAAAGTTTTGATGCAATGTAAATTGATAGTGTAGGATGAATGCACAATGGCACATAAAAAGTCTTTGGAAGCATTAGATCGAACCATGCAAGATCTGCGAAACAATGAAAACCTATTTGGTGGAGCAATGATTTTGTTAGCAGGAGATTTTCATCAAACATTGCCAGTAATTCCACGGTCAACGCCAGCTGATGAACTTGATGCATGTTTAAAATCATCTATTTTGTGGAAACACGTCAAGATTTTAAATTAAAGCAAGAATATGCGTGTCGAGTTGCAAAATTATCAATCTGGAGAAATATTTTCAAAACAACTCATTGACATAGGTAATGGAAAATTACCTTTAGACATTTAGACTGGCTGTTGTAGTATCGGTTGAAGCAGGAAACGTTATTAGGGAAATTGTCTGAACGCCCTTGTAGGTTGCAAGAAAAGTCAAAGTACTCAGTAACTCATCACTAAAAGCTCGTGACAGCTATTCTGATCTGTCCAGTTAGTTTTTTTTTCTTGGCGCCTAAAAAAATGGGTATATAAGGGCATAGAGGAAAAGAAGAAAAAAGAAAAGAGCAGTTGAAATTTTAACTCTCGACAGTGCGGTTTGCGTTTTCGGTTGTTTTGTCTGTCGAGTAATTACCCGTTAAATCAAGCGGGATTGAAAAAAAAGAGCCTGGTTTTGGTGCTCTCGATCGATTGAATTTTTTTCAAACGACTGGATATTACTAAAAAAACAACACAATAACGGGCCGGTATCGTGAACTTAAAAAAAAAACAAATATATATATATAAAAAAAAAGAAAAAGGAGATAGCTGTGTGCAGTGTCGCTCCGAAAATTACGAGGAAGAAGGCCAGTGGTACTCGTCAATGGTGGCCCTAAAAGGAAAGACAACAACGGGTTTTTTTTTCCTCGCATCATCTTCAAAAAGCGGCAGCGAAGACGAGACGGCGCGGGAAATCCGGAGCAGTCAGTGTTGGAGTTGGATTTGGCTATTGGAGGACAACAGCTAATGCTGGGAAAACAGATATTTTTTTTTTGTTTTTTTATATATCTATATTTTTATAATTTCTTCCACCTGGCTGCAACATTGAATTTGTTTTGTTGGTTACCTATAGGAGAGTACAAATTGCGGTATAACCGGTTGTTTTTTTTTATTTGCGTTATGCCTGAATGCAGTTATTTTTTTGGTGTGTTCCTCCTGTTTTTAATAATTTTCAAGTCTTGATTTTGATCCATTTCATTTCATTTAATTTTTTTAATAATGTTATTATTATTTTATTGTTTGTTGTTTTATTATTTTTTTTTTATTATTTTATTTTCATTACTTTCATTTTTTTTTTTTGTAATAGTAATGCAAAAGAAAAGGTTATTTATTTATGGGTAAGAGAGAAGAATTTTAATTTAATTATTGCAGCCATATATTTCCTCCCCAATACCCCTGTTCAATGAACGTAAGCGCTTTCGTCGTTGGATAGGGAAACTTATTGTTGTTATTGGGCTAGGTGTCGGTTATTGAACTGAGTTTTTTTTCTTTTGGTTCAAGCGACAGGAACTTTATTATTTGACTCCGTTTGTTTTGATCCTCTCTTATGTGTTTTCTTTTGCAGTGCTACCTTTTATTTTTTTTTTCTTTTATTAAATGTAGGTCAGAGATTTGTTTTCTTAATTATGTTAATTGTTTTATTTTATTTTTAAGTTGTTTTTTTATGTTCTGATTTTTTTTTATTATTATATATTTGTATGAAATTTTTTTTTTTGTTTTTTTTTTTTGTTGTGTGAACAAAATGTTGGTTGGTTGAATGTGTTTTTTTTTTGTTTTCACAGTAGGAATAAGGGAAAGATGGGTTGAATATAATCATCGTGGGGTCCCAACAGTTTGGTTGGTGACCTAGGTAGGGAGGGTACAAGCGTGTGTTTGTGTGTCATGGTGTGTTTTTTTTTCTTGTAAATTCCTTTGTTGTTTTGTTTTTTTATGTTACACGCAAAATTTTTTTTATTTATAATGACATAGCGGGTCAAGGTCGGTAACTAACCCACCCCAATCGTCGACGAGCTAGAGCCGGAATTTGAATTGCGTGGCCGAGTAACCTTGAGGACATCTTCTCGGATAAAGGACTTCAATTGGGACACTTAGGTGTTCCTTGAAGAGCAGTTATATGTTACACTGTGTTTCCTTTCCTGATAATTTTTGTCAGTTTACTCAACCAAAAATCGAACTATTTGAAAATATATTCCCAAATGTTACTCAAATTTGGTTAAGCGGACGAGCTATATTGGCAGCCAAAAACATCGATGTCAATGTATTAAATTTCAAAATTCGGAATGAAATGGCCGGTGAATTGAAAACATACAATTCACTACTGACCAAGATGATGTCGTTAAATATCCTATCGATTTTTTAAACACGCTAGATTTGCCAGGACTGCCGCCTCACAATCTTCAATTAAAAATTGGATCAGTGATTATAATGTTGCGAAATATCAACCAACCGCGTCTTTGTAACGGCACACGGCTAGCTGTTAAAAAGTTAAACAACGTGTTCGAAGCAACAATTATAAACGGAAAGTATCGAGAAGACGTTTTGATACCACGCATCCCAATGATTCCGGCTAACATACCGTTTCAATTTAAACGATTGCAGTTTCTAGTGCGGCTTGCTTTCGTTATGACCATTAATAAATCACAAGGGCAGTCATTGAGTGTTTGTGGCATTAATCTTGAAAACCCATGTTTCTCGCATGGCCAATTGTATGTTGCCTGTTCCCGTGTTGGAAAATCATCAAATTTATTTGTTTACGCACCAGGGAATCGAACAAGAAATATCGTCTACCTTAAAGCAATGCAATGAAAATATAATACTGTATTGCAGTGTACGAAATACTGAAACTAAATTTTGTAAATAGTTGTTAACATAAAAAATACATCTCTATCGCCAAATGTGTTGGTAAGCGCATATCTCAATAACGGCTGGACCAATTTTGATGATTTTTTTGTTGTACTTATTGGGTCAAGTGGATGGTTTTGATCTTATTTGAACCCGATAGGTTGCGTAGTTTTGGAGATAAAGATAGTTTTTACTTTGCATATAAAACTTAGAGACATATTTTAAAATCAATCAAGTCGCCTTTGTCAAATGTAGCAGGAAATTATGTCAATATTAAATTTGATTCGTCTGATTTTTGCAAGAACTCGGCTTTATTGCTTTGAAACTTCACCTAACACTCGATTGAAACATCCTCACGACGCTGTTTTCGTTCCACTTTGAGCATCTTGCGAATAGCTTTCTCATTTCCAAAAGGCCTAAATGTGCTATATAGTACTTTTTGCAATACCTACAATATCTGCTAGCTCGTGCACTTTCAGTCGACGGTCTTCTAATACCTTGTTGTGAATTTTCTTTACAATTATCGGCGTAGTCACCGCATTTGAACGACCACTGCGATGATCGTCGTGGCAACTAATACGTCGTCGTTTAACTCTGGCATCCAATATTTTACTGATGTTAACGAAAGAACAGACTCCCACAGAGTAGAAACTAACTCCGCTTTGATATTGTTTGGTTGAGGCAAATCAAATGAAATGATTATATCGCAAAACGATATAAATTTTTTTTCATGTTTACAAATTCATTGTGAGGGTTCATTATTGATGGTTGCCAAACAAAGACTAAACAATTACCTTGTGAACATGACGCTCATATCGCTTCTGCGAGGTTCGACATAACGAATATCGAATGTTGAGCTCATGTTTACATGAGGCAGTTTGATTAAATCAGTTTGATTGAATCGATTTTGGTTTGTTTTTATTACGTCAGAGTAGCCATACGCATAAAATATAATGTGGTTTTCTCAGCAGAACAAGTTATTTTTTAAAATCACATTGAATAAAATAATATATAAATGTAAAATACTTATCTTGATTTTTAATAACGTTCTACAATGATTTTTTAGTATATAAATCACAAATAATTAAAAAAATTTAAAATAAAGCAAAATAGTTCTACCACATGGCAACTCTTATGAAACAACATTTTGAAATACAAAACGAAATGACAGTGCTAAAAGGCCATTTAGACGGTCAGTTCAGTCTCAGGCTAAGTCCATGTTATCGCTTCAGAAATCAAAATAGACTGACAAATAAGCTGGGCCATTAGTCCATTTTTCTGTCATCGTGCTACGTGTCTACATGACATCGGAAATCGATTTACAAAACAGAAATCGATTCTCGTATGCGGGTTTCGTCAGAGCGATTCGTGCGTTAAATTCGATTTCAAAATGTGTTTATAAATAAGGTTTTCGTTATAAAAGGTAAATGTAGTGTCGTCAAATTTTAAACATAAGCTTTATAAAGTCGGTATTTTCTACCATAGTACTTTTGTTCAACAATAAGTTCCTTATACGTCAGGTCGAGTACTTCTGGGGCCAAACTCGTATGTACGAGGTTTGTTTTGAATGTACAAAAACATTATTTTTAATACACACAAAATCTACCTGCAATGAGTTTTCTGTCTCTTTCTTTCTGTAAAACTAATTTGCAAAAAAAAAAAAAAAATAAATTAACTCCGTTGCAACCATCAAAGCATGTTCAGGTATTAAAATGAATATGCAAAACTGAAAACTTGGTAAATCGTCTCTTTTTCGTCAAATAAGCACAACAGATGCACTTATTACACACCAGTTAATCTATGTATGTAAGAAAGTCGTGTGTGTTACACCATTTATAACTCAAGAACGGCTGAATCAATTTTAATGATGTATGATTTTTTGTATAAATCCAACGGAATCTATAAAATACTTCAAATAGGTTATGTTTGAATTGTAGCTTTGTAACTTAGAGCAATTCATTATTTTTAAAAATTGTCTTAGCAGCATGACCTAGCATAAGGCATACACAAAGTAGAACAGTGATCGGACCTCAAAGAAGACAAAGAGAAGAAGTGAAAAAATACAAAAGTAACAGCACAAAAAAAAAAGAGTCAGAGCAACAAAAAATATGTATACCAACAACAGAAAATATTGAAATAGTTTTTCATTTTCTTTTGTTGAAATACTACATAACCCGGAAAGAAGGCTATCATTGGCTATGCTTTCTTTCTTAGCATCACATCAGTTTGAGTGTCAATTTTATTGTATTTTTATTCTGTATAAGTTTGTCATTTAGTGTGGGTTTGTATGGGAGGTATCACTCCTGGTAACCCTAGGATCATGAAATTTATATGGTTGATGAATATAGATCAGAAACTTATAGAGTCCAAATTTCAGTTCAATAAGCCAAAAATCAAAAAACTTTTTCTAATAAGAACATTAATGTAAAAGGGGGTTTGTATGGGAGGTACCCCCCCTAGTGGTCCGATTCGGCTGATTCCGACAAATGTGCAGCGTATGGCAAAAACCTATGTACAAAATTACAGCTCTCTAGCTCAAAAACTGAGGGAATAGTTTGCATACATACAGACAGACAGACGGACATGGCTATGTCTATCGAGCTGATCACAAATATACATATATAATTTATGTGGTCTCCGATGTCTCCTTCTGTGTGTTACAAACTTCATGATAAACTTATAATACTATTCACTCCCTTGAAAAAACACACAGTTACAGTAGAATTGAATCTATCTATTTTATTGAGCGAGGGAGTAGCAACGCGAGCCGGGACAGCTAGTTTATAATGAACATCGGAAACCCTGTTGGATTTTTTTGTGTTTCATACGTGTTTTCTATTGATATCAAAAAATGATTATAATTTTTGGGTCTTGAAGGTAATTGATATTTTCAGGATTACAGAAATATAACAAGAGTAATGTAACTGGAATTTTTGGTCAATATTTCCATTGTGGAACTCTTAGGAAAGTAGGCAGACAAAAATACCTTTATTTAGGATCTTTATACAAGCAGTATGCAGATATATAACCGTTATAAGAAATAAGGTTTAATAGCCTAAATACAATGAGTCAAAATCTGTGTCTAATTGAAGCAACCACAAGGAAAATGAAATTATGGGGTTGTTGTTGTAGAATTAGACTCGAGTCTGAGTTGTTTCTAGCATAGACAGAACATAGACACAGCTTTCAGATTAGTCAGCCTGGCAGCAGTGTTAGAAAGTGTTGGCCATTGTTACCAATTTTAGTCTTTTTAGGTGAGAAAACTGCTGATGATAGAGACAAATAATTGTGTTATTTGATATTGCAATTTTTTGGTTAAAATTTTAATAAAATACGTAGCAGGAATAATAAAAGGGAACTGCCAGAACTATGTGCATACACTGCATTTTGTTCTAAATCATGTACTTTTCACAAATTTTCCATTTGAATATCTCAACATTGCCACAACGTTCCATTTGTATGTATGATCAAAACAAACAACAAGTGTGTTTTAGACACAACAGACACACTGTACACGGCTGAGTCTAATCAGCGATATATACACACTGTATTTAGGCTATAAAATACTAAATTACTAATATGTTGCTTTTGTTTCATACACATCGAAATACACCGTGGTCTAATTCTTCGATTTTTAATAAATGGTATTTACTAGAAGCTACTTAATGAAATACATTTTTGATGGAGTACATACTAATTAAGTAATAAAAATTTAGTCCGGTCAAAATGGGAAAAAAGTCATAACTTTGCAAAAATCAGCACAGAGCTGAAAATTGGTATAGGTCCATAAAAAAAATTTCAAACGATCACACCATTCGAATGTGTACTAAAATTTGTTTCCATGGTCGATTGTTATCGTAAAAATATGTAAGACAATATTGTAAGTCATGCAATTATGTTTGTTAAATTGTTATCTTTGAAGTAAAACTTCTTTAGCGGCGTTGGGCAAAAATTTAGTGTAAAATTTTGAGTGAAAAAATAAAAATCGTCACGTTTTTTGATTCTGTATCTCATGAACCACACTAGGTACACACTTCACATTTCACAGAATGTGTATTTCTATTGCCATATCCCCAACAAGTAATAAAATTTTTAGAAAATCCACCAGAAAAGTCTCAAAAAAGAGATTACATTGCCACAACAACAACATGCAGTTTGTGTGTATAAAAATGTTTATAAGAACAACATGCAAGCAAACAGCTTGTGTGTTGTACAAAAACAAGCGAATGTACGAAGAAAAGAGAACGAAAAACACACAGAAGCTATTTGATGATCTAATTTTTCGCCAAGAGGGGACAGACGGCAAACGTAAACTCAACAACAACTATTACACACGCCAAAGAAAACAAAAGCAACATACAGACGGATAGGCAGACGGACAGAGTGAAAGACAGACATAGCTAAATTAACTGGACAGAATATTTTGTATGCAAATGTTGTATTGTTGTATTTGTTTTGAGGTTATCTCTCTGTTTCTCTGCCTGTTTTTAAGAAGTTTCACTTCTATCACGTGTACAGTGGCACACTTGACATTTTTTTTTATTTCTACGAATCACCATTCCAGAGATATGAAGATTCTAATAGTTGAAGTCGTATTTTACATAATATCCACACATTCCCACACCACCGCATGATCTAAATGTATATTGTATGTACATACTAGAGTCTTGCATGAATGCATTCGCAAGCACACATTTCAAAATATATTTTGAGCGGACTAAGACTGCATTTAGACTTCTTTGATAATTTTTGTTTGTGTTTAGACAAACGTCACGATTGAAAATCAAATTTTTGCTAATTCCTCTCTGTTTGTGTTTTTTATATAGCTGTGCGTTCTGTCGCAGAGCAAATTTCTTCACCTTCTGCTCCTATTGGCTACTATATTCTTCATGTCGCATGCATCCTCCACTCTACGCAAGCCAAAAAATTGTGAAAACCAGAAAGAAGGCTATCATTGGCTATGCCAAAGATAAGATGTAATACTCTTCACGCTCCTACAAGTTGCATCCAACCTTCCTTTCTTAGCATCACATCAGTTTGAGTGGCAATTTTATTGTATGTACTTTTATTCTTTAAAAGTTTCTCATTTAATTTGGGTTTGTATGGGAGATACCCCACCTCGTAACCCTTGGATCATGAAATTTACATGGTTGATGAATATGTATTAGAAACTTATATGTAGTATCCAAATTTCAGTTCAATACGTTACAAAACAAAAAACTATTTCTTACAAGAACATTAATTTAATGGATGGTTTGTATGGGAGGTACCCCTCCTGGTAACTCTAGGATCGAATTTTACACGATCGAAATTTACACGGTTGATGGGTATAGATCAGAAACTTATAGAGTCCACATTTCAGTTCGATATATTAAAAAATACAAAACTTTTTCTAATAAGAACATTAATTTAAAGGGGGGTTTGTATGGGAGGTACCCCCCCTAGTAGTCCGATTCGGCTGCTTCCGACAAATGTGCACCGTATGGTAAAAAGAAGCCTATGTGCAAAAGCTCTCTAGCTCAAAAACTGATCTAGACAGACGGACATGGCTAAATGAACTCGTCTTATCGAGCTTATCATAAATATACATATATACTTTATGTGGTCTCCGATGTCTCCTTCTGTGTGTTACAAACTTCATGACCAACTTATAATACTATTCACTCCCGTGAAGAGTATTAAAACGAATGAGGAGAAAGAGAACAAAGAAAAACGTCAGCAGAGAATTTTATGACGATGTTTTTAGAACATCACAGCTTCCCCTCAATGCCTCACTTCTCCTGCCTACAAAAAAAACATACGACAGTTTTGGTATGGCTAAATATTGTTGCTTTTGTTTTGCACTTTCTAAAGAATAATTATATGATTAACAAAAACGACCTTCCGTAAATTAGATTAACAAGGGTGTGCAATCATCTGCATGAATAATTTGTTCGATCTCACTTTATTTCTTTTGGGCGGTAAGTACATACCATTATCCGCACTAACTTAACATAAAATGTTTAGGCACAAGTTAAAAAATATTTTTTTTGCGATTTCTACACGATACTAACCAGAACTGTAAGACACTGATTTTGGTAAATTGACGACATCACGACGAAATGTTGATAAATTCTGTGTGAATCTGATTAAAAATTTAATGAAAGGGTATATTCTATTTATGTTATCCTATTTCTGAACTTACTTTTCTTTATTTTTGGTAGAAACATTTCGCTCTATGCCAAACATAAGATCATCAAACCACTGGGCCATTGTTTGCTGTTTTTGTATGGGTTGTGAGCGTATGATGGTTTCCTTGAGTGAACTGAAATTAGTCAAAAGAAAATTTCATTAATCGCAGTTGTCAGAATGCATACAGTCGCATAAAGCAAACTATGAAGCTGGGGTACCCATGCAAAAAGGATTACGAAAGGTAAAAGGAAACGGATATTTGTGTGCAGCGGGAGGTATAAAAAAGATAAAAAGGAAAATGCAGAATTAAAAAAATTAAATTACGTTACTTTAAAATTACACTGTGTCACAGCGAAAAAAAACTTCTTATCAGACCTAGTGGAGGTTATAGGTCATAAAAAACTAAAAAGAATGGCACATAAAAAATTTTTGATACACCCTCAAAATCTTGACTTAAAGCTCAAAAACCGTTTTTAAGAGGTTCCTGTACATATTACCTTATAACTTGGCCATTTTTTATCGGATTTCAAAACTGTCATATGCAATTACAAAAAGTATAATAAATCAAGTAATTTTTAACCGATTTTATTCAAACAGGGTTCATTTAAAGCTAAAATCACAAAACTTTCGATGAACGTTGAGAAAAAATATAATTTAGATAAGATAAGGGGCACAAATTAGACTTAAAGTTGCAAAATCGATGGAAAAATCAAAATTTTGGAAAGTTTTTGGTCTGTATCTTCATGAATTTAAATGATAACAAAATACATGATACATGGTTGTAAAGGGCTACATTTCAGCTTCTAAATACAAAATAAAAATTTGAAATCCGATAAAAAATGTCTAAGTTATAAGGTAATATGTACAGGAACCTCTTAAAAACGGTTTTTGAGCTTTTAGTCAAGATTTTGAGGGTGTATCAAAAATTTTTTATGTGCCATTCTTTTTAGTTTTTTATGACCTATAACCTCCACTAGGTCTGATAAGAAGTTTTTTCAAATTTTTTTTTTTGTAACACAGTGTTATTATAGATTAAAAATATATGGGGTATAATTCTAAACATATGTGTCAAGCCTTAAAGAGAAAGCCAGCTATTGATTCCTGCTGGGACCTTAAGCACTTTATTCCTCTTTATCACCTGATTGAAGGTGTTATTTGCATGTGTAGAAAATGTGAATAAGCTATCAAATGTTATATCAAGAATTACCGGGTGGGGTGATTTTGGAACCCTTAAGCCCCACGATTGGAAAATCATAATAGCGTAGTGGATATCAATCTGTCAATCAATATCACCGATACGAGAAAACTCAAACGATATCACCCACTTGGCTTACCGTTTGGATTACATATTATAATTTATAGACTTAACTAGCCTTACTTGCATTCATCACCATATAATTATATTCTGTCTGCAAATTTAATGATTGTTTCTATCTAAACAGAGTTTAAATGAAATAAAAATAAAAAAACACTACTATTTAAATTCTTACATAAAACCAGAAAGAAGGCTATCATTGGTTGTGCCAAAGATGTAATACTCTTCACGCTCCTCCGGGTTGCATCCAACCTTCCTTTCTTAGCATATATTCTCTCTGTTACAGTTTGAGTATCAACAAAGAACACATTTTGAGTTGCATTGTATTTTTTTTGTATTTCTACTCTTTATAAGTTTATCATTTAATGTGAGGTTGTATGGGAGGTACCCTTGCTGGTAACCCTAGGATCATGAAATTTATATGGCTGATGGATACAGAACAGAAACTTATAGTGTCCAAATTTCAGTTCAATAAGTCAAAAAACAAAAAAACTTTTTCTAATAAGAACATTAATTTAAAAGGGGGTTTGTATGGGAGGTACCCCCCCTAGTGGTCCGATTCGGCTGATTCCGACAAATGTTCAGCGTTTGGTAAAAACAAACCTATGTACAAACTGTGGGACTAGTTTTGCGAACAGATGGATATGGCTAAATGAACTCGTCTCATCGAGCTGATCACAAATGTATATACTTTATGTGCTCTGCGATGTCTCCTTCTGTGTGTTACAAACTTGATAGATTCACTTAATCGTAAATATTAGACTTACCGATAGTAATCTTCATAAAGCAATATTAATACAAGTAGAGGACGCGACATCGACCACTGATTGCGACAGTCTTCGGATAAAACATTATTCAATAATGTCGACATCATATTTTGCAATAACTCTGAGTTTATCTCGACGACCTGTTTTGGTATGAAAACACAACATAATATCGAAACAAAAATTAGAAAGATTCTATTAATATCACTTATAAATATTTCATTTTGTACCTTTAGGAATTGTGCGTTTTCTGGAGATAGATTTCGTAGTTTCTTATTCGGGAATGTCGAAACTATCTCAACGGAAATTAAGAAAACAAAAATATATATGCAAATATTGAAACAATATAATCCATAAAGCTTACGTTTTAATTGTAATTGCTTAAAAATGTAGGACACAATGCTGTCTAATATAGTGCAACAGCTGATATAAATTGATGAGTCTATAAAAAAAATTAAAAAGAAATCATTTAACAAATATTTTTTAAAATAAGGCACTATATCAGATATACCCAGTGCTGTTAATCCTTTAGAAAGGCTTTCTAAAATGTATACAAAAGCATTTGGCTCTAGACCAGCCAAATATTGTATATGATCTTGTGATAGACAATTCAACAAATTGTAATATGCGGACGCAAGTTTCGGATATTCCTAAAACGTAAAAACCCATAAAATAAGGCCTTCATTGAAAAGGAACATAGATAATTTTACCAATAAATCATTCTGTTGTATGGATAATATCAATTTCGCTGTAATATTGAGTGCATTATCAAGTGTATCGTCGCCATATAACTTAAAGACGCCACAATTAACGTAATTGCCGCTTAGAGCATTCTTAAGGATAGCAAAACATACGGAAATGCCCTTTAAGCGCATTGGATAAAGTTGATCACGTGGGACTTCCAAATGCAGTATTCGGTTACCATAAATGCAGATGAGTTTGGATGCCTCACGAAATAACAAAATACCCATGGGACTGGATACGTTGCCTGCTAGTCTTTGTGTACGACAATAAACTAATTCAGCAAAAAGTTTAAGCACAGGCGTAGTAACGCCTGGATCGTGAGCCCAAAGTTCAACTGATCGTATAAGAACCGGTAAATAGTCGGTGTAATAACTATTATTAAAAAACAAATATTAAGTATTTCTAGCACATATATGTTTATTTATAAATAAAATTAATAAAAAAGTAGACTTACAGCCATTCAAAGAGCATAGTATACTGAACTCGTGCATTTAACGGCAAAGCTAAACCACGTAAATCGCGTGCCAGACCAATAATTGCTTTCCTAGCCTCGTCATTCGGAAAACTACTTGCATCCATAAGAACTGGGCTAAGTGATTCAAATTGATCTGATAAGGAAATGAATGAAGTTTTAAATTTTAGATTAATTCTTCGTCAAACTTACTTGTAAGTGGCGTCAGAAAACTATAAAATCGTTCTTCATCTTCACCCAGATCGAACATTAAGAGACGACCTAATGAAGTGTAAAACATTGTTCGACATCGCATCTCTGTGAGTGACGAATTTGTTCCCAGAAATGGGAAATGTTCACTTGTATGATGCGTTAGCATAAACTGAACCTCATCCAGTCTTGCAAGTTTGCGAACAGAATTAAAGTGTACCGATAAATCAGAAAGCAACATTAAGGTCTTTGTGATTATTGGCTCGGAGCGACCCCAGAATTTAAGATTTGTTATACTGCATCAATTAAAATATCTAAGAAGTTTAAATTGTTTCACTTACAACAATATGGTTTGATACATACATTTTACGATTGATAAAGCTAAGTAACATCTGCTCATCGGTGAGGCCAAAAACTTCACTTAATCGCTTGTACACATTTGCTTTTTGTGCTTGTTCATTGCTGTGCATCTTACGTACTTGTTCCAAGAAGCTAAGTATGGCTAGTTCCAGTTTTTCAGAGCCAGCGCGAGGCAATCGGGAATCTGTAAGGCTCATGAGTTGCAGAACTCGTATTACTAACTCTGCGTCCATGGTATCATGTTCATCACATGTAGTTACCGAGAGGCGACCAACAATTGCCGACCCAATTATATACACAAGCCAAGTTAGCTGCAACTCATGAATGGTTATGTCAATTGGTATCGAATTTGGTGTCTGTACAAGGTTCTCATATTCGCGAGCTTTCTGATCGAAATGTTGCACAAGTAAATTGCAAGTCTTATTATATTCACAGCGTTCTATGACAGATAGTTGTTCCAACTGTTGTTGCACCATGCAAAGATCATCGAGTGGATCCTCTAGGTTATCACGCACAATTACGGGCACAGCTTCTAAGCGAGATTCAACATATGCTTTGATTACTTCAGGAGTATATGTGCCAAGCAGATGCGGTTCCGGCGATTTCACATAGGGCACAGAAGCAACCATACGTTGCCATAAAGTGAGCAAATAGTGTACACTATTTGGCGCAAATTGCCACATCTATAATAAAAATCAGATTTTGAGGATGTATCACTGATGCGAATGATTATGTACTTACATGCAATGATTGAACGGTGAATTTGGCTATTAATTGTATAGCATCTGGATAACATGGCACGTTAATGAGTTCGCCCAGTTGATAATTTGATTTAAGGCGAGCTAACAGTCTACAAAACTCATGATAGTTGTCTGGATCGCTAAGACCCTGCAAAAATGTATAGAAAATATTTATACCTATTCTATATGGGCATTGACCCGTACGTCATTAGAAAATCCAACAGATGGCGTTTCAAGAATATTTTGTATTACTTTTTAATTAGTAGCATCTTTTAGACTCAAGTTTTGAACGGAATTCATCGCTTGGATTAATATATAGCCAATTTTTGCAAACTGGAACAAAATGAGAGTAGTGTAGTGATCAAACATCTTTATATGGAAATTCAAATCATATTTCGCACAAAAAATTGGGTATGAAAAATCTATCGACAAGATGAGTGCCGTGATTGAACCACGATGGGATTAGGTTAGGTTAGGTTGAGGAGGCCGCTCGCGGTTCTACGCGAGTTCACCCAAGAGCTTTACATTCCATTGTGTGCCCGATAAAATTTTCAAAAATTTTGGATAGGTAGGGAGGATTATGAGGGGTAATCCCCTATGATGCGGTTCGTATGACTATTTTAAAGAATTCATCGAAGTCGAAATATATATTAAATACAAACTCCAGAGACAAGGGATTAAAAAAAAACCAATGAGCTTCACCAGGTGAACCAGCATCATTCGGAAACGTAACATCCTGTTTTTTGGGTCAATTGCAGTATAATTCAATTTGATTATTTTCTGTTGAAGATAATCATTTATGGCTCAATATTTAGAAGAAAAAAGAAAGAAAAAGGCAAGACAACAATGAAGGGTTACCACGTGCCCGGAAACTGATCAAATTTAACGAATTTCGTTACGAATTGCTTTCTCTCTTTGCCAGATTTAGCCACATGCAATTATAATTTTATCCAAGCCTAAAGACATGGTTTGGGGAAACATGAATTACCACTAGAAAGCAGCAAACAAATAAACAACTTTTATTTTTCTTCCCCCATATAAAAATTATTAGAAGTTTAAGCTATATAAGTTTACTCACATGTAAATTAGTAAGTATATTTTTTACACCTTCAACCAGATGCGTTAGAAATTTCGTACGCTCCGTAGGTGAAAACAAGGACCGACGCACTGATGTCATTTGTACTAGACAAGAGAGAGAGTAACTTGCTAAGCCGTTAGGTAATATTTGATACAGGTCGAAGAATAAATTCAAAGTATTTGGATCAAGGAAAGCCGGACGCCAAGAAGTGGGTATCTGTAATGTAATAGTAAATATATCACATTTAATATAAGCGTTCGTTGTATAATTTTAAATCACATACACAAGCTTCCACCCACCTGCACATTATTCATATCATCAGCAGATTCATCGGTGGAACTGCCTATGAAATCAAAACTAAGGCAATGTTTCGTCAAACGCAAAACATGTGAAATTAAACTGCATTTTTTTTTTTTTTTTTGAAAAGACAAATTGTACACAAAAATTTGTATTTAGAATATTATTTTTTCAAGTAAGATTATGTGATATTTACGATTGCTGTGATTCATCCAGGAAATTTAATGTTTTGCTATTATCACGCGCCGTTATTAATAGTGAGCATGACAATAGGAATGTGTCATACAACTGACGATCGCGATAGGATGTTGCAATTTTCCGGTTACGTGAAAATGATAAATTTACATCGATTTCAACAATTGAATTCATTTCCGAAACCAGCTGTGATAATATTTGTACGCCAATTGTACAATGTTCTACGGAACCCTGGATCAAGAATGAGAGGTAATAAATTAGCCAAGATGAACACAGCAATGCAAAAATTATTTTGAATTTTTTACATACCTGCAAAAATTTTTTAACATCTTCCAGTAAATTTTGAAATATGAGATCGCCTTTGTACGTTTCGAACCAACTGTATTTGGTTATTTTGGCGAGTAGTGTTACTAATGATTGTACAACAAAATGTTGTAGATTTGGACGATTTGCCAAATAGTTAAGTACATAGCCACGTATCTCAACACGTTGCATGAGCGAGATGCCCGGTATTAATTTTGTTAACGTTGTTGCTGCTAGCAACTGTGAATAGCTTGAATTGGCACGATCGAGCAACATTTGACATTTGGGCAACGCATCCTGGCAACTGGCAAATGCAACGAGCGCTTTCTCTGCATCTGATCGTATAACAGAATCTGTAGCCTCATACAACTGTTTGCACAGGATTTCCAGTTGAGTCACATCCTAATTAAGAAACACAAGAAATGCACTTAATAATTCGGTTCTTGAAAGACAAATTTTTATTAACAACCCAATCAATATTATTATTATTTATTTATTTACTTACTATAAGATTTACAAATTAATTTAAAAATTGTCTAGATGTTTCTTATTAAAGAGTTCAGCTTGAATTTACAATAGCTTTCAGCTCAAAAATTTTATTATGCTCTTCACGGGAGTGAATAGTATTATAAGTTTGTTATGAAGTTTATAACAAACCACCCTTTAAATGAATGTTCTTATTGGAAACAGTTTTGTTTTTTTTAACATATCGAACTGAAATTGAGACAATATAGGTTTCTGATCCATCAACCAAACCGTGCAAATTTCATGATCCTAGGGTTACCAGGAGGGGTACCTCCCATGCAAACCCCCCTTTAAAATAATGTTCTGATTAGAAAAAGTTTTTTGTATTTTAATGTATCAAACTGAAATTTGGACACTATAAGTTTCTGATCCATATTCATCAACCATGTAAATTTCATGATCCTAGGGATACCAGGAGAAACCTCCCATACAAACTCAAACTAAATGAGAAACTTATAAAGAATAAACTCGAAGGAGTTTGAAGAGTATTACATTTTTGGCATAGCCAATGATAGCCTTTTTCGGGTTATACTTAAAAATAATGGGGAAAACAATGTTTAATTATAAAGGAAAAACGGGAGCTAGAAAAACCTTAATTTACATAAAACTTAAGCTAACTTACAACTAAGAGGCTGGGTAATATCAGTACGATAATATCGCTTTTGAGTGTAATAAATTTTTGTGGTTTTTGTATTCGGTTGATTTTTTTAAAAAAAAAAATTGAAAATTGAAAAAGTTCGGACGTCAAAAACGTCGGCGTTTTTTTTTAGCAGATACCCATATAAACAGTTAAATAATAAGAACAGGTTAATAAACAACTGTCGACTGGTCTTCCTTAGCAGTGAAGGGAAATTCCAGCCTTTTTGAGTTAATTTTGGCTCTTTTCCTCCTTTTTCTTTTTCCGCCAAACATAAAACAGCTGATGATGGCACATAATATTTTCAAGTAAACCATAAATTGTTAATTTTTTTAAAAGATTTTAATAAAATAAGTACCAGGAATGAAAACGGGAGCTGCAAGAACTATTTGCATACATTGCAAAATGTTGTTAATCATGTATTTTACAAAAATTTCCAGTTTCAATTTTGCCAACGTGCTCGCAAAGTTCTACGTGTGTGTATAACCAAAATAAAAAACAGATGTTCTGAAGGCAATTGAATAAAATTTGAAAAAAAAACTACAACAAAAAACAAGAAGTAGTGTAAACACCTGTTTAAAAATCGTGCAATTTTAAACAGTATAAATCGACTATTATAGTCATATGTTGTTGTATGTTCTGAATTATGGAACAATAAATAATAATTCAAACTGTGCTCACAGCTGATACTCAAACTGTAACAGAGAGAATATAGTGATGCTAAGAATGAAAGCATTTGTCGCCGATTCGATTTGACGCAACCCGTGCAAGGCCGGGTCCTGCACACTAGTTTTATATATACACATATGGTAAAAATATTAAGTACATGCAGTTTTCATTCCTTTCCATAATTTTTTTTTTACTTTTCGGGTAGTGCGGATGTCGTAAACAATTTAACATTTTTAGATTATGATGTGGCAACACTTTTGAAAGCAAGAAATAATATGTGTGATTAAAAACAAAAAAAAAAATTTCCTTTTTTTGGAAACAGGCTTAAAAGTTCCGTTTTGGTGTAAAAATTACCCAGTTAAAACTTGAGCTCTTAATATTAATACTAGATAGTCATAGGAATAACATGTGAAAATTAGTTTTTGCACCTTGTGTATTTATTGCTAGCTAATAGTGTATTATATGAAAAATCTTTTGACATATTTTTGTCGAAAATTGAACGCTCTACAAAAAAATCTCTTATAATTTTTTGCTGTCTATTGGTTCAAAAGTTATACGAGGAAAAGTTGAATTCATAGAGGTACATGTGTTTTGATTGAAAAAGCATTAAACAGGAAGTTAGTATTATTTTGGGGGGAGTGTTTTAAGTTTGTTGGAAAACGACATCTGGTCCTAATATACCGATATTTGGTCGTTTCACAAATTCTTGGGACAAACTTGATCAATGAAAGTACAAAATTGGACTTTTTGAACTACTAAAGCAATATTTTTTGCCTTTAAGTTGAACAAAAACCAAAAACTATGATTTTTGACGCAAACTGCCACTATAATTTTTTTCAAAGAGTATTGATTGCCTTATTATTGCAAAAAAATGTTGATTACATTTTCTAGAAGACCAAATTTGAAATTAACATAAAATTTTCGCCACATTTTTTCCGATGAAACCATTAGTTTTGCTGTAATACACTGAAAACGGTCTTTGCGGTGAATTCTATATAACACAGAGTCGTGTTAGTTACACCATTTATAACTTAAGAACGGCTGGGCCGATTTTTGATTTGTTGGATTTGTCTCCGCCACAAATAGCAGAATATAATATATATATATCATGGTGGACATAATTTTGTATATACGAGGGCGTGCATTAAGTACCCGTGTTTGACGATAGAGGACGTTCCTGAGTGAAGTTAATGTTATCATCGTGTGCTGCCATCTATCAGACGACGCTAATACAATCAGACTGATTGATAGATTAGTTTCGATTTGGCAGCCATCCGAGTCAGGCGTGTTTCGTGATTTTCACTAAGAAGGAAAAAGAGCTGTATCGTTCAGTGATTCGCTTTTTGTTTTTGGATGGGAATATATGCGAGGAGATAAAAGCAAAGTTGGATGCTGTTTATGGGGACACGTCGCCATCTATGATCACAGTTAGATATTGGTTCAACGAATTTAAATCGAGGAAATCATTGAAAAAGTCCACGACATGATTCTCGCTGATCAACGAACGAAAGTGCGCGAAGTAGCAAAGGCCGTAATATTTTACATGATAAGTTGGCGATGAAAAAATTGTCGGCCCGATGGATGCCGCGATTGCTCACGCTGGACAACAAGCGGATGCGGCTGTTAACTTCGAAGCAGTGTTTAGGGCAATTTAAGCGAGATCCGAAGGACTTTTGCGTCGTGTTGTCACCGTTGATGAAACCTGGATTCATCATTACACATCAGAAACTAAGCAACAATCAAAACAATGGATTTCTCCCGGTGAATCTGCACCAAAGAAGGCGAAGACGGTTAGGTCATGGTGACGATTTTTTGGGATGCGAAGGGCGTCATCCTCATGGATTTTTTAGAAAAAGGAAGAACGATCACTGGACACTACTACAGTGAGTTATTGGACCGCTTCGCCAAGAAATTAAAGGATACACGACCGCATTTGGCGAAAAAAAAGGTGTTGTTTCATCACGATAACACACCAGCACGTTCATCTGGTGTTGTCTCCGCCAAACTGCATGAATTGCGTCCCTGCCGCACCCCCCGTATTCACCCGATCTGGCTCCCTGCGACTTTTTCTTGTTCCCTAACATGAAGAAATGGCTCGCGGGAAAAAAATTTAGCTCAAACGAGGAAGTCATCGCCGAAACAGAGTGGGGACTATGTTGAAAAATAAAAAACATTTTTTTGAAAAAAATGGTGTCTTCATTTCTAACACGGGTACTTATGAACCTCCCTCGTAAAGCTTAAAGACATATTTTTAAATTAATCAAGTTGTCTTTATCAAACATACCAGATAATTATGTCAATATTAATAATTGATTCGACTGATTTTTTAAAAATATTTCAATTGCTGGCTATAATACGTTAAATTCTGTGCAAAAAAAATATGTTTTATTTTCGATTGTGATTTTCAAACGGTAAGCTTCCTTCGAAGATGTTCACTTTATGAGGTTAACACATTTGTGATTGTGCGCGCATCGATAATTGCTTCATTATGAAGGGAATCGAATTACATTCATTTCAACACTCGGCGGTACAAAGTTCGCCGGGTCATCTAATATAAGCTAAAATGCATTCTACCTACCATGGCATGCAGCTTATTTTATGCAGGTTAAAAGTAAACCTCTACACTGACAAAATCGATTTAAACACCAGAAATGCAGCTTATCGCTTTTTATAACATATAGTTGCTTTGATATTTTGAGTGATACATCTGGATTTTCATCACAGCATTCGAACTTTTAATCAGCGAACCAATGTTTATGCGATTTCTGGCAAAAAATTACACGAATATTCTAACATAACATTTTGTATCTGTTCTTTGTCCGATATCGGTTGGGTACCTTAATATATTCAAGGATAATGTTTAAAAGTTCCAGAACTTTTGAAAAAAAAATACTAGATTTATCAGGATAAAGACCCTTAGTCAGTCATGCTTCATAATGAATTGTACAGATTTATTTACATCCCCTGCATAAAGTGCCGATATGCAACATCCGAAACCGGCTAAAGAACAGATGAAAAAGACAATTTTAAAAAGTGCTGCCAGAAAACAGAAAAATTGGTGGATCCAATAATACGAAGGCAGAATACTAAAAGTTTTAATTTTATGAAATGTTGAATAAGCTATGATAAATAGTGATTGAGATAACCGATGTCTTTTTTAACATTTTACAAATTTACTATATAATTCACTTTGTGATAGGTGTATATACGAAGTGTGTTTCAAAAGTATCCGACCGGCATTTTTCTTTTAGAACACGCTGCCATCAGTGCTTTCACATCCTTAAGCAGTTATGGAAGCCAGTTTGTTTAATGCCTTTTAGTGCATTCGATACATTCATTACGCCGGCTCTGCGCCGAATTTTCAATTTTGGAACACCGAACCTTTTTTTGCTTTACCATGAACAATGGAATGAATTTACCACACAACTCGAGCCATGATATTTGGTGTTGTTGTACAAACTATAGTTTCTAATTTAAATATATATATAAGGATCTTTCGATTATCATAACCTAATAACACGATTTGCGCGATATTCTGCACAATTTCTTCGTATTTTTAAAAAGAATTACGCAAAATACTTTTGGTAATATTAACCAAAAACGATTTGTTCTTACCATTTTTGTTTTTAAATTTGTTTTCGTCTAATTTATGTTGTTAAATTTTACAAACTTGTTTCTAGCTTTTTATCCCAGAATATATTTGCGGGATTACCAGGCTCTCAATTTTGTATCATAGAAACAATTAATGTAGTTAGAATTATATTATAAATATTAAATTTGCGGCTTAATTTTTTTTTAGTTGGACTACATAAATCGTTCAGCTGCTTCTTATTCATTCATCTTGTTCGCCATTTCAAAAGTGACTAACTATAATGTTTTTTTTTTTACAACACAAAATTATTGTTTAGTATGACATCCACTTCAGTAAAAGATTAAACGCCAAATTAGCAGCGCCGTGCCGACAATAACATCAGGTAATTCAAATATTTTCTGTACCATTTCCATCGTCTCATTTTTTTAGTTACTTTGTATATTACAAATTACGAATAAGTCATGATTTAGATTATCAGACTCGGTGTTCGGACTTATCGTCGATTCTTCTTTGTTGTCTGATGGTTGTGTTTGGCTTGTTTATACATTGTGCGACTGTCGTAAGCAAAGTTTTTCTCATTTCTCTTCATTTTTCTTTTCGTATGCTGGTGTGTGTTTCATCGCAAAGCATATTGTTTACATTTCTGTTTGGAATGAATGTATAACCGAAGAAGAAGGGTATGTAAAAAACAAAGTTAATTTTCTAAAACAAAATTGTTTTCTTTGTTATAACGATGCATTTATTTATTTTATATTAATAAGAACTAAGATTATAATTATAAACTATGATTAAAATATATTCTATGATAGCCTAAAAATTGGATTTTAGACTCCTACTACATTTAAAGAAATCCCAATTCAGCATTTGAGAGTTCCTAGAAGAGAGTATTGTGTGTGTTATATTTTTAGGTCTTGTTTAATTTTTTTACCATGCCTCTATTCATGCCATATCTAAAGATCCGCATTGTACGAAAGTATAAAACCTTAGAAACATTTTTTCAGCATTTTTTTTTTTTTTTGTATTATCATTTTCCATCATTTCTTCACTCTACTGCATATTATAATATATAATTGATTTAAATTTGCCAATATTTTTAAATTAATTCAAACGCGAAACATTAAATATCTCGAAACATGAAAAAGTGGACTTATACCACTTTCAAAAATAACAGCTTAATACCACACGAAAGAGGCGAAAGAAAACAACGAAAAAAAGGCAGCGAAATTTTTGTCTGTGGTACATTGGACACAGCTGCCGACAGCTACATAGCCAACCCCCGCGCGCGCTTGCCAACAAGCAAAAGTCGGATGAGAGAACTCTGCCGCAAAGTTCGATAATATAAAAGCGGTCTAATTATAAATATAGAAAAGCGCACACCATGTATTGTTGCAGTGTGTCATTCTTGTATTATATAAGTTTAAAACTATTAGGGTCTTCACAATTTCGCATAAATACCCGCAATTTATGCGAACTCGTGAAAGTACCGAAATGGGTGGCAATGGATAAATTGATGTAATCGGCTGTTATCCAAAACATAACTGCCAATCTAACAAGCGAAAAAAAAAATAATTAAACCAACTACAGAAATTGCAATAAATAATAATAATATAATGTATTAATCGTACTTTTATATTCTGCTTAAATTAAATTTGTACAGTCATACTTGAATCGTCTGGTTCACAAGGTGGAATATCAAGGTGAACTCAGGTAACTCACAACTGTGTTCTTTCACCCTCAGAAGAAGTGATATACCTCCGGTAACTTTTGGTGGCCTAGTGATACCACAGTCTTCAGTTGTGAAATACGTGGGCTTTCACCTAGATAAACATCTAACTTGGAAGTATGATATTACCACTACTGCTCGTTCCTGTTCCTACAAAATGAAAAAATTGACCTGGCTTCTGTGAAAAAAGAGCAAATTTAGTTTGGAAAATAAGCTTTTAGTATACAAGTAAATCATTGCTCCGTCCTGGAAATATAGTATCCAGCTAAGGGGTACATCTCGCCCATCAAATCGCAGAAAAATTCAAGTCCTTCAAAACAAAGCGCTAAGAACAATCACCAATGCCCTTTGGTTTGTCAGGAACTCTACGCTTCACAACGACCTCAGCATGCCTACAATTTTACAGGAAATAAACTTCCACAGCAGCCGATACAATGACATACTTCTGTCCCACCAAAGTACATTCGCAGAGTCACTCACCAGGACGTTGATTCAAAGGCGGTTAAAAAAAATTCACCCGAACGACTGACCAACACTCAGCTAACAAATTACACCCTCTTTTCAATAAATTGAACTTATATCAATATCTGTAACTGTCAATAGTTTTCTTACCAATATTTTATAGCTTAAGGGTTCAATGTTCTTAATAAATGCAATTAAAAAAAAAAAAATTAAATTTGTTAACCATTTCACTTTTGCCATATAATTTCGGCAGAGGTGCCAGACAATAAATTACCACTGTGGCAACGCTAATCTTTTATGCAATTTGCTCAACTAAATCGACGCAAATATTCAAATTTTTTTTATATGAACTAATAGTGGCTCTACAGTGAACTAAGATTCAAATCTATGAAGATGCGACTATTGATTCGAGTTCCATTTGACAAACAGGGAAAATGACAAATTTGAGAGGATGTTGTTGTAGATTTGATTCGATTGAAAGACGCTAATCTCAAAGTTAAGTTCGGTTTTTTCGTATGGTCAGATTTGACAGTGTGGGGCAATTTTACCATGTAAGTTGGCAGCATAGTCATAATTTCGTCGTTTTTTGTGATTGTCAGGTGTTTTCTTCTTCCATTTTAGTTGCGCCCAACATATAATCAAAACAAAAAACAGCTGTTCGTGATGCTAAAATAGCACTGTAAACCACAAAACCGAATCTTCGTGATACGAGCCACTGTAAAGTCACTATAACTATAACTTACTCTACGCAGCGGTTGTTTATGCGGCTTAATTAATCTAGTGAAGACCCCATCTGTAATTAATAAGAAATATTTCGAAATGGAGTTTTCTTTGATGAAACATTTGGAATAGACTGAAGTAAATTAAATGTATACATATATAATAGCCTTTATACAGTGAGTAAAAAGTTGAGATTTCTGGTTTTGCGTCCACAGTGAGCTCTGGTGTGTTTTGAACAGCTATTTTTTGTTTTGGTTATACACACACGTGCAACTTTGCGCGCATGTTGCAAACTAATAACTGAAAATTTGTGAAAAAAAAAATTATTAAGAATATTTTGCAGAATATGCGCATAGTTCTTGCAGCTCCATTTTTCATTCCTGTTGCTTATTTTATTCAAACTATGGGAATCCTCGGCCGACACAATCGACTGATTCTAGAAAAAGCATTTAATTTTTTAAGTGCTAATACAATAACTTGTCTGTAAACAATGATCTTTGCGAAAACTCTACTATCACGTAATAGCCTTGATCTGATGTCTCAGATATATAAAATCGCACTCCTGTATAAATAATAAATAAAGTTTTCTTTTAAAATCAATTAATAGTTAAAATTTTGTACTTTCTTCAAATATGCTTTAGAAATTTATTAGACGCTTTCATTAGAACTTATAAGATCTTACGTAAAAGTAAATCGAATGTCAAACTTTATGTAGTACGACGACGGTTCATTAAGTACCCGTGTTTGACGATAGAGGATGTTCCTGAGTGAAGTTAGTGTTATCATCGTGTGCTGCCATCTATCAGACGACGCTAATACAATCAGACTGATTGATAGATTAGTTTCGATTTGGCAGCCATCCGAGTCAGACGTGTTTCATGATTTTCGCTAAGAAGGAAAAAGAGCAGTATCGTTCAGTGATTCGCTTTTTGTTTTTGGATGGGAATATATGCGAGGAGATAAAAGCAAAGTTGGATGCTGTTTATGGGGACACGTCGCCATCTATGACCACAGTTAGATATTGGTTCAACGAATTTAAATCGAGGAAATCATTGAAAAAGTCCACGACATGATTCTCGCTGATCGACGAACGAAAGTGCGCGAAGTAGCAAAGGCCGTAATATTTTACATGATAAGTTGGCGATCCTCATGGATTTTTTAGAAAAAGGAAGAACGATCACTGGAGACTACTACAGTGAGTTATTGGACCGCTTCGACAAGAAATTAAAGGATACACGACCGCATTTGGCGAAAAAAAAGGTGTTGTTTCATCACGATAACACACCAGCACGTTCATCTGGTGTTGTCTCCGCCAAACTGCATGAATTGCGTCCCTGCCGCACCCCCCGTATTCACCCGATCTGGCTCCCTGCGACTTTTTCTTGTTCCCTAGCATGAATGGCTCGCGGGAAAAAAATTTAGCTCAAACGAGGAAGTCATCGCCGAAACAGAGGCGTATTTTGGAGAGTTCGACAAATCATATTTTTTGGAGGGGTTAAAAAATGGCCGGAACGTTGAGTGAAGTGTATCTTTCTAAAAGGGGACTATGTTGAAAAATGGGGGCTAAGTTTGTAACACTTCTGTGATGATTGTTGCTTGTCTACGGGGCAGTGCAAACAGAGGCGAAAGGCTATATTGCTGAAAGCCTAAAGACCGACCAGTGTGGTAAATAGCCACACCTGCACGAGGTGCCCCTGCTTTCAACTAAAAATGGTGGATCTAGAGAGGCAAACTCGATAAAACCCGTAATCCCAGGTGTTATTCGTACCGTGCCTATGGGATGAATGGCACTACGTAAGTGTGTCTCTAAACGGTGGCCTCCAGATACCGGGCACCCTCTGGTTGTAATTAAGCCTTACCGTAACATCGGGGCACTGTTGCGGTGGACTTGTATTCTCCTTTAACCGTAGGACCAAATGGCTAAGAAAAACAATAAAACCTTTATACAAGAGGCAGTAGTGCTTAGTACAAACCAGGTCAATAGTGACCTTTCTGCGGAAATTGCAGAAGTGCTTTCTTTATCGCAAACGGATAAGGCTTTTCATAGCCTCCCCAAGAGCAGCGAAAGCATTGTGATGGAGGCGATTCTGATTAGTAACCAACTAACCTTTCTTCCTTTCTCAAGGTTTATTTCTGAAGACCTTAGTGGCGATTTGGGCAAAAGTGCCTACCAACAAAGGGGAGGATGAGGTCATCCTTGCCTCTGCTTATCTACCGGGAGACGCGGCTACTGCCCCAACAGAGGAAGTTTTAGCCCTAGCGGAGTATTGTCAGCAGCCTCATATCCGATGGATTCTCTTCTGCGATGCAAATGCACACCACACAACCTGGGGAAGCAACGACATTAACACAAGGGGTGAGTACCTTCTTGAATTTTTACTAAGTCATAATATTACCATATTCAACCGAGGCAACGAACCGACGTTTGTGAATGCAATAAGAGGGGAAGTTCTTGATCTCACTCTTGCTAGTCACAATGTCTCATCGGATGTCTCAAATTGGCACGTGTCACAGGAAACATCCATGTCGGATCATATGCACATACGGTTTGATGTGGGTGCAACTGTAACACAAGCCAAAGTTTACAGAAATCCCAAGAAAACCAACTGGGATATCTTTTACCTCTATCTACAGCATGGTACTAACTGCTCAAATAAGCATATTTATTTAAAATCAGAGCTTGAATCAGAAGCTGAAGAGCTTCATTCTAATATAATCAATGCCTTTTATAAAAGTTGTCCAGAAAAAGTGCATAAACCACGAAGGGATGTTCCTTGGTGGAATAAGACGCTTACTGAACTTCGAAGCAAGGCAAGAAGATTATTCAATAGAGCTAAACGAACGGGGGACTGGGTTTCCTATAAATAGGCTCTAACTGCCTATAATATAGAATTGAGAGGATCTAAAAGAGCTACTTGGAGGAATCATTGTGAGAAGATCTCAAATCTTCCAGATGCGATTCGCATCAAAAAGCCTTAGTTAAAGATCACTCAAACGGTATTTGTACCCCGAAAAAAACCAGATGGCAGTTTTACACAAAACCCGGGAGAAACCAGCAAACTGCTGCTGGACACTCACTTTCCGGGTCACTCAGCTTCTAAATAACACCCAGTACTGGTGGAATCCACGGTATCCATCAATACTGTAGATGTTAAGCTGGCTAGTAAACTGTTCCATGAATAACGGGTGCAATGGGCTTTATCATCATTTAGCCCATACAAATCTCCAGAGCCTGATGGGATATACCCTTGTCTGCTCCAACATGGAGCCAAGTACATTGTCCCAAAATTGGCCAATATATTCAGAGCAAGTCTCTTGCTAGGGCATATCCCTACGAAATGGGCTGAAGTCATTCCAAAGGTAGGGCAAAAGCCAGAACAGCTACCTAAATCTTATAGACCTATAAGTCTCAGCTCATTTTTCCTAAAATCAATGGAAAAAATTTTGGATCAGTATATAAGGAATAACAACCTTATAAATTTTCCTCTGCAAAAACTGCAATTTGCTTACCAACGTGGAAAATCAACAGAAACTGCAATACATAGCCTAACAACTGTCATTGAAAAGGCTCTTGATTCCAAACAAATAGCTCTATGTGCATGTGCATTTATCGACATATCAGGAGCTTTTGATAATTCTTGATATGAGGCAATAGAAAATGCCCTTCTACGGAAAGAAGTACCCACACCTATTATTAAATGGATAATAGCTATGCTTGAATCTCGGACTATTAATTTACAGCTTGGAGGAGAATTAAAATCTATCACAGCCACAAGAGGTTGCCCACAAGGGGGTGCACTCTCTCCACTTCTGTGGACTTTAGTGATAGATGGACTCCTCTACAAGCTTAATGTTCTAGGTTTCAATGCACAAGGTTATGCAGATGACCTAGATGTATATATTTTGGGCTGGCATGAGCAGACTATCTCTGACCGCATGCAACAAGCCCTAAAAATAATAAATAAATGGTGCAGTGAGCAAGGGCTCTCCATTAACCCATCAAAAACTGCAATAATAGTCACGTATGCTTCCATTGCATGGTGGCCTAAAGTCAAACAAAGGAATGCAGTAAATATACTAAGTAAACTGCATCGACTTGTTTGTGTCAGTAGCACAGGGGCTATGAAAACGTGTCCCACTGACGCACTAGGGGTGCTCTTATACATCCCACCATTACCTATCCTAATAGAAAAGGAAGCTACTATTAGCGCCTTGAAACTGGAGGGCATTGCCGATTTAAAAGGGGGCAATATTAAGGGACACCTAAAAATTTAAGAAAATTTTCTAGACAGTCCCATTTTGCATAGAGATGATACTCTATCGACTAAAAATATCTTCTTCAAACTTTTTCAAATCATTATTAATGATCGTGAATAATTTTCTTGCCTTGTTTCGAAGTCGAACATCCCTTCGTGGTTTATGCACTTTTTCTGGACAACTTTTATAAAAGGCATTGATTATATTAGAATGAAGCTCTTCAGCTTCTGATTCAAGCTCTGATTTTAAATAAATATGCTTATTTGAGCAGTTAGTACCATGCTGTAGATAGAGGTAAAAGATATCCCAGTTGGTTTTCTTGGGATTTCTGTAAACTTTGGCTTGTGTTACAGTTGCACCCACATCAAACCGTATGTGCATATGATCCGACATGGATGTTTCCTGTGACACGTGCCAATTTGAGACATCCGATGAGACATTGTGACTAGCAAGAGTGAGATCAAGAACTTCCCCTCTTATTGCATTCACAAACGTCGGTTCGTTGCCTCGGTTTAATATGGTAATATTATGACTTAGTAAAAATTCAAGAAGGTACTCACCCCTTGTGTTAATGTCGTTGCGGGCAGTAGCCGCGTCTCCCGGTAGATAAGCAGAGGCAAGGATGACCTCATCCTCCCCTTTGTTGGTAGTCACTTTTGCCCAAATCGCCACTAGGTCTTCAGAAATAAACCTTGAGAAAGGAAGAAAGGTTAGTTGGTTACTAATCAGAATCGCCGCTCTAAGGCGATTCTTATTGGTGGCATAGATCAACCTACCGTTTGAGTTTTGGAGCTCTTTGATGACTCCGTTAAATGCCCATGGTTCTTGGATGAAAGCTACATCCAAGAGCTCAGCGTTAAATATCCTTGCCAGTATATCTAAGGCAGCTTTGGCACGATGGAAGCTTATTTGGAGGCATCCGAGTTGCCTTGTATTGCTGCTGGGTTTGCTTTGGGGAAGTGCCATTAATTGGCTTTTTTACAGGCACTTGCCGCCCTCTGTTCCTACCCAGCAAGATCGCTTCTTCTGCGGATCTATAGCCTTCCTTTTTAGCACGCTGGTGATCGTGGCATGGGTTTTTGGTGGCAGCATGAAGCGATGGTCGCATTCTTATGCCCTCCTTAACCTGCTCACGTCTTGCTGTTGGACCAGAAGCTGAAGTAGTTACTGCAGCGACATTAGAGCACTGTGGTTGCTCTGGTATTGTCTCTGCAGTAATCGTGGATGGACACTTTGAGCTTTTGGAGCTCGCTCGTGCCTCAGACACTTTACCATGTGTCCCATCATTCGCCTCACTTTTATTCTTAGGGCGCATTTGTACTCTACCAAAGCCATAGTTCAACCAGAGTTGATTTTTCCTTATGACTTCGGCTGAGATAGGGTCTATGTTTACCACAATGGTCGGTCTTTAGGCTTTCAGCAATATAGCCTTTCGCCTCTGCTTGCACTGCCCCGTAGACAATCAACAATCATCACAGAAGTGTTACAAACTTAGCCCCCCCCCCCCCAGAAAAATATAGAAATTATTATAAAGTTTCTAAAATAAGCCAACTTATTCCATTTAATATAAGCAAAATTTATATACTACAACAAAATAACCATATTCGTTAATATTAAAAAAAAAAAAAATATATATATATATAAATATTCGTTACATACTTATAAGTAACCATTATTACCTAAATTTATTAAAATCAGATTTATTTAAGCATTCCTAGTTTAAACAGATAAGTTATATAAGTACTTATATGTAAATATTCACTCTAAATTTGTTCATAACTTTAAACAACCATTATTCATATGTACTCTAAAAATATATCTTATACTGTATCATATAGCTGAAGGCCACTAGATCCCATTGCTATATCTCTTAAGCTAGCTCGATAGTTTTTAACTCCGATGTTGCTGTTTATAATAATAATAAAAAATCGAACGCCTTATCGTAGTTTGATTCCGTTGGCTCAAGAGATCATATTGCATCCAAAGCGACACCATCCAAGCAAGACCGCAAGTGCTGGAACTTCTCCATTTTACACATGTCCCGACTTTTACCAACGATGGTGTTAAACATTGCGTGAAAATCAGGCCAATGAGTATAATCCCCAGAAAACCTCGGCAACTGCAGTTCAGGCAAACGATAAGTACGTGTTTGCCCAAGTATTGATATGTTTGGATCATTCATAAATTTCCGCAGTTCAGTAGAATGAGCAGCTGTGTCTTTTTGATGAAGGTTAAGCTCATGAGTATGCTTAACTTTAAGCTCACAAAACCGATTTGAGAAAGTGCTTCGAGAAACAGCTAAATCGAGAAACTGCACATCTCGTATGTATTACACATCTGTATGAATTCATTCAAAATGGCATTTTTGGTACTCATGCTCAAATGAATGGATTTGACATTCACATTTACTGAAAGGAATTCCAATGTCTGAATGCAGCTGAAAGAGTGTTCCATGTTTTCATTCAAACAAAGCGGTGCCGAATTATATTGAATGTTATTTTGTACTGCGTTGTTTGTTAGTATGCAAACATATTTACATCCCCGACTATATTTCACAACAACAATTGCACACAAATTCCCCTCACAAAATAAAATGCTCTCCCCGACACACAACAACAATTTCGAAGAATTTGTGTGCAATTGTTGTTGTTGTTGTGAGTCTGAATACAATGAATGTTTTTCTTGTTCCTTTCGTTTCTTTAGCTTCTTTTACACACACTTCTTGTTCCAATCGTTTTGAAAGCGATCGTTTGCTATGGCACCGCTCTCTCAAATGAATTAAAATTCATTCTTATTGTGTGTGGTTCCAAAAAATTGACTACGACATTCAATGGTACTCAGTTATGCTAAGCAACTGAATGCGTTCGTACTGATGTCTAGTCTGTACCGAAATAATAATTGATCTTATGTATTGCTACACGTTTGCATGTACATAGACGCTTAACGATAGAAATGGTACCTATGTATATGTGTGAAGCTTGCCTTGGCAACGATATGCACAAGACACGAAACCAAAGATTAAATAATTATTACACTTTAGAATAATTATTAAATGATGCACTATGTGATCTGCGCGGGGTTGTTTATTAAATTGTAGACACGATAGCTACACAAGAGTTGGAAGTCACAAAGATTTTCAACTTAAAGAAAACACTGAGCTCACTAAAGGGCCACTTTGTTTGTGATTAGTAGTTCACCCTTTATTATTATGGACTTTAAGTTTACGCGTACCGAGCAACAACAACAAGAAATACAATAATAAATAATATAATTGTGAACAATATCACGTCGGGGTCACTAAATGTTCTGAGGAGGATAATATTTTTTATCCACCGTTTTGTAAAGAAAGACACTTTGATTTGTGTTTACTTTATTTTATTTACTTTATTGCCACTGTACATATGTATATCACAAGTGTAATTTATTTTAAAGGCGCCATCGCGTGTGATCAGTTCTTCGTTTTTTCACCAACTGAATATTTTTTTTTTTGTTTGTTGTGCGAAACGAGGAGGTAAAAATCTTCCAAAGATACCTATGGCCCGTGCCACAAGTTATGTCGGATTCATTAGCCTACCGACTAAAAAACCCCCTATCGCCTCAAGCCCCTTTCAATCCCTACGGCACCGACAAGGCATTCCTTCGTAGGGAGGGATAGTATGCTTAAAATTAAGCAGGCGCCATTGTTCGCTCGTACATTCGAGCACCCCTCATAATGTTGGCAATTTCAGAAGAGAAGTATGCACAGTCATCCACCGATGTTTCCATGCGCCTTACAATCTCATGTGAGCTGCAATGAGATCCAAGGCGCGCATACACTCTTCGTCGCTCCGCTTCGAAACGGGGGCACTTAGAAGAAGATGCTCCGGATCCTCCACGACATCTCTGCACAGACCACTGAACGGATCCGCAGCGAGCCCAAACCTGTGGAGATACTGCTTGAAACAGCCATGGCCAGTGGCGAATTGAGTAAATTCGAACTCGACATCACCAGAACGGCGCTTAAGCCAATTCAAAATATCTGGGATAAGCTGGTGTATCCTCCGCGACTCTGCCCTACTCCACCTGTGCTGCCAGATGTTCAGGTATCTGGACTTGATCTCCTCCAAGTCTGCTACCTGAGAGGATGCACGTGCGATGTACTTGTCCCTGGCAGCCAGGGCTTCCAGATCGATTGGCAGTCTGCCTGCAAGGACACCCGTTGCATCGTCTGCCACTGTGCGATACGCCCTACAAATCCTGAGGTTAGCAACCCTGTGAGCACTCCTTATACCACGAAGGTATGACTTGGTTGCAAGTGCCCCTGCCCGGACTGGAGCCGCATAAAGCAGTATGGACTTACTCACCGAACCTAGCAGAACCCGAAATTGTTGTCTGGGGCCCCCTAGGTTTGGGAGAATCCTGGCCAGTTTTTGTGTGATGGCAGCTGCTTTTTTGGCTGACTCGTTTAAGTGCCACTTGAAACATAGTCGATGGTCCAAGAGTACACCCAGGTATTTGATGCAAGGCCTCGACTCAATAGAATGGCTTCCAATTCTAACCGAGAGTGTTTCCACCTTTTTCCTGGAGCTCATAAGAACCAACTCGGTCTTATGCTCCGCCAGACCAAGGTGATTGTGTGTTAGCCATCTCCTCGACGCTGTCACTGTCCTCTCTATTTTGGATGCGACCTCACTCAGGGTCTTTGCTACCACGACAATAGCAATGTCATCCGCATATCCGACGATCTCCACCCCATCGGGTTTACAAATCCGCAGGATGCCATCATACATGACATTCCACAGAATTAGACCTAGTACTGAACCTTGCGGGACACCTCCAGTAATGTCAAAAGTCCTAGCGCCTTCTTCCGTGTCACGAAGCAGGACTCTCTCTCTGAAATAAGATCCGAATTAGGTAACTCGGTATGTCCAAAATGCTTAGCGCGTTTATGATGCAGCTCCAATCTGCAGAGTTGAAAGCATTTTTAACGTCCAGTGTGACCACTGCGCAATACTTCTTGTCACCGCCAAGCCGTCTAGTGCCATTTAAGGCCTCCCTTGCAATGTAGCAGACCTTTTGAATTGCTCCTACGGTATCTCTTCTCGGCCTGAAGCCAAATTGCATTTCAGCCAGACCATTTGGCGACTCCGTGTACTGCTGCAATCTGGCGCAAATAATCCATTCAAAGATTTTTCCGGTGGTACTCAGGAGACATACGAAGATGGTAGCTCTGGGGGCAGGTTTCCTTTCGGGATGAGAACCAGCCGTTGCTTCTTCCAGCATTTGGGGAAGAGTCCTTCTCTCATGCACCTTGAGAAAACCTCGCAGAAGACGTGAGGTTTCGCAGCAATGGCTCTCTTAAGGATGACATTTGGGATGCCATCCAGCCCAGGCGATTTGTTTACCTTCACCCTACTCGAAGTCACTTCTAGCTCAAGAGTGGTGATATTGGGCACATTCTCATCTGCAACCTCAAGTGGTCGAAGTATCTTCAACAATCCTCTTGGTGGGAAGAGGGCGGCTACTATTTTTTCCATTTGGAAGGCGGAGGAAGGGACTGACGCCTTGAGGCCATTGAACTTGCGCGTTACAATTTTGTAAGCGCTGCCCCAGGGATTCTGATCCACTTCTCCTATCAGTCTGCAAAAGGCATTTCGCTTGCTCCTGCAGATCTCCTTGCTTAGTAGGGACTTTTTGTGCCTAAATTCGTCGAGGAAGAGAAGAGTATCCTAAGAAGCAGGATTCCTCCTTCTGCTGCGCTGCAATCTTCTACGTAGTTGATGACACTGCAAGCGAAGTTCCGCTATTTCATCAGTCCACCAGTAGTTAGGCTTCCTGCCATTGCTTTTAGTCTTCCTAGGCATAGAGCCATCGCACATCCTTGTGAGGCCCTGCATAAGTTGGCCTGATTGCTGACTCGCATTACCAGGCGCTGCTCGGAGATAAACAGATCCAGAGTTTCCTTATCCAGCTTCCAAGCGATACCCAGGGCCCGTTTCCTCAATCTTGATATAGTGAACCTTGCCTGAGGGGAAATACAAATTTGTATCGCAAGGTGATCACTATGGGTATAGACATCTGCAACCTCCCATTTTATAGCACTGGCAATCGATGTGCTACAGAAGGTGAGATCTATTGCCGAACTGCCTCTCCCGTTGTCAAACGTGATTGAGTTATCCCTATTAAGTAGAACCATATCCAGCGATGCAAATGCTTCCAAAACAGCCCGTCCGCGCCTATTGGTGCTAGTACAACCCCATTCCACCGCCCATGCGTTAAAGTCACCGGCGATTATGAGTGGGGATCTATGCCTCGCAGCGCTAACCAGTCTATCCAGGAAGTCATCAAATGAATCATGACTGACGTTTGGCGATGTGTAGCAGCTGCAAAAATGGATACCCCGTATTTTGGCAAAGGTGAAACCATCATACGAGCAGGGCTCTCTATGCTCAAAGGAAGCATTGCCTTGTAGCCAAATAGCCACTTTGCCACTAACATCCTGTGTCCACACATTTAAGTCTTCCTTCGACCTATGGAACTCACTAACCAGTAGTACATCAGCCTTCCTGTCTATGGCTGTTTGCGAGAGTAAGTCCTGCGCTGCACTGCACCTATTTAGATTAAGCTGCAGACACTTAATCATGCCTAGCTTTCAGATCACGCATGGCCTTCTTAAAGGCTTCACACTTGTAACTCCCAGAAGCATGTGCATTCTTACCTTCCGGGCAAATAAGACACTTGGGATTTTCCCGACATGTCTTTGCGATATGTCCCTCGGCTCCGCATCTCAGGCATAATTTTGAGCGGTCTGCACTATTCTTGCATCCTCTCGCAATGTGGCCATACTCCAAGCACTTGAAGCACCTTGTGGGACTTATATATTGTCTCAGACGGCAACGAGCCCAACCCACCTTCAACGATCCCACCTTAAGCAGAGATTCTGCCTGCTTGACCGGTAAGGTTATATTGGCTGTCTTCGTCCCATCTCTAGCAAATCTCATTGCTCTAATGGCAATGCTGCTGAGCTTGATTGCAGGAAATTGGCTGGTAATGGCTGCTCTCAGTTCTTCTGCCTCTGTTACTTCATCCAGATCACGGCATTCTATAACTTCTAGCTGGGACAGAGATTTCACCGTTGCACAGCTCTGCAGGGCTTACTTAATCTCATCCTTTAGGGCTTCCGTCTGTGCACTCCCTTTCTTAGAAAGTTGGAGAAGAATTTCTCCCTTGGCCGTTCTGCGTATCCTGCTAACGTTGTCGCGAACTTTCTGGAGCTCAGGTTTCCCTTTTATCGTCCTTAGGATGTGTGCATAGGATAACTCCAACACTTTAGTAATGACTAGAGCATCGGGGCGTGTTCGGCGAGACCCCACTTCAACTGTTTTAGGTGGTGGCTTGGAAGGTGCCCCACCCTTGTTTTCAGGGGATGGGGATGGTCGCTGCGTTTCCGTCTTCTTCCGATGCTCAGCTACTCGCAATTTATTCTCCTTTGGCTTAGGGTTTTCATCTGCAGCCCTCAATGTAGACGAGCCGCTATCAGTATTATTATTTATGCCTGATATCTTTACAGAGGGTGGATCCTCCTTCGCTACAGTTACGCTAACCGCACGCTTCACCTGTGCTCTCCCATCTGTCTGTACATCGTGGCGACGCTCACTGCTAGCCGGACAGGATGCAACTTTTTGTTAACCTCGTCTCTGTGAAGCCTTATTGCCGTAGCTAACAGCTCTCTCATCTCGTTGTTAACGTGCCGCTGCTTCTCCATCATCACGGCAAGCTGCTCCAATTTCCTCATTGCGCTTGCTGTATGCGGCTCCTCCGGACAATCTACGTCCACTTGCCTACTGTTATCAGCCGTCGTCTTTCTTGGCTGAGGTGATTTCGACTAGAACGGCCTAGCAGAGACTGAAATAGGCTCACCTAATGCAACACCCACCTCTTTCTCCTTTACTTCTGCATCCTCATTTGTTTGTGCCGACGTCGTATTCTCCACTGTAGCGTTTGTTATTACCACCTCTGGCACAGTTTCTGATCCTACTTTGAAAGGAGAGGGCACTACATTTGCGCTAGCTACCTCCCACGGGATCTTTTGTGAATATTGGACATTCTCATTTGTCCTGTTAGAGTCTGAAGCTGCATTCGGCCAATGGCATTCGATCGAACATCAGCCCCAAACCGTCTGCTCCCGACACACATCTTCATGTGAACACGAAGCCACCGTCTCCTAGCAGAAATTTCATCCGCTATGTAATAAACATCAATCGTCGGAATACTCACTATGTAGCGGGATATCAAACGGGACCGTGGCAAAAGTGCGAGGCACGTTTCTTCAATACGCGCCTGAACAATTAGAGATAAAAAAATTTGCACACATAGTCGCAAAAACTGATTGCATATTCTGAAACTAGACATTTTTTTTATTAATTTGGTTACAAACATTCAATAGAATTCTATAGAATTATGTAACTTTCACTCTATTGAAAAAAATATATTTCTCATTTCACTCAATTTTTGATGATTGCCTTTTTTAATGGATAACAAAATAGAAGAAAAAACTTAAGCTTCAAAAACTTGTCAGTGTTATTATAAAATGTCCAAGTAAACAAAATCAAAAAGATTTATGTCAAAATATTTATGTGAAAAAAAAATTATGCCACCACAAGTTTCATCAAAAATTGCAGGCTGTAAAATGAGTTTCTGTACTTTTCGACAACGGTTATCATGATGACAGTTTTTTTTTTTTTTTTGAGTGCATATTCATAACAGTTGTACCTTTATTTATTACATATCAATAAATTGTTATCATCGGAGAACTTTTTTTTTTTACTTTTGGCATCCTAAAAGTGAAAAAAGTCGCACTGTGCGCTGTGCACAACAAGAAGCTATATACTGCACCGACTGATACTTCAGGGATTTTAACCTAGAACAAATCTTAAGATGACACCATTCCATACAGCTAGAACATTAGACAGAGGCAGAACTCTTGCAAATACTCTTACTACACATGGAGCAAAACCAAATCTTAGGACCTGGATTTCAATACCAGCACGGGTGAAGAGAATTTTGAGCAGATGCGCTGGTAACATTTGCTCTCCTCGCATGCGAACATACCTGCAGCCTCACCGCTGGATTTAATTGTCCCTGGCCGACTGTAGACCCAACCTCTGAAGAGAAGGTGAGCCTCTCGTTGTGCATTTTGCTGTGTCGACTTATCCGAGATTCTTGGAGTCTGGAGAATTTTGTGAATATTCTTAACACGTATGTACAAGGGGGCGCAAGTCATTTTCCTTAAACTTATATTTTGGGAACTCTGCAGTATTTCAATGCTTGATTCGCTGCTGATCCTCATAGTTGGATACCATAAGTCCAAACAGGCTTGAGTATGGCAATATAGCGATTAAATTTATTTGGAGCTTTTGGTAACAATGTGCTCCTTTCATGTCAATCTTTTATCAAACCACATGTCTAAGTACTTCACTTTATCTTAAAAGGTCAAACGATTTTTTTAAAAAAAGGATAGAAAACTGGACAAAATTTGTAGTTTTACGAGAGTGAATATTATTATAATTTCGTCATGAAGTTAGTAACA
The DNA here is from genome assembly GCA_037043315.1 of Amiota communis. Lineage (NCBI taxonomy): Eukaryota > Metazoa > Arthropoda > Insecta > Diptera > Drosophilidae > Amiota > Amiota communis. The sequence continues at coordinate 101,249 of JBAMAV010001552.1, read as the reverse complement.
CACAGAAGGAGACATCGCAGAGCACATAAAGTTTATATATTTTTGATCAGCTCGATGAGACGAGTTGATTTAACCATGTCCGTCGGTCCGTCTGTTCATTTGTGTATATACAAAGTCTATCGGTCGGCGAAAATCCTCCAGCTATACCCTCCTCGCGGGTGCCGACTGGGCAATGGGTACCACCGTTTGCAGTGTTGCTGGGTCTACCTGATTTGCAGCAATGCAAACAGGTGGTGCCTAGCCAAGACCGTTGTACGAAATTCCCTGTATCTTCTCGGAGGATAACTTTACATGTTACCCCAAGGAGGGATAGGAGAGCTAGTACAAAGGTCATTGCTAAGAGGTTCCTGGCAGTAGGAATAAAATGCTAGGGGTAGGGAACCCCGAATAAAAAAAACTCATATGGAGATCGACAAAGATGATGATACACGAACCGGGATATCGGTTCAAACGTCGGTGGGAGAATTGGCTGCTACCACCGGCGGGCACGGGGATTCTATGAACCGTGTCGCCAGTGGCCAAACCTCTACTGTAACGGAAGCAGGTTATAGTGGTTGTAATGTTACTGCCAGTACAAATACAAAAAAGGGGTTAGCCATCAGGGGTACTGCAGTCGACATAGACTCGCACATCGAAAGCGTGAGTAGCGCGGCAACCATTAACACAGCTGTCGAGGAAGAGCTTCTGACTTCTCCAAAGGCCTCGGCGCCAGGTACCACATCCGTTAGCAGGAGTGGGCCGAAGAAGAGGCCCAGTAAGGAAAGCTTGAAGGCACTTGCTCAATATAAGGCAGCTGTGAAAATAAAACTACGCCTGGGAACTAAGGTGACTCTTTCGTCTAAAGAACGGGAGGACCTTAAATGGGCAACTGAGACTGTCACGAAAGGTAGAGAGCACTTCGCGCAGAGTGATAAACATGCGACGACGCATCCTGCCTTCGTGAACAAAATTGAGGAGAATGTTGCGAAGAGTATCAAAGAGCCGAAAAGACAGTGGTCTAAGGATGAGGAAAAGCCTGAGGCCAAACGTCTTCGCACACAAAAACCTGATATACCAATTGACCAGCCAACCACTTCCAAGAAGGCGATGAAAGTCAATGAAGTAGCTAAACGGCACTTGATCGTAGCGCTCATTGACCGGAATCACCCGAATGGACAGATGACGGCAGATCAATGGGACAGGAGGATGTAAAAATTTTAAAAGCCATCGTTAACAGACTGACGGATGAGCCCGACAAACCCTCGCCCTCGTTTCAAGGAGCAGGGTGGTACATGGGAGTTAAGATCCTAAAATGCAACGATGAGCTAACGTTGAAGTGGATTACGGAGGTAGCTCCCAAGATAGAAGGACTTTGGGAAGGCGCTAAGCTGGAGATAGTGGATAGAAACGATATTCCGTGTGTACTGCGAGCCAAGGTACGAGTACCTAACACGTTAAAATCAGAAGTCACTCTACTGCTATTCCGGCGGCAGAATCCTGATGTTCCAACTATCGATTGGAAGCTGCTTCACGCCGGTAAACCAGACAAGAAAGGAAATCAAGATCTGATCCTCCAAATCCTCGAATCGGTGACCAACTCTACTGAAACCCTTCAGCTGCACGGGGAAGGAAAGATGGAGGGGATAGACGGAGTGTCGGCGACTACAGCTACACCCGTACAACGCATCGCTGAACCTGATGGGGAAAGTATTGCAAATAAACCTCCATCACAGTAAGGCGGCTTCGGCCAAGCTGCTCCTCACGTTAGAGGAAGGCAGCTATGACGTGGCCCTGATCCAAGAGCCCTGGCTATCCTCCGGGAACAAGGTCACAGGATTGGGGTCGAATAACTACAACATTTTTCACGCTGCAATAGTAAGGAAGATTAGATCTGTCATCCTTGTAAAGAAAAATATTAACGCATATTTATTATCCAATCTTAGCACAGATGACCTGGCAGTAATTGTCGTAGAGGGGGACGATGGGTCCAAACTCCTTGCCTCCTGCTACATGGCACACGACGCCGAGGCACCGCCCATGGAGTTACAAAATCTCATGGAGGAGGCCGGTCAACGTGGATGGAGGATAGTGGTAGGTACAGACGCTAATTCGCACCACCCTCAATGGGGTAGTAAGGACATCAACCAACGTGGTGAGTACCTCTTTAACTATATATTACAGTATAATGTAAGTATAGCAAATAGGGGAAATATTCCAACTTATAAGGGTCCAACATCGGAGGATGTATTGGACATCACTCTCTTTTACGGTGACAATATGCAGATCTTGGATTGGAAGGTGCTTGAGCAACCCTCTTTCTCCGATCATAGTTATATAAGTTTCACTGTAGATATAAAGATCCCACTAAGAACGAAAGACATATTTAGGAACTCTAGAAATACGAACTGGGGCCTATATGAGAACTTGTTAAAGGGATACTTAAGAAATGTTCCTCAGATCACTACTAGCAGAGACGTTGAGGCAGTGACAGTACTCATAACATCTAAAATCCTTCTAGCTTACCATAAATCCTGCCTGCCTACGAGACTTGGACGCAAATCCAAGCCCCCATGGTGGAATAAGGACATTGGTAAACAAAGACAGGAACTTAGAGAGTTCTTTAAGCTAGCCAAACTTGCTGATTGTGAAGAGTGCTGGAGAGAATATAAGACACTACTATCGCTATACAAAAAAAAGATAAGGAGAGCCAAGAGGAGATCCTGGCAGATCTTCTGTGGTAATTTGGACAAGACTTCTGAGGCTTCGAGACTTCGGAAAATACTTGCCAAGTCTCCTATAATCCCTTCACTAATCCGCAAGGACACAGGCGAATGGACCAAAGGCGGAAAGGAAACGCTGGAAACTCTTATAGAAGCCCACTTTCCTGGCTGTACTGAGGTTTCAGACGTAACTGTGACGACACGGCGTGTAATAAATGAGGTATGTGAAGGCTTAATTACATCGGTTAGACTGAAATGGGCCTTAAAATCGTTTGAACCCTTTAAATCCCCGGGACCAGACGGCATCTTTCCTGCGCTCTTGCAAAAGGGTTGTGCTGTACTGACACCATGGCTTAAAAGAATCTTCAGGAATTGCCTGAGGTTTAATTATGTTCCGAAGAACTGGAGACTCTCAAGGGTTGTATTCATACCAAAGCCAGGTAAGAGCAGCCACTTGTATCCAAAGGACTATCGGCCAATAAGCCTCACTTCATTCATACTAAAGACGTTTGAAAGGCTATTGGACTCGAATATTAAGGAAAAGGTTTCACCGTATCTAATATCGAGAGACCAACATGCCTATACGAAAGGCAAGTCCACTGAGACAGCGCTTCATCAGGTCGTGATGCAGATAGAAAGGGTCATACAGTACGGAGAGTATGCCATAGGTCTCTTCCTTGACATATCAGGAGCCTTTAACAACGTTTCGACAGAAGCGCTGTTAGAGGGTCTTGAATCAATTGACGCACATCCATCCATACGGCACTGGATCGGCAGTCTACTGAACTACGGGACAGTGGTGGCTGAATGGGGTGCGACGAGTCTGGCAAGGAAGGCAAACAGAGGTACGCCTCAAGGGGGCGTAATCTCTCCGCTGCTTTGGACACTTGTAATGAATAAAATTCTTAATAAAATGCGAGATGGAGGTGCAAGGTTAACTGCCTATGCAGATGACCTGGCCATAATCATCTCAGGCAGGTGCCTTAGCTCAATGAGTCAAGTACTTAAAGAATGTAAAGACCGGGCAAGCAATGGGGGACTGGATGTGAATCCAGACAAGACGGACTTAGTACTTTTCACAACAAAGTACAAGATTCCGCACTGGCTCCCTCCTAAATTAGGAAACATTGTACTGGCACCAAAGATGTCTACAAAATATCTTGGAGTCATATTGGATAACAAACTGACGTGGAAGTTAAATGTGGAAGAAAGGGTGAGGAAAGCTCTCAATGCCTTTTATGCTTGCAGGAAAATGCTCGGAAAGACATGGGGTTTATCTTCCTGTCTAACATATTGGATGTACACGGCAGTAGTTAGACCTATATTACTCTATGGTATCTTGGTATGGTGGACAAGTTTCAACAAGAAGACATACGTCAAAAAGTTTGACAAGGTACAGAGAATCGCAGGGCTCTGTATAACTGGTGCAATGCACACCACCCCTACAACAGCACTTGATAGAATACTCGACCTTCAACCTATATATATATATATATATATAGGCTTGGCAGCGAAGAACACTGCAGAGAAGTCTGCGCTAAGACTAAAGGTAACAGGACAGTTTATACAGAGGTCTTATGATCACAGTAAGATACAAGAAGGTTTAAACAATAGCTCGGACTATGTTATTCCCCAGGCCAACTTCAATGGAAGGCCTAGTGTAGTAATAGAACATAATGGGTGGCAAAGGGGACTCCAGTTTGACGGACATACTTGCAACCTGTTTACAGACGAATCTAAAATGGCAGAGGGAGTGGGAGCTGCAGTATTCTGCTCAGAGCTTGACCTTAAAAGGTCATATAAGCTTCCAGACTACTGCAGCGTGTTTCAGGCCGAGATTTATGCGGCTACAAAAGCTGCAGAATTAGCAGCCGAGCTAACTCCTCTAAACTCCCAAATAAACATATTCATCGATAGCCAAGCAGCCATAAACGCAATAGCGGCGGTGGTGACGAAATCGAACTGTGTTCAACAATGTAGAGCCAAAATTGACGAACTCTGTTTTGACAGACGAGTCACCATCTTTTGGGTACCGGGACATAAAGGAATTGAAGGGAACGAAGAAGCAGACGCACTCGCTAAAGCTGGCGCTAGCCAAGCTGAGGTAAGTGCGTCATACTTACGTCCCTCTCTGTCCACGTTAAAAACAGAAATAGACGCAGCAACGATTCAGGAGGCGAAGAGAATGTGGAGTGGCACACTCTCTTGCAGAACCGCAAAAATCATGCTTCGCTCTGTTAATAATAAGACTACCAACTACATCTTAGCTCTACCAAGAGAGGATTGCAAGTTATTAGTCGGAATACTCACGGGACACTGTTTAACACCTTCCCACGCAGCCAAATTGGGCTTGATACAGAGTGATGCATGTACAACATGCAACGAGGTAAATGCTAGGGGAACTCTAGAACACCTACTTTGCCAATGTCCAGCTCTCAACAGATCACGCTTTAGCTATCTCGGATCTGTATCTTTCCTCTCCTTGGAAAGTATCGCGGATCAGAAAAGTAGCAATTTATTAAAGCTCGCAAAAAAGTGCATAAAAACAGTATTTAAAGAGTCTCCATACTTCTTCTTGGCAACACAAAGGACCATTATTGGTCTATGTGAGATCTCTTGATCAGCCAAGCAAACCTAACCTAACCTAAACTAGTCTATCAGAAAGCTGACATAGGTTTGGTCAGTCGAATCGGACCACTAGGGGGTACCTCCCATACAAACCACCATTTAAATTAATGTTCTTATTAGAAAAAGTTTTTTGTTTTTTGGCCTATCGAACTGAAATTTGGATGATCCATATTCGTCAACCATGGAAATTTCAAGATGCTAGGATTACTAGGAGAGGTACCTCCCATACAAACCCAAATTCAAATTAATGTTCTTATTAGAATTTTTTTTTTTTGTTTTTTGACTTATCGAACTGAATTTTGGACACTATAAGTACATACGAAACTGTATTGTGCCCTTTAAACTGTGCTCGCATTTGATACTCAACTTGTGTTCTTTGTTGATACCCAAATTGTGACTGAGAGAAAATAGTGATGCTAAGAAAGGATGCATATGTGATATCTGACATTTGTCACCGTTCGGTTCGGCAACCCGGAGAAGTGTGAGGAGTGTTACATATTTGTCATAGCCAATGATAACTTCTTTCTGGTTTTTATTTTATATCATTTTTTTTATATAATAATACTTATATGTAATTAGATAAGTTTTAATGCCTCATCTATAAAGTAATTGTGGTACTACTGTCATTGGTACATTGGTGCCATCATATTGGCCGCTCATTGAAGTGAGAAGTTGTGTTGTACGGAAATTAAAAAAGAATAATAATAGGAAGCTTTGAACAAGTAAAGAAAACCAATATAGAAGCGTAATAAACATATTACTCGTACTAAAGATACAAAATAAAATCATAACATACATATGTACATAATAATAACAAAAATGCTTTCATATACCAAAATTCTTTTTTTTTTTTAATTATTTATTAGAATATTATCGCAAAATAGCAATAAATATTGCTGTAGTTATTTAAAATCACTATTCTGGGGCAACTAAAAAAGTGAACAGCAAGAAACCACAAATTATGATTCTGATGATAAAACTGTTAGAGTGAAGTGCATATAAGCAAAACCAAAAATAACAAAATCAACATCCAAAACAACAAAAGGAATTAGAAAAGCACAAGACACCAGCCAGCTGTGCCGAATCTTTGCAGTTTGAACCCCGAAAAAGTTTGTTGTGAGCAGGCAGTCCATGCCGAAGTGAAGAGGGTCTGTAAACGTCTGCATTGGTTGAGTTTGATTCCGAAGAAGGTTTAATCACGGACCTAAAATGGTCCAAAAAACTGGCAGGCTCATCCATATACGTAGAGTGCGATCTTAATGCTGATCGTCAACAGAACAAAAGGCTGCTTAATTCGACGATATTGGCTGTAACTAAAAGACACCGGATTATGGTGAGAGACGATAACCTAAAAATTGGTAATAAATGGTTTAGATGGAACCATGAGCATAAACTGATACAAGACCAGCAGGAAGGTGGAGACGCACTCAAGGAGCTATATGAGCACAGAATCAGAAAGTTACAAAAAAAATTATGGAGAACGACGAATAATAGAGAGTGTAGATAAACACAGAACGGTTGACACAACAAACACAAATACTACTACAAACCAATTACCAAACATTCATGAAGCACAAAATGAAAAACAAGTATTTACATCAGGACTTGTTTAAGTACATTAGGAGCTTCGATATATTTGCATTGATAGAGACCAGAGATATGCAGTAAGGCACGATAATTAAGTTCGCGAAGCTTATTATAGTAATAAGTTAACGTTTCAAGAAAGAAAGATTTGTTGTCGCTATTGCTCTGAAGTGAAAGCAACAATGTTATGCATGAGAACGATAGAGACAACGAATCTTTCTTTCACTGCCCATCTCTGATAGAGACACATATTGAGCAATGTCATAATGAACAGTTCCAGACCTTATTTGATGATTTTGATACTCACTGGCAACCAGCATCTCGTAACAGTCGTTTTGGAAAAGCAATTGGGGGTATAGTTCTTGGTGCCACAAAAAAGAACTGGGTAATTTAGGAATAAAACATTATTGGGACACCAATAATGAGTTAACAACATTCAAACTTAAAACCTACAGAATGAAATGCACCATTATATCGATTTATGTGCGAGGCGTTGATTGGAGCCAAGAGTTCAACAAGATTAAGGAAGTCACCAACCAATGTAGCGACAGCAATATCATAATAATTGGCGATATAAATGTAAGAATCAGTCAGGAGCAGCAAGTGACTGCCGACCTCTTATTAGCTTCATTTATAGCGGGAACAGAAAAGACTTGCTCAGCTTCAGTGATGACCATGGACTTTTGATCCTTAATGGTAGAACGAAAGCCGATACCAAAGGCCGATACATCTATATCAGCACGGTGGGTTACTCTGTCAAATATATATGTGCAATTTGGTCAGACCACATGCCCATCTACCTAAAGCTAAAAATTGACGCTATTACTACACCAATGCGAAACCTAAACCTCTTGCCCAAACTAACCTGGAAAAATCAGAACAAAAAAAGATACATGACCAAATTAAATTCAAATCTTAATACCATAAAGCACGAGGAGATTGAACTAGACCTTTCGGACATACATATGTGCAATAATCAAATTATCGGTACCTATTCAAATGAATATGACAAATAGATTGTGCCTATGCGCAAGGGAAGCAAAAAAAGAAGAATTAACGACAATTCTGTCACCGATTGGTTGTTGTAATAAGGGTAAATACCCTAAATAAATAAATAATATATAAAATCAGAAAATATAAAAATTGGTAGCGCGTGTATTGTGTTGTTATTTTGCCATGTACATTTTGTTGCTGTTCTTCAGATATGCATATATATTTTTGGTTGCAAAAAATTTTCTAAGCTATATTTGATGCCATATTGGCGAGTAATAATCAAATCATTTAAAATTTTCGGTGTGTTGAGGAGCATAGTTAATCAGTCGTTCCTCCCACTTTAATTGTTGACACCTTATTATATCATACACAGAACAGAAAAAATTTAGTGTCTTAAAAATTAGTTATATTCAAAGAGCAAAACGAAATAAGTGGAAAGAATAATTGTCATTTTGTTGTTGTGGTGCGGCGTGCGTTGAGAGAGTCGTTATGAGAGAGAGAGAGAGAGAGAGAGTTAAATAATGAATAGCAAGAAGTATACAATGTAATTCGAATAATGCGCGCACACATCCGCATAGTTCATACTTTGACATAAAACTGAAAAAATTACCTTCGCCGCACACTGTGAGAAAAGCTGATCTGGCGGCGCTTTAGCCAAATTTGAATTTTTTGAATTCCGCCAATAATTCGCCCAGCTGTGAGTTTTCAAAGTTAGCATATGTTTTAGCAAATGCATCAAATATTTACCCGCCTTCTTGCAATGCAAAGTGATTTAAGACAAACAGTATATTTTTTTCCATTTTTGAATTGAATTAATATTTTTTTCGAAATTACTAGGTATGTATTAAATTTAAAAAAAGTATATGTATATATGTATAAACATATATGCTAGTGGTAAATCGTAGTGCAAAATGTCGTTCGATGTATATTGCTTTCGCTGGTGTAACCCAATTTTCCGTGGAAAAAAAGTTTGGTGGATTCGATTGGATTCGGGCTAGTGTTTATGTTGTTTGTTAGTATGGTCTATTGTCATTTAAAAAATTAGCTGCATGTTTTTGCTTCTTTTCGATTTTCAGGTTTTCATGTCAGTCTCAAAATGCACCCTTTTTGCAGTATGGCACAGCGAAAAAGTACATACGAAGAAATTTTTAGCTATTGAAAGGTAGCTATAGGATCGTGACATGGTTGAAAAACGAAACAATAAGTGGTTACAAGGTAATCTGATTTTCCCTGTACCAATATTTAATCGACGTCCAATTAAGCCTGTAATAACAATGATTGTATAAGAACAATATATAAATGGGGTTGTGATGGTAGCAGTGTATACTCTACATAGCGTCAACGTTTTAGTATTCTCGAAACTGGAACAATTGATGAACATTTATTTGCAGTATATATAGTGCCCTTGCAAATACGAAAAGGATCTAAAATACTAAGGCAAAATAACCGGACTTCCTCAACTCGCTATTGCAGACCGATTAAAATAATTTTTGAAAAGAAATCAGCAAACTTAGTTCGAGATGGGATAAAAAATGTTGAGAAACAAAATGAGCAAATCCTGCCAACAACTTTCAAGTTACTATAAATAAGCCATGAATTTCATTTAAAATGATCGATGGAAAAGTTTTCAATACCATTGCAGAGTCATCGTCACTATCTTGCGGAGTTTGTGGTGCGACTCCGAAAATTATAAACGATCTGAACTTGATTCGGTTGAGACAGTCACAGGGTCATTTATATGAGTTGGGATTATCGACACTCCATGCATGGATACGGTGTTTCGAGTGCACATATGGCCAATAAAAAAGTGACAGGTTCGCGGAAAGGATAAAGAAATTATTGAAGCACGAAAGACAAAAATCCTAAATTAATTAAGAAACCAGATGGGTAATTTGGTAGGCATTTCAATGGTGGGTGCAGGAAACACAAATAACGGCAGCCGACTTTACCTACAAGGAAGCGGGGGTGCAACTACAAGGGAATGTCGCTGATTGGCTTTAACTTGGCGAAGTCCAGTACTATCCTTGTGTGTACACCCCAAGCAGCTCGCAGCCTCCACTCGGCGCTTCTGGACGATGACCAATCTGACACCCGTCAGTTGGTTAGCTAATGCGAGAAGGCGTAAAATCCAGGCGTGACGGTTCCCAAAATGGGCGGCTTCCTGGTCAGCGTCTGTTCCCATGTCAGGGGCGGCTGTAATATACCTGGCTGAAGGTAAACGGCTATGGGTAGGATCCCAGACAGAAAAACAAATATGGAAGTGGAAGGAAATACGATTGTTACGGTGCAAGGTGTCGGAAACCTAGTACCGGTGGCTATGGAGGGTGAGAAAGCGGGCCCCCAGTCGTCGAGATCCTATGATCGCAGTGATACAGGAGTGGACAACTTGGCTCCTGTATCATCTAATGTTACAAGTTTAATTGATCACTTAGCAGTCCCCAATCAGTTTCGGAGAAGCACAAAAACTCCGCGTTCTCCGATCGAAATAGGGCAAGCAGCGGGACAAACGTCGGTACCGTCTACCGTGGAAGAGGAAAGTAGCGTCCAAGATCCGTTGGATGCAGGTGGGTCTTCCAGCCCACAGCTACTAAGCCCGCAATCCAAAAGGCGGAACGCAAGCGAGGATGAACTCGATTCCTTTAAACAGCTTGGCTGCAAAATTAAGGAGTTGATTGCAATGATGGACAATGGGAAACGAAGAACGGTCCATCAGCCTATGAGGGAAGCAATCGGTAGCATCAGCCGACTGTATCTGATGGCAGTTCAGGATATGGCTGTTGACTGCGGAACCGCCGCAGTGGGGAATACGAGGGAAAAGTTCGCGCAGACAACGCCGGGCTTATGTGGAGGAACCGCTCCCATGTTGCCACTGCCACTGGGTGAATCAACCCCACAGCGCCACTGTGACATAACGGAGATCCCACCCGGCCTAAGGGTGAAAGTTGGTCCTATGAAAGCAAAGCTATCTGAGGGGCTACCTAGAGGAAACACTGACGGAGAAAAAAAGCAGCCCTCTTTGAAAGGAGGGCAAAGCCGCCGCTAGTTGAGAAGGGCAAGAAGAAAAGCGGGAAGAATGCAGAGGTTAGGAGGACCAAACCTCACAAGGAGTGGACAGAGGTACGACGTAAGTCACGGAAGAAGAAGGAAACGGAGAAGACACAGTAGATGCGCTCTGATGCCATCGTTATCTCCAAGCGGGGTGATGCAACCTATGCCGACATGCTTAGGCTGATTAAGCAGCAGCCAGAACTGGAGGATTTCGGCACGAAGGTTAACAAAATAAGGAAAACCCGCAAAGGAGAGCTTCTGCTGGAGCTAAAAGGAGGAAGCAAAACCAGAGCAAGGGAATATGAAGGAGCTTTAATTAAAGCTTTGGAGGAAAAAGCTTCAGTTAAGACTCTTTGTCAGCAAACATTGGTGGAATGTTGGGACCTGGACGAAGTCACCACACAAGAGGAGGTGTGCGAAGCCATACGCACTCAAATTCCAGCCCTCAGTAGCATGGAGGCGTCAGCGGTTAAATCTATGCGTAGGGCAAGATATGGGACTCAAACTGCCACTATTGAGCTCCCTGCTGCTGAAGCCAAACTGATTATGGATGCGGGACATATACGAGTTGGATGGGTTCGGTGCAGGTTACGCGGAAATATCGCACCGATCAGATGTTATCGCTGCCTCAACTACGGGCATGTTTCCCACCAATGCGAAAGCACGGTGGATCGCACAGGCGGTTGCTTACGTTGCGGCAAAAAAGGTCACTTGGCCAGAGGTTGCCAAGCAGCACCGAAGTGCTCAATATGTGAAGACGGGGACAAAAATCACGCTACAGGCTGTTTCCAGTGTCCTATGTATAAAAGAGCGATGTTGCAACTAAGCAAAAATGGTTAAGGTGATCCAAATCAACCTTGAACACTGCAGTGCCGCCCAGGATCTATTGTATCAGACCATTACTGAAAGGCACATTGATGTTGCAGTCGTATGTGAACCTTACCGTGTACCTCAGGCGAATAACACGTGGGTAACTGATCAGACGGGAGGGGCCGCAATCTGGGCCTGTGGCCAACTCTCAATAGAATCCAGTAGCCCACCGACCAACAAGAGATTTGCTTATGCCAGAGTTAAGGGGATCCACAGTTTCAGTTGCTACGCACCACCAAGTGACGACCTAGCAACTTTCTATGCGTTCCTCGACGTTCTTGTATACAATGCTCGCGGAAAATCTCCTCTTCTAATTGCTGGGGACTTCAACGCTTGGGCTATTGAATGGGGAAGCACCAAAACTAATGCTAGAGGTTCGGCTATCTTGGAGGCATTTGCCGCCTTAGACATCACTCTCCTCAATACGGGTAACAAGGTGACTTTCCAGAATAGCCGCGGAGATTCATTCATTTACATTAGTTTTGCCAGTAGGTTTCTTGCCCACCTCTCATAATGGGAAGTACTAGATGTCCTCACACTCAGCGATCACAATGCAATCGAAATAAACACCACGAATGCATGTCCTCACCGTAGCTGTAGACCAAGCGCGAAAGCTCAAAAGAACGGATGAAAAGTAGGCATGCTAGACATATCCATGCTAGACTACATGCTGGAAGGAGTTAACTTGCAGCGATCTGCACAGCAACAAGTTAAGGGCCTAATGAAAGCTGTTACTGATGCATGCGATGCCTCAATGCCCAGAAAAGGAAGAAATAATCGGCATACACCAAATTATTGGTGGAATGCTGCTATAGCGCAGTTAAGAAGGGAGTGCATCAGATCTAGAAGGCAAGCACAAAGAGCAAGGGGATCAGAAAATTTTGTACGTCGGCAGGCCGAATACAAGGCGAAACGTGCTGAGTTGCGGAAATCCATCCAAAGGAGTAAAAGCATACATTTTCAGGACCTATGTGAAGATCTCAACAATAACCCTTGGGGAGGAGCTTACAAACTTGTCAAACGACGCCTGGGAGGAGTTGCCGGCCCAGCGCCGATCGGTGCAGCGGTTATGTAAGATATTGTGCACAAGACATAACGTCCGCACCTACCATTAGGTATTTGGATTGTCGTCTCAACTTCAGGGATCACCTCAAATTCTCAAGCGAGAAAGCGTCGAAGACCTACGCAGCCCTAGCAAGGCTTATGCCGAACGTTGGAGGGCCCAGACAACCAGTGCGTGAGCTGCTTGCGGCAGTCAGCAAATCGATCATCCGATACGCTGCACCAGCGTGGTCCTGTGCAACGAAACACAAATCATACATTAAAGGAGCTGCTTCCGTGTATCGACTAAACTCGATAAGGGTATGTTGCGCGTTCCGAATGGTTTCAGATGACGCAATAAGCGTCATTGCAAACTGTAAACCGGTGGACATGGACGTTAATGAGTTGGCGGCGATATATGCTTCGAGACGGGCAGAGTCTGCCACACATGATCAGAGTGACACACTAACTGCCTCCTGGCAGGAGCGTTGGCAAAGCTCAACAAAGGGTCGTTGGACGTTCGAGTTAATACCCAACATCAGAGTCTGGGTGGCCCGAAAACATGGAACTCTGAATTACCACCTCACACAGTTCCTCACAAGGCATGGCTGTTTTCGGGAGTACCTGCACAGATTTAAACATGCAGATGACCCGCATTGCCTGTACTGCACAAACCAGCCGGAAAATGCTCGCCATGTTCTCATGGAGTGTACCCGATTTGTGCATCTTAGAGAGTTAATCACGTCAGAGGTAGGTGAGAACCTTACACCAAATGGCGTGATTAACTTTATGTTAAAGGATGAAGACTCCTGGAACAAAGCTTGCAGTATAATCGTTGCTATAATGCAACAGGTCCGCAGAGATGAAGAGATAAACAGAAGAGTGGTCTAACCTAGCTCTCCCTGGCGAGGTAATGCCTCTATTGGCAGTCCCGCCAGGGTTGAAAAAGGAGCCAGCGTAGGCCGGGGGTGGTTTTAGTACGTAGGCATCACATGAGACTGTTTGTCCGGTGAATCGTGCATGCTAGTAGGTCGGTCTGCTAGCATCTTTAGAAGATTTACACCTGCATGGCTAATCCAAAAAAAAAAAAAAAAAACCTTACCTTTAATAAAAATTGGCGTACAATTGGAAATAATTACAAGACTTAGCGTAATTTTACGCACAATGGCTTGTGTGTACGCAGTACAAGCGGCAGCTTTCCGCATATATGCGTGGGAAACTGCAGATATAATTGTAGCTGCATATCCGTGGTTTTATATGCTATCTATTCAGTTTTATTACATGGCCAGATGTTATTGAAAATGTTCCGCTACCAATCGGAATGATGTCGGAAGAGGCGCTTGAAGCATGAACCAAAGACTTCCGCAATTATCGGCAGAATCTCACTCGAAAAAATTTGAGACTTAATACTATGGAGGACTTTATGCATGCTTTATTGGTTTCGTCGGACCCTTTTATAACATTAAAATCTAAAAGTGCTCTAAGAAGTGCATCAAAATAAATGATGAGGTCAAACAACTTCTTTCTTATGTGAATGAGGTACTTGGCAGCCCAATATCCGACAGTTCTGACTCGGAATATGTTTTATTTTAATGAAATTCTTATATTTCTCGAAAAAATTGTTCAAACAAATTTTTTTATGTTTTCATTTTAGTGAAAAACAATTTTTTTATTATTAAAAAAGTATTATTACTAAAAAAATAAAAAAAATAAAATCATAAATAGATTATTTTATTTACAACCCGGCGTGCTTTGCTACGTTTCCGCCACGTCAGTGAGCTTTTTCCAAGACGGTCGCGTTCGGTAGTGACAAGAACAGCTTTAAACAAGAAGCGTATAAGCTCGAGAGTATTTTGGGCTTTTAAGCTCAGAGTATTTTGGGGGTTTTGAGCTCAGGAGTTTTTGAGCTTTAAAGCTCGAAAAGTTTTTGGGCTTCGTATTGCTTTTGAAAGTTTTGCCAACCTGAACCTGCACAAGGCTTTCGTATTATAATGTCGTTTGAATCGACTTGGGGATCTATGGCAGTGGATCCCCATCCCGATTTAACTGACTCAGCTTCTGAAAATGCAGATCATCCTTGTGAAGTAACTGATAAAGTCTCAGAAAATCCAGAAGAAGTACCTACGTGCGCATGGCAAACGTCCCCCTGTAAAAGGTCAAGATGTGGATCGCCTGAAATTTTGCGTAAACAGGCTAAAACTGCTACTTCCACTCATGCCAGTCAACGCAGGCAGAACCTACCATACACTTCGAAAAACGGTAATACTGCCCCGCAGTTGCTTACAAGCAATCGTTTCCAAATAGTATCAAGCGATGATAACTCAAGTAATAATTCTTCGCCGTCTGCTCAAACAACAGTCTCTAATGACGACCCTGCTCAGGAAGTTAAAGTGCGCAAACCACCACCAATAAATGTTACCCAAGTCTCCAATATAAACATATTCTGGAATGATCTTGACTCGGTAGTCAGCCCGGATGACTACTAAACAAAGACTTATAAAGACTGTTTCCGAATTTATTGCAAGGACGCTGCCACTCATAGAACTGTTATCAGAAAACTTGAGGAAGTCAGGGCTGAACTCCAGCATTACCAGCTGCATGAGCAACGTGCATTTAAAGTTATAATTAAAGGAATCCATAGCTCTACTTCCGATGAACTAGTTAAGAAACAACTTGCAGGTCTCGGACATGTTGTTAGATATATCCACAATCCGACTAGCCGTAATGACAGAAAAAAAAATGGATGTGTCATTCGCTGACATAGAACATAGTGCTCACAATAAAAAAAATTCTGGAGATAAAAGCATTATGCAGACAAAATATAACGATCGAGGCTCAGCGTAAGTTTGACGACCTTGTGCAGTGCCATCGCTGTCAGAACTTCTGTCACACTAAAAGATATTGCCACAAGCAATTTGTTTTGTGAAATGTGGTGATAACCATGCCACGACTGACTGAAAGAAAACAACCGAGCAACCTGCCTCGTACGTGAATTGCCAAGGCGAGCACACTGCCAATTACAAAGGGTGTAGTTTCTATCAACAATTGAAAAAGAAGGAGTGCATAGCTGGCCGTCCCACGCCCAAGGAGTCTGATGAACCATCACCTGTAAATTCTTCTCTTAGACCCAGGGAAAATACGAGCTCCTTCTCATATGCAGATGCAGCAAGAGACAACAGAACACCATTAATCAAACCCAGACAGCACAATCAGTAAATAGCACCTCGAGTTTAGATGCTTTGTATATTCAACGGCAATTTAAGTGCTGAATGAGCTTTTCGACCGCTTTCCAACAATGTTGCTACAATGCCGAATGAAGCAAGTGCGAGTGCAATTTCATTGTGTAAGCGAATTGTTGCTAAAATCAACGAAATTAAAAAAGTTTTTCCTGTACCACCGGGAGCAATCCAAGAATTAAATCCCTCCAGTTCCATCATTTACTACTTTCATAAGAGTATCAAATACATACTTTTGTTGTTGGTTCAACAGCGGAAGATTTATTTGATCTGATTCTCTTAAAGCATCGCGATCGTACAGTTTTTCTCGCTGCAACTCTTGATTGATAATGTCGTGCATTGTCGAGCGATTGGGTTGGGTCATGCCAAATTCAGATAATTCTTTGTTTGAAATCATCAAGCACATATCATCAATTAAAATTAAAGCCTCGTTGTATATTTCTTCATTGGCTTGTAAGTTTTGATTTCCTGTTCCAATGCGCATTTTATGCAAGATATCGTCACACATATTATATTTGTATTTCATCCATAATTCGATTGGTTTTGATGGGTAGCATGTTGCTATAATTATAGAAAACAATTCTCGTATTTGATGAGCTTATGAAGAAATTACAGCATCATGAAGAGTTTGATCCCAATGAGCGTCATTTTCTAACAGTTGCAAACGTTGACAGGCTTCTTTGTAAGAGGCACACAATTCACCACTAACAGTTCGTAAATGTTGGAATGATGTTGGACCTCGAACATTGACTAATAGTAATCGCAAATAAAAGCACTCATCGTTGCTTGCTTTAAATTTATTAATAGCCTTTGTAATTTATTTTTGACGTGGATACGTCTATAATTTTGATACCACGGGGTAAACCTAAAAAATTGATAGTAGGAAAAATGGGTATAGAGTTTGGTGTTGCAGTTGCAAAACTGCTGACAACATCTAAAATCTAATTACACTACTCGGTAGCTGAAGGATCAAAGAATTGGCTACGTTTAGTTAGGGCTGTGTAACATTGCGGTGGGCGTTGTGGGAAGCGTCACAATTTTGCCTTTTTTTGGCTGAGAAAATTCTCGTCCAATTTGTTGTATTTGCTTTTGTTGTTGTTTTGTGCGTATTTTGTTTTTGGTCTATGTGTATTTTTTTCCTATCGCTTTACGCACATTCTCTTTTGTTAGACTGCATTAAGACTAACGCCATATAATCGTCGATTCTTCTTTGATGATTTTGGTTTGTGTTTAGACAAACGTCACGCTTGAAAGTCAAAGTTTTACTAATTCCTTTTCATTTATGTTTCTTTATACAACTGTGCGTTCTGTCGCAGAGCTAATTTCTTCACCTTCCGCTCCTATTGGCTACTATATTCTGCTTGTTGCATGCATCCACACGCTAGCCAAAAAATTGTGAAAAAAAACGAATGAGGCGAAAGAGAACAAAGAAAAACGTCAGCAGAGACTTTCATGACGATGTTTTCAGAACATCATAGCTTTCCCTCAATGCCTCGCTTCTCTTACCTACAAAAAAAGTTTTCGCTGTCGCTGAGCCTATAGTCTAAATGCAGACTTATTGCTGTTTGCTTTATGTTTTTCTTGTTGCTTTACTTTTTGTTGATCATTATCACCATCATAATGAACAACAAACATACATGATGGTGATTGTTATTCATTATCATCATCATGTTTACAAATCTTAATCATTTAATTTTTAATTTTTTTGTTGATCATTAACATACATGATGGTGATAATGATCAACAAAAAGTCATTTAATCATTTAATTTTTACTTATTTATATTTGTTGTTTGAAATAAAGTGCGTAGTAGATCTAATGTGTATGAATGCAGCATTTTTTTAACTCATTCTTTTAACTCTTTTTCTGTGGTTAAGCGTGCTTAGCTCTCATTCACACAGAAGGAGACATCGGACACCCCAATAAAATATGTAGATATATTCTTGATCAGCTCAACAAGACGAGTTGATTTAGCCATATATCGCAATACGAATAGCTTTACTGATTGCAACAAAATTAACAGTTACATATACAAGATTAGTTTACAGATCAAAAACACAAAAGTTGGTGGTGTCTGTCTTGTAAAAGTAAAAGTTAATGGTATCTTCAAATTCATGCACTGGTGTGTATACATCCATCCGGCATAGCGTTTCCAGAAATTAAGCCAACGTTAAGACTATACCTGAATACGAATCAGATCTCACTACACACTACACAAGATTGCTCATTGCCGGACTTCATGTTAAATGAGTACAATTTAACTCATATCGAAACTACTTCAACTATGTTAGGCAATAGCCGTTTTGATGTAACGTTTACAAGAAATTCTTTCTTATCACAGACCAATTATTAATAAAATTATAGTAAAGTAATTATTTGTTTACTTAATCCTGAGCCTGACGAAAAGAGATTTAGCCATCACAAATAAAGCATGAAAATCCGAAGGACTTTGTAGTTGAAAAATGATTATAACACACATAGACGTATCCACGCAAAACAGACGGCCGTGTCCACGACACAGCCACACAAATTTTTATACTCTTCACGGGAGTGAATAGTATTATAAGTTTGTCATGAAGTTTGTAACTCACAGAAGGAGACATCGTAGACCAAGTATATATATTTGTGATCAGCTCGATGAGACGAGTTGATTAAACCATGTCCGTCAGTCCGTCTGTTCGCAAAACTAGTCCCACAGTTTTTGAGCTAGAGAGCTGAAATAGCTTGTACATAGGTTTCTTTTTACCAAACGCTGAACATTTATCGGAATCAGCCGAATCGGACCACTAGGGGTGTGCCTCCCATACAAACCACCCTTATTAGAAAAAGTTTCTTGTTTTTTGACTTATTCAACTGAAATTTGGACACTATAAGTTTCTGTTCCGTATCCATCAGCCACGTAAATTTCTTGAACCTAGGATTACCAGGAGGGGTTCCTCCCATACAAACCACAGTTTGTAATTAATGTTCTTATTAGAAAAAGTTTTTAGTTTTTTGTTTTTTGATTTATTGAACTGAAATTTGGACACTATAAGTTTCTTTTCCATATCCATCAGCCATGTAAATTTCATGATCATAGGGTCACCAGGAGGGGTACCTCCCATACAGACTCACATTAAATGACAAACTTATAAAGAGTATAAATACAATAAAAATACAATGCAACTCAAACTGTGTTTTTTGTTGATACTCAAACTGTAACAGAGAGAATATAGTGATGCTAAGAAAGGAAGGTTGGATGCAGCCCGGAAGAGCGTGAAGAGTATTACATCTTTGGCATAGCAAATGATAGCCTTTTTTCTGGTTTTGATTCTTTTTGTTGAGATTTTAAAAACATTTTAGTAAAATGCAAATTTATACTAAACTCAACTGAAATGTTGAATTCTTTAAATGCAGATTACCGTGGAAAACAATAAGCTACAATTGTTGGTACTTTTTTATTTAATAACTTTAGATATGGGAGAATTTAACCAAATCGGCTTTAAAAACGGAAGATTTCAAATCATCTGAAGGCAAAATCTATGAAACGGTGATTTGGAATTGTGTTGAAATTGAGGCGAAAGAGATATCCATGGCACCGCTGAATAAGAACATTAATTTAAACTTGGGTTTGTATGGGATGTACCCTTCATATTTAGATCTTGAAATTTAAATGATTGGATCACACAGTTCGAGAAGACGAAAAACAAAAAAGTTTTTCTAATAAGAACATTAATTTGAATTTGTATGGGAGATACCACTCCTGGTAACCTTAGGATATTGAAATTGACATGGTTCGTGAATATTGAATACACATTTACAGTGTTCAAATTTGAATCGATTAGACAGAAAACAAAAAAGTTTTTCCAATAAGAGCATTAAATTAATTTTGGGTCTGTATGGTGTCCCCTTTAATTTTTTAACTTTATTTTATTTTTATTAATTGCCGTTATACACGCAATTTCAACACTCTGTAAAAATTTTAACTGTATACCCACTACGGTTCATCAGATAGAGCTCTCTGACAAACGAACGGACAGTTTAATAGGGTCCCGTTGGGTATGGAACTGTTCTGTTCGGAAAAATGCTAAATTGGCAACACTATTGCCGAAGAACAAATGTCTGTTTTTGCCGCTTTGTCATCCAGTCTTGAATTTTATGAAATGAAGAAGATAACTGTACATTGTTATAGCCGTTCTACAGTGAGTAAGAAGTTGGGTTCTGAGCATACAAGCAGAACTCTGTATTTTGACGACAACAACAACAGGGAATGCGAACAAAATATGTTGTTGTTGTAGCAGTCAGAACACAGAGTTCTGCTTGTGTTCTCGATGAACCCAACTTGAATTCACTTTTAAGGGTGGTCACTCTAACGCAGCGCTGCTTGCTTACTACCTTTTTCGGTCATCTGATAATTAAGCAGCTGATGATGGCACAAAATATTTGTAGGTCAGCATTTATACGGACGTCATTTCATCGTCGATTCTTTTTTGGTGATTTTGGCTTGTTTATTTATTTATCACATCTTGTATACTTAAAGCTTGCTTAAAGTTACAAGAGGGGAGGTGGCCAGGGCTGCTGTGGCCTTCGGCCAGGATTTTGGCTTGTGTTTACACGACACGCTTAAAAATCAAATCTTTACTAATTCCTTTTCGTGGACGTTTCAAAGAACAATTGTGACGTCACTGGCGCTATATTTTGCATTTCCGCATTATGCAAACCAACAAGTTAGTCGCGTTTTACATTATCCAACTCGGTGTTCCAACTTATCGTCGATTCTTCTTTGTTGTCTGATGGTTGTGTCTGGTTTGCTTATACATTGTCAGACTTTCGTAAACATACTTTTTCCCATTTCTCTTCATTTTTATTTTCGTATGCTGGAGTATGTTTCATCGCAAAACACTTTCTTTACATTTTTGTTTGTATATGCATTTTATTTAGATTTACAATGAGTTTCGAAAAGGCAAATGAAATGAATGAAATGAAATTAATTCTGAACATGGATAAGAGTGAGAGTGATGACGATGAATTTATGCTTAAATTGATGGAGTGCTACAGAGTGGAGTTAATTTTCTAAAACAAAAATTGTTTTCTTTGTTAGACTGGATCATTTATTTATTTTTTATTAATTAGAACTAAGATTATAGTTATAAATTATAACCTAGTTGTATTTATAAGCAATAACGACAGAGCAATGCAAATTTCTTCACATTCCGCGCTCTATTTTTCATTTCTCATGCATTCGCATGCATCCTCACTCTACTCTTCACGCTCCTCCGGGTTACATCCAACCTTCCTTTCTTAGCATCACATCAGTTTGAGTGGCAATTTTATTGTACATTTATTCTTTAAAAGTTTGCCATTTAATTTGGGTTTGTATGGGAGGTACCACTCCTGGTAACGCTAGGATCATGAAATTTATACGGTTGAGAATATAGATCAGAAACTTATAGGTTCCAAATTTCAGTTTGGTACGTTAAAAAACAAAAAACTATTTCTAACAAGAACATTAATTTAAAGGGGGGTTTGTATGGGAGGTACCCCACCTGGTAGCCCTAGGTTCATGAAATTTACATGATTGATGGCCATAGATTACAAACTTATAGTGTCCAAATTTCAGTTCGATATGTTAAAAAACAAAAACTTTTTTTGAAATGCAATTGTGTACATGGAAAAGTTTGCTGAGATGAAGTCGTCGTAATGCTACTCAAACTTATTGAGTAGGCATAGCAACAGCAATTATTGTAAAACTGTGATAATTTGTTTCTTCATGGTTTTTGGTATGTGTACTTTTGCTTTTTCTTCATTGTTTGCCATATAGAAATCGTTTTGTATGCTAGTAAATTGCGAAATAAACTTAATTGAACATTACACCATTCTATAATAAATGGTAAAACTATACATTCATTTTTACATCACATTACACTCTGCATAAGGGCAATAATAAAAAAGTGAAAACAGTGCTAGTTGACAACCCTCCTTCATTGAGTACATTTTAACATAACTCACAATTTTCACAAAATGTTAACATTTATTTGAGTTCGGTTTGAATAAAACACCATCGAGCATCGAACAATAGAGAAAATTGAGAACCGCATGATTTTCGTTCGAATTATCCAGTCTATTTAATTTCATAGTCTCTGTCCATGGTGTAAGAAATAGAGGTGGTGCCATTAGTTTACAGTTATGTGTCGTTCTCAATTTTTGACGTCATTCGCATATCAGTGTATAGAACGCTGAAATATTGCATTAAGTGTTGAACGTAATTTCAAAATGCATTGAAAATTGAAGAATTTGAAGAATTTTCATAGCACTGCTTCTTCAATTATTATCAATGCATTTTTAAATTATGTTCAACACAAAATGAATTATTTCAGCGTTCTACACACTGATATGCGAATGACGTCAACAATTGAGAGTGAGCAAATTTCAAGAGAGTAAAAGGCCCTAGTGGCGGTACCTTGTATTATTCTACCATGGTCTCTGTCGATAGTACCATCGATAGTTCTCCAGTACTACTGTGCATACCGTCATACAATGTATATGTTTCAGCGCTTATTTTTTCTTTTTGTGCATAATTCCAATAAGATAACTCTTTTTTTTTTATCCATGTATATTAGAAATTAATAGAAGAACATAACTTTCATATTTATTTTTTTCGATTTATAGTTTTCTAACCGTTTATTGTTAAGGTGAAGTTTTAGTGTTATTTTTAACATTGCAAACATTTATGTGAATATGTGTAAATATATAAAACAGCTGTTGTTTAAGATTGCATCACATTAATATTGTGAAATTAATTGTCATGTCCAATTGTTGCAGCCGTACACATGTGATGGAATAGTGAATCTTAATGAAGGTGATGTGGTGCAGCAAACCTATCTGTTAGTTAAAGAACGCGTCCGCCCTTGTGTTCAAGCACAAAAGAACAACTTCGCGCGCACTCAGCATAAAAGTAATAAATTCTGATGACCGCCCCATTTACAAATCCTCAACAATAGCAACGGAGCAACTGGCGCAGATCTCAGCTGGAGGGGAATTCAAATTGCTATTTGATTTGGAGCCAGATCTGCATCTAGTAGAAACGATAATCCCAGTATAAAGAACGTACACTATACTTTTTCGCTATTGTGATGTTGAATTGAAATTTATTTTTTCTATACAATTCTCGCTTAAGTCACTATCGTTTGCAGCCACATTATTTACTTTGTAAAGGCTCAGCATCGACATCAGTGGACTTAGCGCATGCTGTGAACTTCTTGACTTAAATCTACGCTTGGTTCAATGGATTTATTCACACAAACTACGTGTTGCTGGTGTTCCTAATTGCACCTTTACGCTAAACGGTTATTGTAAAGTATTTCACACCCAACTTACTTCTGCTGCAGCACACCGGAGCAGTCAAAATGAATTATTTATTTATTTTTTTGCTAAAGAAATCTTATCTACTATTTGGAATCAACAAAAAAATTTAATTGGTTGCACTCAGTGCGATGGTAAAACAGTTGTTGCCAGCGGTTATTATTCCTATGAAAATATACGAAAGCATTTAAAAGGCCCTTGGTGGTGGTGGCTTGGTGCTCTTTGGCAGTGGATATTTTTATGCATGGCCACGTGGTTTTAATGAAATCGTTGATTGTATACGCAGTATCTAACGTGTGGACCTGTCGCGTTTTCCACAAGAAAGTAACTATCGCCGCACTTACTTATGGCAGTGTGTATGCAAGCACTTTAGGTGCTGTCTGTCATGAGATTGGACACTGCTTTGATCTTGGCCATACGGAAGATGGTGTTATGGGTCTGGGGTTTGATTATTTAAACCGTGATTATTAATTCACCGTTGATGAGTGTACTGAGATTCTCCCTTGTCATATTGTTCATCAGAATAGGATACCAAAACAAATATCGACGTTTCGACCATGGATTATCCAAATTAAAACAATTAGAAGAACGTTCCAGAAATAAGTTTTTGGACAAATATAACGAACAGCGTGAAAACGATTGTTTCTATTTTACACGCAATTGTACTGTCATACTTGCACAGCATAAGTGGTTACGTGTCTAGCAATTCATACCCACACAAAACGAAGGAGCAGCTTCAACATCAACAATGGCAACACGCAGAGATCATATTAAGTGTGCCTTTGCGGCTTATTGAATTACGTTGTAATCTAAATGGATGCACACTATATGGAATTTACAAGTGTGAAAATTATCGTTTCAAATTGCCACAATCATTATGGAATCTAGTTACAATCCACAACAGTCATCATATATTTGTACTAACTAACGTCGGCGAAGCCAAACATTTGACTAACGTTTAACAAAAGTAGATAAGTACGTGCATATATGAAAATATAATATTTTTTTCTCATATCCTAGTCTACAAGACTGTCAGGGCTGTCCAACCGGCGGCCCAAGTCAGGTCTGAATGTGGCCGAAGAAACAGAAATTTCACTGGCCCGCTGCTCTGCGATTTTTTTTCTCGCCACTGAAGCACACTGGTGGAAAGACGTTTTTGCTCGCCACAGGGGAAACATTTTGTTGGACACCCTTGTTAGACTTTAAACCAATAGATGTGATTTGCTACCGACCTGGAAATATTAGATCAATAATCTTGATATCGAAATATGCTCAATAACGAAGAAGGCTCGGTTGGTTTTCTTTTTGTTTTGTATGGCTTCTTTTTAGCTCTTCGACCATTCACCGTGAAATTAGTTTTGGCTTTTTAGTTTGTCATTTACACAAATATGGCTAGAGAATGAAATAATTTAAAATAATAGTATAATCAAATAAACATTAAATAAATGTGTGTATCTAAGCCCTGAAAATGTTAAAGTTAGCTTTTTTTTCGTCTGTACCCTACACCCATTTTTAGGTATTAGGAATGCCAATCCCGGGATCAAGTTGAATAAATACTGCACTCAATTTCATACTTAATCAAAAGAATCACTCCATCAAATAAAGTGAAATTCGTTTAAAAAGAATTAACTTTTGTCCATTTAATTACCAAACCAAAATCGGAGCAATAAGTGGCCCACCCTTAATGTACTGATGCTATTGAATTTTTGAAACCAAAAATTAAATTTTTTTAAAAATATTTTGTGTGTGTAAATTAGGAGAAATTAATTCCCGGGACTAATCCATTGCCATTTTACAATCCCGGAATCCCGTGATTGACAAGAGCCCTAAAAATTGGCAAAATTTAAGCTTTCTAGCTCAAAACTGATGGACTAGGGTGCATACAGACGGACATGGTTAAATCAACTCGTCTCATCGTCTCCTTTGAGTGGTCTGCGATGTCTCCTTCTGTGTGTTACAAACTTCATGACAAACTTATAATACTATTCACTCCCGTGAAGAGTATAACAACTCTTATCGTGATCACACTGATAAGATATCAAAAAATGTGAAAATTGATTTGAGTATGCATTAAGGCATACCCAATTTAACATTCTTCATTATTATAGTTACGTATCACACAATATAAGCATTGCTGCAGGCAACAGGTTGAGTTTGTGGTGAAATCAAAAAAAAATAAGAAATCAACGCATTGACAGCTTAATTAATAAACATGGAGCAACAATATCAGCAAGCACCAGTTCCACGCATACAATTTAGAAAGCTAAAAGGTTTTCCTACATCAACCGAAAACAACAAATTAGAAACAATTGATTTTCTTGAAGCAGCCAAAGAAATTGTCAGTGTTATAGGTAATGATTATTTGCAATGTACGAAAATACATACAAATGTATTACTCATTAATTAAATTGTTATTCTATTTAATTAAATTAGAAAGCTTTGGTAAACTTTTTACACCGGTAATAAACGATATGAGTGGAAATATTAATGTAAGTTAATCTATACAATACATTACAGAACTAATAAAAAAAATTCTTTGTGTATGTACATATGTATATGTTTTTGCAGAAATTATTTGCGTCATATAAGAAGGACCCTAAAAATTCTAAATACATAGAAGATTTAATTATGCTGAATGTAAATGTTGATGATTCCGTTTCAAGTGCTTTGCTATGGCTAAAGCGTGGCTTACAATTAATTTGCATATTCTTCGAAAATATCTATTATGATGCACAAGCAAATGAATCTGTCAAACCACATCTTCAAAATGCATACGAGCGCACTCTTAAACCGTACCATGGCTTCATAGTGCAAAGTACAATTAAGGTGAATTGAGCTTCTATTAAGTGAACGCATTAAAGCTGGGAAACAATTTTGTTGCCCCAACTTTTAAACATTTTAGAAATACTTATTATTTCTACCAATATATATTACATATAATGTATAATTTATATGTACATTCTTGCCGCCTGTCGAAGACCCAGCTGGCTTCTAAATGTTAGATCTTTAAAAGATTATTTATAAAATAATACTAAAATTAATATAATTTGTTTTTAAATAAACTTGAAATTTCAATTAACTTAAAAAAGCTTAAAAATATGTTACCTTGCGCGAACCCAAATTAATATTTTGCCTTTTTTTTAATAAATTTAACAAAACCACGGATCGATATACATAATCGAAATTCTCCAAATAATTATATTTTTTTAATACCCCAAGTGTCAAAAACGAATCATTTGAAATTTTTTAATAACGAACTTATAATAGCAAGAGTAGGACTGCAATTTTCAGCTTTAGATCTAAATTTTTGAATAATTTTTATATGAACAACTTGAGTAATGATTTTCTTAAATTAAACTAAAGTTAATTGATTTTGATATTTTCAGATTATTTATACTTGGATGCCAACGCGTAGCCAATTAATTGGTCAAGGAGCTGCTCACGACGAAAATGTACAAATACTAAAGACTTTTTTGAAAAGGATGCGTGAACATTTAAATAGAATTGATACTTTGCTAAAGAGTCATAATCTAGACGATGCTTGCAAACTCTAAAAAAGAAACCACATACAAACATACAGACGAGCGGCACAGACTGAAAGATACACTTAAATATATTTTAAATTTAAAAGATATTTAATTATGAAATGCATTAAATGCAAACATAAGTTTTTAACGTTTGTTGAAGTCGTTACCTAAATGTTTTTTCTGCAACAATAAATTGACAAACCATTAAAA
Organism: Amiota communis; assembly: GCA_037043315.1. NCBI lineage: Eukaryota > Metazoa > Arthropoda > Insecta > Diptera > Drosophilidae > Amiota > Amiota communis. The sequence goes on along the minus strand of JBAMAV010001552.1, from coordinate 74,073 downwards.
GTATTTTCTGGTCTTTAATAAATGCTTCATTTTCCTTACCTAATGCATATATGGGCATTTGCACAGCATCAAACGTGACAGTCGTACGCTTTTAAAGTGGAAAAACCGTTAGTGTTAGACACATTTTCTTTTATTTCTTTAGTTTATCTAATAGTTCTTTGGGAGAACTATATTTAGTGAAAAGGTTGATCCAGACGTAATTTTGGTTCTGAAGTACAGGCAAAATAAAAGCGATTCAAACGTGACAAAAAACGGAAGTGGGTTTCGTAATCATCGACAAAAATCCAAAAGTCAGCGAAACATTCTAAAAAATTTTAGTGGAACTAATTTTAAAATATTAAGGAATAATATCACTTTATTTAACATTTGGTTTTATCGAAAACTCTTCTTTGATTCTTTTTTGGTAAAAGATTAAGTGATTTCATACGTGACATTGCATACGTGACATATATTTCCACTATAGTTTCTTTCAAGCAAATGTTCATATATTTTTGTTATTAAGCTTTATTTATTAAATCAAATAACAATTATTGTTAAATTATAACTAATATCAATTAAACATAGAAAATAGGAATCAATAAGTAGTACAAAATTTTATATATTTTTCTTAACAGAATACTACGAGCTGCTTTAATTTGATGCCCGTCACATGAAAATCTGTGTAGTTTTTGGATCCCCTGGATATGTAAGGTGTTTTTCCATTTAAAACTAATTGTAGTGAAATTTTCCTAACCTGGTCCGAAGAGATGTACAGAATTTGGACACCTTTAATGCTATTATTTGCACATTCGTAAAAAGAGAAAGCGTCACATAAAACCAGGTGTCTTGTTTTAGTAAGCTGCCAATCTTATCTTTTTAAAACTGCTCCTACACCATCAACTGCGCCTTTTCCATGTGAAGTTGCGAAGTAATTCCATTCTATGTACTTGCATCCGAATTCTTCTAGAAAATCGAAGAGGCTCGAAACGATAAATTTGTTTTTGAACTGCGAACTGCTTTGATTTGAGAAAAGAAACACATTCGCAAACCTTCCATATTGACTTTGTATCGTCTGCATAAATTTCACTAAAAAACAGCGAACATCACCTTTGCTGTGGCTTAATTTGACACTGACGATAGCAAATGATTTTGTTTCTCCCAAAAACCATGCCACGCATGTAAAAATAGTTACTTGGCGGTAACTAAAATGGGCACTTTGAACCTCTTTTTGAGTGTTCAGGCGATAGTTTTCCGCAAAGTCTATTTGCAAAACTAAGTCCTCTGGCTTAATATTTTTTTTTTCCTCATCAAAATATTTTTGCTGAGCCCGTTTAAAAAAATAATGCAGTTTAAAGCAGAGTACAAAAATATTCATACGCGAACGCTCATAAGCGCTCATTTATAAAAAAATTCATAAATGAATATTTCTTGTTGTTGCTCGCGATCATAATTGCGTTCTTGCTCTTGCTCACGAAAAAAATACTCACAGCTCATTGCTGATAACAATTCATTTATGTGCGTTCACGTGCTCTCATGCGCTCATAATTTGTTGTTGGGTATGCAAAAAATTAAAATAAGAAGAAGAGCTTCGTTTTGCTTATTCTACTCGTTTTATTCAACCGTTGGTTGATGCTTCTCACTACACATGCATACATGCATATATGCTAGTCGTTCGAAAATGAACGCTTCATTAATGAGCGATTCATTTATGAACAAAATCGAAATCACTCACGTTCGCGTATGAGGAAACAAAAAAAAAATTTTATTTTTATTTTTTTCATACGTGAATGAGCAAAAAAAAATAAAACAAAACGCTCTCGCTCGCGTGTGTGAGTGAGTTCGAGTGAGTATTTCGGTACTCTGGTTTAAAGGACGGAAGCTGTGAGTCGAGCTAATGTATGTTTTAAGTTTTTTCTCCAAATCATTTGGCAATGCTGCCTCGACTTTTTTCACCGCTTTTGCAAATGTTTGCCTTTACGTATAAGGCGCACACGGGCTATTTATTTTTTTGTCTTTTTTTTCTCTCGATGGTTTCTCTGCCTTATGCGATCCTTTTCTCTCTTGACTAAAAGCATATCTTCATTTGTTTTACCTAATGTTTTCCATTGTGCTCTATTTCTTTGACTTCGTTCTTTGTTTTTTTGGCGGTATACGCTGAATTTTAACGGGTTTTCTTTCAAAGCTTCCCTCCACTTATCCAAGCTTTTTTTCTTCTGTTTAGAAGAGCTTTCGTTCATCTAAATATATGTATACATACATATTAACAAAAGTCTACATATTTAGAATCTCAAAATTTCACACTTACGCCTCAAACGTGACCAACTTCAAATAGCTCTAAATTTTATAATAATAATTTTTTGGCACTCGGTCGATTTGCTCAACATAGTAAATTAATTCAAGTGAAAATCGTTTAAATTAATAAAATTTCAATATTTTTCTTCAATAATATAATGCAATAATGTTTATTTAATAACATTTAATTTTTCGGTCGTGGTTGACATTTCTGTGGAAATGCCCATATGCTGATATCAATGTAACATTGTTGAATTGTCCTTTTACTTTTAATTTGCATAGTCTATAATTAATTGGTTCAAAATCTAAAATTTTGTCTTTGATTTTCCTTCCTACCCAGAAACCTGTGCCATTTCTCCCTGATTTTTTGCCGTTACCGCTGAAGTACAGTATATATTCTTTTTTTCTTATTTCTCCGAAGTCCTTCCATCGTAATGCCTGCAGGGCCACGATGTCCATATTTTATTTTGTAAACTCATCTGCAATCTCATTAATTATTTCGGCTTGTATCATAGTTCTGATGTTCCAAGAGCCAAGATTCCAATCAATATTCCTTTTCCCGTTCCTATGGTCATCAACATTTACGAGTTCCTTCCGAGGCTTCTTTTCATCTTTCATGACAGTTATTTTCCGACGAGTGGGTTGTCGGCCCAACATCGTCTAGGCAGATTTTTCCTACAGCCTCGGATAGTCAGTATTACCCCAGACTTTGGATCGCCTTTTTCTCTTTCGGGTTTTGGTTTTTAGGGTTATACCGCCCACAATCGGTCGTCAGAGCCTCTTTTGTTATTGACAGGATGCACCGACGTGTAGGTGAGGTTGACAATTGAATAGGATAGGCTATATAATCGTGTCACCATTCCATTAACATCCCAAACATTTTTAATAAATAGCATCAAAAAATCTACAACAAAGTTCGTTGATTCGCTAGCAAGGGCAAACACAACACAAATAACACTGTGTCACAGTGAAAAAAACTTCTTATCAGACCTAGTGGAGGTTATAGGTCATAAAAAACTAAAAATAATGGTATATATTAAATCTCTGATACACCCTCAAAATCTTGTTTTAGAGCCCAAAAACCGTTTTTAAGAGGTTCCTGTACATATTACCTTATAACTTGGCCATTTTTTATCGGATTTCAAAATTTTATTTAGAAGCTGAAACGTAGCCCTTTACAACCATGTATCATGTATTTTGTTATCATTCAAATTCATGAAGATACAGACGAAAAACTTTCCAAAATTTTGTTTTTTCCATCGATTTTGCAACTTTAAGTCTAATTTGTGCCCCTTATCTTATCTAAATTATATTTTTTCTCAACGTACATCGAAAGTTTAGTCATTTTAGCTTTAAATGAACCCTGTTTGAATAGAATCGATTAAAAATTACTTGATTTATTGAACTTTTTATAATTGCATATGACAGTTTTCTTTCCTTAAAAATTTGAAATCCGATAAAAAAATGGCCAAGTTATAAGGTAATATGTACAGGAACCTCTTAAAAACGGTTTTTGGGCTCTAAAACAAGATTTTGAGGGTGTATCAGAGATTTAATATATACCATTCTTTTTAGTTTTTTATGACCTATAACCTCCACTAGGTCTGATAAGAAGTTTTTTCATTTTTTTTTTTTGTAACACAGTGTAATTGATCTTCAACTCTCTCTCTCTCTCTCTCATGCATAATAAGGCAACGTTCGTGGGTATACTAAAAACAAAACCAGTAGCAAACACACAAGCGTATTGCTTGAGAAGGCATCCTATGCTTTGTCGATGAGCAAAGGGTGAAAGAGAGAAGAGTGAAATAGTCAAAGCAAGCAGAATGTGTAATACTTATGTATTAGAGGGCTGCATTGAGCGCAAAATTCGGCGTTTGAGTTACTCATGCCAAAAAGGAATGATTGAGTTTTGTAACCAGATATGAAAGAAACTCACATAGTAATAACCAAAACCAAAAGTTCTGGTTATCGCTATGCGGCGGCACTCATAGCGCGAAATTCTATTTAGTTGTAAAAAAACTCGTGCACTCAGTGTGCGAAAGAAGAAGCCATAAAGAAATTATCAATGCGCTTGTACACATAGTCCCATAAATGTTTGCAATGTCAAGCATAGTAGTAAAACTTCCTTTGAACAATAAACTTCAACTAAAAGAAACAAATAACTATGTGATTAGGTGGACATGCAAGTGAAACTAAAGGCAATATTAATGCGTAGAATGCGCTCACTTCATTTCTCTCAATAACGACGGCATTTCAATATAAGTATGAAACACAAGCAAATATATGAATAAAATAATGTATGTTTACTAGGTTCAAACAATGCTAAAGTAGACAAAGAAGTAAAAATTTCACCAACAGCGCAAGAAGCAATAGTCACACACAGAATAAAAAATGAATGAATTAGTTTTATCCATGGCACACGAGTTACTCGAATTAACCAAAATTATTTAGTGTTGCTTCTGTTTCACTCAATTATTCGAATTCTCGAATTTGAATGATCGCACATCTGGCAAAATTTTTACTCAAACATCTGGTTTTTGCTGTTTGTCCCACACGAGTTTTTGAGTTTCACTCAGCGTTACTCAGTGTGTCTGTTAGTTTGAGTGCACTGATACAGCACTCTAGTTGACAATGAAAATAAAACCATGTGGTCGATATTATTGGGACTTCAACACATATTTCGTGATGGACGATACATAAAAAAAAATCGAAGCTTATTCAACGACCCACATATAGGTATGTAATTTGAAGAACTACTATAGCACCTGTTCAGATCTCAAATCTTTTGTTGACGTGGCTCACAATATTGAATACTGTTTATACTAAACTTAGGAATCCCCTTTCTTCATTTATGTTTTAGGTGGGAAGTCAATATTATTTTTATAATATAAACATGATTGTAGATGGTTTTTTTCATATTAATTCCTTCACTTTATAATTTTTCAAAGTAAATTAGAACAATTACATACTTTTACAAGCCATTGAAATAATACCTGTTACATATTTACAATGTTTTTGACTGTCAATTTGTATCTAGATCAAGATTTCTTAATTATTATGATTTTCATATTTTCGGAGACCGAGTACTTTAATAATTTAACATTACATTACAGACTTCAAATAAAAAACAACAGTAGAATTGATACAAATAGTCTCAATTTGTTTCCTTTATTTGAATTTTATGCTCTTGCTGACAGTGGCCTTGATTCCAGATACTTCACCACTATAACGTTGCACCTTGGTACATAAAGTGCGAACTGCGCCCTTCCGTCGTATAAGTGCCTTGCGGTACTTGCCGCGATGTTTAACTCGAGGATTACGTTGCTCCTTTTTCCGATGTGGTATCAGCCCTTTGTTTTTAGCAATTTGGTACGTAATGCCACGCCGTGAATCCCTATTTTCCTGCAGCATTTCAGTTTCGCCAATTTCTTCGACATCTCGCAAATTTTTATCATCATCACCTGATGAATCCTCCAGATTGGTATTCTTTAGTATACATTTATCGAAGTTTTCTATTTTTAATTTGCGTTGTTTTATTTTATGTTTGTTTGTTGCCGGTGGCATCTTTAATTCAAATTTATCACCATCTTCTATGCGTTGCAAAAGTGCTTTTAATTGAGGCTCGATAATATTATTATACTTATCATGTAGTTGCTCGAGCAATTGCCTCAACTGAACGAGGCGCTTGATAACGGGGTGATTTTTAATTCCAACTCGTCTCGCCTTTAACAACAAATATAATGCTACGTTCGAGCAAAAAGTCATCAAAATGTTTTTATAAGTGTCCATAAACTTCAATGCAGGTATGGCATGCAATTTATGTTCAATAATATATTCACATACAGGCCATATTAGTGCATTAACCTCATCCAAAAATTTTGTAAAATCCCTTCTTAGTCCATTAAATTCTGGTGAGTCTTCAAAGAATAATTGTAGGCGTTCACGTTGTAATAACCCCAATAAATCTGTTTCAACATGAATATTTTGTGTCGGAGATAATAGCTCTGTGCTGTAAGTATTATCATCTTTAGCAATTGCGGCTGTATTAATGCTATCTAAGCCGTAATCTGCTTCATTTATTTGTTTGGCCCAACGCAATTGTATGTTTTTAGCCTCCTCTTCTTCAGCTGTTGCTAATTCCACCTCTTCTGCATTATAGCTGTTGTAATCTTTATCAATAAAATCTGTATTATAATAAGCTCGTCTATTGTCTCCCCAATTCATGGGGTCAAGTATATCTCCATCTTTATCAAGTCCACCTTCAATGTCACTGTCGTTCATAAGATCAACCATACTTTTATCATCATCGCTGCTATCGTTAAAAGCCAATAGTTCTGTTTTTTCATTTTTTGCAAGTTTCCTGCCTTTGCGAACATTTAGAAGTAACTTTTTTTCCTCGTCACTATAATTATCTTCAGAATCGGTTAGGTTATATTCCTCCTTAGTACTCATGCTGCCAACAAAACGTAATTCACTTAATTTTTATAAAAATCTTATGATAAAAAAATTATTTAGGACTCATCAACACGTGTATGCCGTAACAATAATAAACGGATGTACGTGCTGCCAACTTTGTGTGTTGTTTTGCTGTATAGTAGAGCTGCAAACTATCGGTTGTACTTTCGATAGAATTGATTGTTTTTTTCAATGACTATCGATAGTAAAACTTACTACAAAGACTACGAAATTAATTATATTTAATTTCATAGTCTTTGGAACGTATAAAAACATCGATGTATCGCTTGTACCATCGATTGATTTTCCAGCTCTAGTTGGGATGTCAAAAGTGCGAAAAAGTATCGATTTATATTGTATCGATATTTTTTGCAAATGTCAATATCGGTGATGATAGTTTTCATAAAAAAATATCAATATATCGGTGCATTTTGCATGAAAATATAGGCGCCCTAAAAATGTAGTATGTTTAGCTCAATTCAGCTCAATAACCTCACATTACTAATCACCAATCAACAGTCATTATTGCCAATAATACTAATAATAATTATTTGAAATGAAGAACAACGATAAAGAAATTTTTTCTACTTATATTTATTTATTTAGTAACAAAATGTAGTAATTAAAGTAATCTTATATATAATGTGAGAAGGAACAGTGTAGTCATTAGTATAATATATATATTTAAGCTTTGCAATATTATTTATTTTTAAATTAATTAATTGGGGTCTTCACGAGTTGTATAAATAGCCGCAATTCGCAATCGAAAAAGACAAAATAATTAAATTAAATGCAAAATATTTTTATTTTCTGTTTAAATTAAATTTGTAAAATATTTCTTTTTTGCCTTATAATTTCAGCAGAGTTGCCAGACAATTAATTACCACTGTGGCAACGCTAATCTTTTATGCAATTTGCTCAACTCAATCGTCGCAAAATTTTACGAAACTGTTCAAATTTTTTTTTATAAAAAGTGCATAGTAATATTTTTATCGTTTTTAATCATAAAAGGTACTTTCATTTGTTGGTAAAAAAAAAAATATCACATTTTATACCTTTTCGATAGTTGTAATTTTATATCGAAATATTTACTATCGCTCATAAATATATATATTCAAAAAAAAATTATCGTTATATCGATATTTTTCGACATCCCTACTATGTAGCTGTCGCTGCCTTATTTTTCGTTGCATTCTTTCGCCTCTCGTGTTTTGTTAGCTGTTATTTTTGAAAGTGGTATATGTCCACTTTTTCATGTTTCGAGATATTGAATGGTTCACGTTTGAATTAATTTAAAAATATTGGCAAACGTAAATCAAATATATATTATAATATGCAATAAAGTAAAGAAATGATGGAAAATGATAATACAAAAAAGAAGATGATTCTTAAGTTTCTAAGGTTTTATACTTTCGTACAATGTGGATCTTTAGATATGGCATTAATAGAGGCGTGGTAAAAAATTTAAACAAGATCAACAAATATAACACACACAATACTCTCTTCTAGAAACTCTTAAGTGCTGAATTGGGATTTCATTAAATGTAGTGGGAGTCTAAAATCCAATTGAGCCTAGAAGTAAATTTTTAGGCTATCATAGAATATATTTTAATCATAGATCATAATTTATAATAATAATCTTAGTTCTAATTAATAAAAAATAAATAAATGCTCCGGTCTAAAAAAAAAGGTCATTGATCGATGTTTTGCTTGACGATACTCATTCCTAGTAAAAATAAAACTACGAAAAAGTTCGTCCATACAAAAGGTAATCGGTTATTATTTCGTGTGAAATAGTCGGTTACCTTTTGGAATGGTGAGAGAATGGAACAGCAACAACTCACACATATTTTCACTAAAAGATCATTCTGTTGCAGCTGCACCGTTTATAAGGCCTCAGTATATATTTGTAATATGCAATTTACACCAAAGTCCATCACGTTGATGGGCTTTTTCGTTCACACCGGATATTTTGCATCACGAACAGATGTTTTTTGTTTTGGTTATACACACACGTTTGCAACATATGCAAATAGTTCTTGCAATTCCCTTTTTCATTCCTGATACTTATTTTATTAAATTCTTTTAACAAATGACAATTTATGGTTTACTTAACAATGATTTGTGTCATCAGCTGCTGTTTAGTGATGCCTCAGGCGGAAAACACAAAGAAACTTGGAAGCACTAGGAAAAACTTGGCGACACTGCCAGAAAATGCCTAGAGTGACCATTATTAATTTTCATATCAAGGCAGATCAGTTCTTGATGCGATTATTGATCCCCATCACATTCTACAACAACTACCCCTGAATGACGTCATTTTCCTTGTGGTTGTTGTCGAATCTGAGACGTATCAGTAGGCACATCAATGTTGATGTTGATGTGCTTTGGTGTAAATTGCATATAAGAAGGAACTTCATAATCATGTTTAGAGTGACCATATTTATTATGTTTATTTGTATTTGCTTAAAATTTTTTCGATGTAATTTTTTCTTCCACCCTATGTAGTTGCTATTAAGTATAGAAGCAAACTCTAAAACTCAGAAAAATAGTGTGGAGAATTTGTGTTAGTCAGTTTATATGCACCTATTTTTGTTTTTTTTCTTTATTTCGTTGAAATTTTTTTAGACAAGTTAAAGTGTAAGTGACATCAAATAAGTTTTATTTACATAATAAAAATGTATCGTTCGATTTGTTGGTTACCTTTCGTGCGTCTCTATTACCAAAGAAAATTCATGCATATAAAGTTTATATACGTATATATACATATATATATTTATACGTGCATATAAACAACTGTAAAATAAATTTTAATCGTATATTCCTATAATTGCGTGCGCGTATTCAGTGTTTACTTTGAAAAAAGCTAATTGCTTACACATGTAATATTTAATTCGTTTCTTTTGCTTCGTTTTTCATCTGTATCATAATATATTTAAATATACATACATATATATCGACCCCTTCGCGCGAAATTATCGTATGTTACAAAAAACAAATTTTACAAGAGAGCTTATTTTCTACTTTCCTTTAGTTACGCCGGCAACATCGCTACCAAATTTCATATGTGCTACAATAATCGACTACATATTTTAACTAATCTCAAAATTTTTTTTTGTGTTGAATAGTTATATTTCACCCAAAAAAAATAAGCCATTTGTTGTCACATACGATATTTGTACCTACAACACGCATATGATAAATTTACCCAAAGGGGTCATTCATTTATTGTTTTTTATGCGAAAAACTGGCTTCAAATCAAAAAATTTGGGACGACGCCATACATATTTATTTTATTGCATGTTAAAAAGTTTTCTATGAATACTATCTAAAATTTGCGACACTAATTTTCATATGCTGCTGATATATAGTATCTTTAAATTTCTTGTGTCGTTTGGCGAGAGTGTTTCCGCGTGTTTTGTGTCTGCTACCTATTCCTATCAAATCATAATCATTGAAACCATCAAAAATACATAATTTAATCTTTTCTTCAAAACATTAATCTATTTTCGGGTACATCAATTATTCTCAGATTGGATTTAAAATTTTGATGCCTTTATTTATGTAAAATGGCAAAGCGTTCCTTGATATAAAGTGTTGTACATACATATCGCACCCTAACTACAAAAGGCCATTAACTCAAAAAACAGCATTCGAGAAAAACGCATATAAAGTTTCCAATTTGCATACAAATTGGCTAATTATCGAAGAAATATTTTCTTCTCACGCGGAGAGTATGTAATATTACGATATTACGATGAAATTTTTACACAATATAAAACTTAATGTAATGAATATTTCTGCATCATTATCTCGAAAGTCATGTTTTTGATTTAAGTGACCTTTTGTCGTAAGGGTGCGCTATACATATGTATGTACGTAATAGATCTAGGTTTCTTCAAAACTGAATGTGATTTGTTTTTTTATTTTGAGGAATATAAAGCATAGGAATGCTTACAAAAAACCTTAAGAAGAACTAATAAATATGTATTTAAAAACACATCGGTTCAAAGTATGCAAACAGTTAAAAATTAAACGCGCTTTAACTTTGTTTCATATCGATTTTGTTAATTGCACGCCATCATTTCGTTTCATATTTTCTGTTTTCAACGAAGCTTGCATACAGAATACACTCGAAAAGTATAAATTTAACGCGCCTTTTACCGTTCTTCCCTTGCCATAACTTGAAATAATATAAGAATTTTGGCGCAAGTAAGGTATTGAAAAAATCAACGACTTAACGACTCCTATGCATCCTTCTAACTTCTATAAAAATAAATTAATAAATTTCGAAGAAATAATTTTTCTTACTTATGTTTGTGGTTTTATAGATTTAATAATATTAAGGCTAGACGTACGTGATCGATGAATTGGTAAGAAAACTTCTTACCAATGATTTCGCTGATTCAAATGAAATTTCGTACACTACTGGTATTACTATCAAAAGTATGGACATGTATTTGTTTCATGTTCAATCGCCAAGTAAGGGCTGTAAGTATTTTTTTATTCTATTTCATTACCGATAATTAACCGCCTTTCCATAACCATACAATAATAAAAAAGAACAAGACAATAGAACATTAATTTCGTTACATATTTTTCACCCTTTTTGAATATTTATCCTTCTTCGTTCAGAAGGGTCTCATAAAGCCCATCAACCTATTCCTCAAATGACTTCGTGAGCGCCACTTCAAAACTCAAACATGAAGATATTATTCAGCCTCAAACTGGTAGAAAATAGGCCTGAAATTGTGTACTGCGTATTTTGTAGAGACTGTAAAATTATTTCTACCTTAACCCTTTAAAAACCACTACGGTGACATTGAAAAGTCGCTTACAACTCCAAACAGGATTGGAGGGGATTCAGCAAGCTCAACAAATAAACAGTATAATTTCTGAATCTGAAAATCTTTGTGGAAGGTTCCAGACTTGCATCTTTGTTAGACGCCTGGCATCCGTATTGTAGTATGCAGGTATGGTTATCGATGTATCAATCTGACATTTTTCTTATTTCATCCTTAACGAATGCTACTTTATGGATTTCAAAATTGTCCACATACCAAGGAGCTTTTGCTCTACTACGTCCAATCACAAACTGTTATCTTTGTAGTATCTGAATTTTTCAGTAACTTGCCGTTCCCCTCAGCTGCATTGCATATATCCACACCGGCCTAAGAACTCCTTTATAGAGTCGAACTTTGTTTTTATTTTTAGTTGCAACTGTTTCGCTTTATTGTGGGTCTTACAGATAAGCCTCCGATGAAGGTTCACATTGACAGTTTTGCTTTGAGGGATAGAGAAGCCGTTTAATATTACGGGGGAAAGTTTCCTTGCTTTAAGATGAAAGTTGTCCGAACAGATTTCTGCGTGTCAACCACTATTCTTCATTGAATCAGACAGTATAGCGCAGGAAGCCATTTCTTAATCTAATAGACCACACCTGAATGTCAGACTATCAGCAGCAAAGTATATTTCACAATAAAGTGCATCCAGAAAAGATTTGTCAATCCGGTGGCATTGCTCAAGCGCTACGTGTCCTCTTGTAAACTCAAAATGATGTTCAGATATAATATAAAGATATCATTTTAAATTGTAATGTATTGATAAAGCATACATATTAGTACTTGAAAAGAATGTGCACTTATTTAGTCGGAAAGTAATACTTTTCATATACATAAATAGACGAACTAATATCCAACTAACAAAAAAGCCTTGAAGGAATGTCATATAAAAAAAAGTTCGGAGTTTAAAGGGTTATTTATTGCCAGACTTAGTTTTGCTCCGTAGTCGGATCCACTTAACTATACCGTGCTTACTATGGTTAATTGTGTGTATTTTCTAGTTGCAGCAATAAGCTTTTTTAGTTACAACAGTCCTTTTTAATCGTCGTTGGATCACCTGTCAGAGCGATGAGTGTGTTAAAATATTTTTCTTACTGTTTCACTTAAGTTTAAAATGAATTATTACTTCACTTTGGTGTACCAGCGACCCCTTTAAATATACATACATTCGTTGGCTCGTTATTTTAACTTTGATTGTCTACTCCGTAAATACACTCCGGGCACTTGAATGACACACCCCACATAAATTTTATTTAAAATACAGGATATTTAATTATGTGTTTAAATAATTTTTCTCGAGCATCAACTAGAAAAAGTATCTTAAATTGTTCGCCACTTGAATAGCACACTCCCTCAAAAAAAACAATATTTTTATTTTTGACTTAATTGAATTTTTTTTTATTTCTTAAACCCAATTTTTGGACCAATGTTTTACAGATCCTGTTAATGAGAAGAAGATCGAAAAGTCTTAGAAAATGGATCGTAAGATAATAGAGAGCAACAAAAACTGTACTGTATTAATTATAATTATTTAAAATTTAAATTCATATTTGAAACAAAACGGACCGGAACTAGCTAAATAAGTAAGGAACACGCATTGTTGTCAACGATATTTGATATGGAGGCGGCAAGCGCTATCAGTATTCATGTCTATGTACAACGACACCGCTATTTAATAATTATACTTCTCAATACTGCTATTTCCTCAAAAAGAAATCAATTAATTATGAGAAAACACAAAAAAAAATTCTTTTCATATTTCAAAATTAAAACAAATAGAGAGTTTACTTCGGTTCTACTGCAATTAATAGCTTTCACAAGCAAGCTATGGATATAGAGAAACTAATGACTAAGAAAAAGTGCTGTTTCACCACGATAAAAAAATCCAGCTCAAACGAGAATGTTACCGTCAAGACAGAAGCTTATTTTGAAATGGTGAAACATTGAGAAAAGATTATTTTACTAAACGGAGATTACGTTGAAACTTAGAAAAAATTGTGGGTAACTTTCCTCTTCATTCCTAACACGGGTACTTTTTGAACTGTCCTCGTGTATGAAATATTTGTTCAAATAGTTTAATTTTTCTATATTTTATCAAGACTAGGGATATGTAATTTTTGAAACATTTGTTATACTCTTCACGCAGTGAATAGTATTATAAGTTTGTCATGAAGTTTGTAACCCACAGAAGGAGACATCGGAGACCCCATAAAGTATATAAAATAAGAAATCAAATTCCGGGGACTGCACTATGTGCATAGGTTATTTGGAATTTAACTAATGAATCTGAATTTCGAGCAGATAGCTGCACTGTGCATTTATTTCCTGGGATATTTCAAATTACTGGAATGAAATTAGAGAAGAAGTCAGAGCACGTTGTGCTTCCTTCAGCATTCATTTCAGACTAAATCATATCAACTAATATTTCACCTGTTCAGCCACGCAATCATAAACAATATAGGCATTGACTGCGCTGCCGAGGTACCGCTTATTGTCAAGCGCAACTGCAGTTATGCTTTTCTTCACACGCTACTGCAGTACCGCTTGTTGTCAATGCTACGCGGTACCGCTACCCAGGTGCGGAGAAGTGGATGTTAACTTATATATGTAATAAAGTTAATTATATTGTTTTTGTTTTAATAGATCGTTGATTATAGTTTTGTATTCAGTATTTATGTATTATGTATTATTTAATACCTGTGGCTCCATCGAATAATCGGACAAGGGTTGTGATTATTATTTCTGTGATAAAATGGGTAAATTTCTTATAAAAAAAATATTTTTTTTTAATGTATATTTCTTGTCCAACATCTGATCTTTAATAACAACAACAAAAACAATAAAGCAAGAATAACGGGTAAATTCATGAGATAAACAAAAATTGCATTTCTAAGTACGCAACGAATAATCGGACACTGAATTTAACTTATATAATACTTTATAAAAATTAAAAATTAATATTTTGTCCCATAGCCTTTAGCTTTCAAAACTGCTTCTAATCTTCTTGGCCTTGATTCTACCAATTTTTTGCATAATTCAGGCTGAATAGAATGCCATGCCTGCATCAATCCATCTTTTAAGTCTGCCAATGATTTGATTTTTTTTTGTACACTCGCTTAGCAAGTTCTTCCCACAGATGTTCAATAACATTGAGATCCGGACTCTGGGCAGGTGTCTGCAGCAGTTTGGGCAGTTATAGATCAACCAAAGCTTTGCTACTTCCGAAGTATGCTTGGGATCACTGTCTTGGTAAAATGCAAAGTTACTTAGAATGTTTAGCTCTCTGCATTTTGTTTAACATTCTCCTTTAAAATGTTGAGGTAGATAAATTTATCCATTCTACAATCTATAAAATGCAAATTGTCCACCCCCGCGTCGAGTCACGACATGGGTAAGGCCTGTCGCCAGATGATTTGGGTGATTTTACAGTCTCTGCCGAAGACGTTTACTGTCTTGAAGGAACTGTCGCGCAGAGTGGACATCTTTAAGTTTCAGTGCAAAATGGTGTTGGGCACAAACTAAGGAGCTCCAGATAAACGGCGAATTGCCTTGTTTTAACATGCTTGAACTCGCTGAATGTTGCTGGTAGCAGCAGTACCCCATATTTGAATTGCGTAACGCCAAACACTAAATTGTCCTCTGATTTAAGAAAGTGGTATTTTTATGCTAAATTTCAGCTAAATATTTTATAAACCAGGAACAAATATTCGGAGAAACATGATATAGTTATCGAAAGGTTTTGTCTAATGCTGATTAACTTTATAAAGCAATCACTTTATCCAGTTACAAACCTTTGAATAAACTTATTAAGATCAGTTCACTCCAAAAAAATATAAGTATTTTCTTTTTGCCCCACACTCATCATGTTGCATAAATATCAAATATACACCTTGCCATCTGATCCATGCAAATTAAATTTGCTTTCATCAGTAAAAAGAACCTTTAAATTAAAAGTTAGAAATGTTTTTTAGACAAAAATTAATGATTTCCCGTATTGCAAAATCTTCCTGCTTCAACAAATATTCTTTCTCAAATTTCACTCTTAAAGCTTTGTTCTTCTGGCTTATAAATGGTTTCATCTTTACCACTCTTCCATGATAATTGTGTAATGTGTTACGAATTGTATTTAAGCAAACATCTTTTCCACTCATGTTTTCCACAGAAGTTTGTAAATCCTTAGCGGTTTTAAAGGGATCTTGTTTTACTTCCCTAAGAATTGATCACTCATCTCTTATACTAAGTATTTTGCCCTGCCCCTTTCTACTTTTGTAATATGATAAATGAAATGATATCAAGGACAGTAGATTTGCTTTTCCCAACTATTTCAGCAATTTCTCTTAGTGTTTTCCCTTCACCATTTAAATTTATAATCAATTGTCTTATTTCCAACGATGCTTGTTTACCACTTGGAGCAATTTTAAAATAATACTTCTAAATTGCAACTTCTTGTTATCAAATGCAAATATGAAATGAAAGCAAACAACAAAAATCAACAAAGAGTATATTTCTAAGGAATAACAGTAGTTTTGTCTCTCTTTCTTCGTTTGTCCGATTATTCGTTGCGCACTTAGAAATTCAATTTTGGTTTATCTCATGAATTTACCCGTTATTCTTGCTTTATTGTTTTTGTTGTTGTTATTAAAGATCAGATGTTGGACAAGAAATATACATTAAAAAAATATTTTTTTTTATAAGAAATTTACCCATTTTATCACAAAAATGATAATCACAACCCTTGTCCGATTATTCGATGGAGCCACAGTATATATATCTGCTGTCTCCTTTAGATCGGTATTTGTCATCTGCTGTCTGCTTATCAACTGCGCACTTTGCTTGCTGCTTCCAAACTCACTCTCTCTCTCTCTCTCGCTGCTACCTACTGTCGATCAGCAGCCGTACTTTAGCAGCACGCTGTTGCTGCACTTCACAACCCGCTGTTGCCGCACTTACCTACATTCGACCATCCTGATCTTTATCCGTCTCGGATGACAACAAGTCCTCATTTTCCGCAACAAATTTCCACAGCTTAATATTGGCACAACTGGTTGCTGTAACGCTTGGTCCGCAGTAGGTTTCTTCACATCGTAACGTCTGTTGCGCTTTATCTTAACGATTTTATATATACCATGCTCACGCTGCTTTTTATCATAGTCATTCTGCTGCTGGTTATCAGCATCACTATTGTTTGCTTCGTTGCTGACGAATTTGTCCTTCAGTTTCGTTATATCTGCGTGTTTTGTTTTCAATTGATCTAATAAACCGTCTGTACTTGGTTTGGATGTTGACGACGATTGCTTTAGTTTTCCATTGTCGTTACCAATCAACGGTTTTCCATCATCCACTGTCATTTCTTCATCGACGCTTGTAATATCAGGTTTTCGTTTCTTACGATCCAATTTTCGCTTGATATCATTAACCAAATCGTTGTCATCGTCACTTTCATTATCACTCTCATCATCAAACTGTAAATGACGTTTCTGTTTCTTGGATTGTTAACGTTTATTTTTTTTACTCTGCTGCAACACTATCACCCACCCTTATCATTATCATCATCGTTATCGCCATCATCATTTTCATCTTCGTTTTTTACTTCGAAATCCAGTTCTTCACCGCCTACAATTTTGGCTCTCACCTTTTTTAATCAGCACAATTTAAATAGTATGCACCAATAGTTTTCCATGCCACTTTTTTAAATTCGCCATCCTCCATAGCTTTTTTTGTATATGGTATTGCTGACCTGTTCGCAAAATTCTCTCAATCCACTTATTCGTCTAAACCATATGTTGGAAACTTTTATCCATATCCCACTTCCCATTGTAACCATATTGTTACCCCTGAAATTAGTGAGAAGGGTCTTCTTCTAAATTTGAAATTGTTGAAACCCACTTACTCACCCGGTCCAGACAAAATACTTAGTTGTCTGCTTAAGCACTGTGTAAGCCGCTTCTTAAACTTTTCAATTTATCACTTCAGAGCGCATCTTTTCCGGCTATCTGGAAAGAATCCTATACATAAAAAAGGAAACAAAGCTGACATATCTAATTATAGAGGTATTGCCAAACTTTCTGCAATCCCAAAGATGTTTAAAAAAAATGCTCACTTCAACTCTTTTTCATTACTGCAAATCTATTTTTTCTCCGTGTCAACACGGTTTTATAAAGATTAGATAACCAACTACTAACTTGCTTAAATTGACATCTTTAGTAAATCGTGGTTTTAACGTAGAACGTCAAACTGATGTTATTTATACTGACTTCAGCAAAGCGTTTGATTCCGTTAATTATGATCTGCTTTTACTTATATGTTTCCCGCGAGATCTTTGTTGGATTTCTTCATATTTAAGAAAGTTTTCAGCGAGTGTTATTTAAATCCACTCAAGGAAGTCATCTTGGCCCATTATTGTTTATCCTTTTTATAAACGATCTTCCTTCATCCTTGTATTATTCTCGTGTTCTGATGTATGCTGATGATGTCAAACTATGAATTACATTTAATGATATCTTTTCACAAGTCAGATAGCAATCTTCTAAAGCTAAAGCGATCGACAACAATCCATTAGCGCGTTTCTCTACTTTCAGTGACCTCGGAGTCATTTTTGACCCTAACCTGAGTTTAACCATCACATTTATTCAACTGTTAATAAGGCTAAAAGTATTTTTGGTTTTATTAAAAGATGGTCTAAAGAATTTAACGATCCCTACGTTACAAAGCTTCTTTTTATCTCTCTAGTCCGCCCAGTACTCGAATACTGTGCGTCTGGAGCCCTCAATACAAAATACATCAAGACCGTATTGACTCAGTACAGAAGCAATAACTTCTTTTTGCACTTCGGGGCTTAAATTGGAACCCTAGTGTACGTTCGCTTTCTTACTCAAGCAGGCTTCTTCTTATAGATCTTTATTCGTTGAGTAATCGCCGAATTTCTTTAGGAATAAGCTTTCTTCATAAACTTATTACTGGTATTGTTGATTCGCCAGGGCTTTTGAGTCAACTTAGTTTCTGTATCCGTAGTCGTTCTACTAGGAATTTTGTTCCTCTTGCTCTAGGTAGGTGCACAACTAACTTTGCCTCACACGATCCATTTCGTATCATGTGATAATTACAATAAAATATACCACATCCTTTCTCCTGAGATTTATCCCACCGCTATCAACGCTCTGGTCTTGCAACACACGATTCTCCATCCTTCGTAACTGAATCTGGACGGTACAATTTTGGATGGGGTGTCTAATGTCTGTCTCTGACCACACATGGCTGTGAGTAGGGGCATAGCTATCTATTTAGCAAATCAGAGACAGATTTATTTTGTTTTTGATTTATTTTGTTTTTGCTTAATTAGTTGTAAGCTTTATTTTAATTATTTTTTATGTACTCCTTGTTGACAGTAATTTGTCATAAATAAATAAATATCAAGCAATGGCAATAACGGCACACCATCGTCCTCATCGACTAATTCCTCAGTATCATCGGCGGCGTCATCAAGGCATTCCTTTAGCCATTCTGAGGGGTGCGTACCACTTAATCACCTTGCTCCCATACAGCCTCTGCTTCTTCAACTGACAGACGACTTGGCGACTGACGAAAATGTGTTACATCGGGGATAATCTTGAGTTAAATAGGATACTGTCCAAATCCTCAGACGACTTTTTATAGTTTTTTCGTATTAACTGTTCCGCGGACTTCCGGTATTGCGATGGGGCTGTAAAAGAGTCAGCTTCACAAATATTATATACCAAATCATACTCATCTGTTGGTTTCAGCTCTGCTTCTAGTTTAAAAAACGTAAACCTCTGGGTATCGGCGACCAAGCGAAATTTTTTAATAAAATCGATCCCAGTAAGGCTTCGTATTCCAACTTAGTACTAGGGACAACTAAAAAGTATTGGTCAGCTTCCAGCTCGTCAACTATCACTTGCGCATTAAAATATCCAATCGGCTGCATTGTACCTTGCTTAGCCCACGCAAAACAGAAACACTTGCGAATATTAACTTGTCATCTATATCATGTCTTTAAGTATATTTTTTCTTGTAAAGCCAATTTTTTTAAATATGACCATTCTGATTACAACTAAAACTTTTCGCTTACGTTCGACTGAACCACAATTAAAGCAATACACTTTCTTGTCACCTTGTAACTTTGGTATACCACTTGTGTCGGTTGTGTTGTTTTCTTCTTCTCGTTAATACCCAGCCGTTCATAGATGGCAAACTCCTTTTTAACTCTCTGTATGACTTACAGCGAAACATAGCACATTTGTATTCATTCTTTATATCTGGGCCATTCATTATATGATTAATAAATGCTGTGTCCTCAACGTCCCCGATGGCAGCGATTTTCTTCATATGCAACACGTTCTCATGAAACGACTCATCTCCCATCTTTCTTCTATCTTGTAATCGCTTATGAATATCTATTAACACTACATGTGAATTCCTCTATTAACGCGTACTTCAGCTCACTATATTCACAGATATTTTCTGACTCAAGTAACAATTTTGCAAGGCCGGTCATTTTGTCTCAAGCTTGCACATAGTTTTGTGTACCTATTAGCTCATATGCGTCGGCATTTCTTTCAAATATCTCAAACCACTTTCTTATGAGCATCGATTTGCCATCGCAATCGCATACTATTTTTTCAAAATTTTCCATTGACATGTTTGTTGTACCCACTTTTTCTTTTTCTCTTCGCTCATCCACTTCTATTTTGAGCGACAATAGTTGTATTAACTGCTGCAATCTCTCTTCGATGTCAGTTCTTTGCTCCATTCTCTTATCATCCTCTGACATTGCCATACCACGACTTTTCTCTTCCTCTACTTGCACACTTTGTTTACTTGTGCTCTCTTGTTTCTTTACACTTAAGTGTTTTTACCCTCTTACGTGGGTTTCGGTGTGTGAGTCAACATCATGTAATTTAAAATTTTATTTCTTGGCTTAGGTTGAGCCCCAAATGTAATAAAGTTAATTATATTGTGCATAATTTTGTTTAGAAATATTTGATTTGTTTAAACTATTAATTTCACCATTTTACGAAATATCTTGTAAACCTCCTTCAGTCGGCAAAACCAATCGAGCAAAGGGATCCCAACTCGTTTTAAATGTAATGTTGAATTTTTCGTAGTTTCTATTTTATCGAATAGATTAATAAATTGTGTTGTATATGAAAGTAATAAAACTAATAACAACGCTATTATGTTTAACATGCTCATTAATCACATATGTACTGTGCATTTTAAGTAAACGTGAATTGAAATTTTTTATCATTTTGGCATGTTGCCAACAGCAAAATCGGAATGTGGATGCCAAGTTGTAAAAGAAGAAGAAACGAAACAAAAAAAAAGCGTTTCCGTTGTATTTTTTCTTCCCTCAATTCATTTCTCCGTAAGAAATCAATGGCCATTAAACAAGCCAAAGGCATTTTATATTTAATAGGCTTTAATTAGTAATCTCTTTTGTTGCAAAAATCTGTTATGTAAACGATAAACAGCTGATAAGTGGCAGACACAGAAAACCATAGAATTAATGCACAGTAGAGTTGTCGCGCAAATATTAATAATAAAAAGAATAAAAACTTTAGTATAATGCTTTTATATGCTGACAGCCCTATTCACATTCAGTTGAAGTGGTTTGGTTATTCGATAAAAAAAACTCCGAAAGTTGTGTGGTACCTACAGTTTTGTCGAGAGGAATGCAAAATTCCCTACGCCGAAAACACTAGAGTTTTCTGTAGCACCCCTGATATTCTTGATCAGATCGACGAGACGAGCAACAAAGCAAAAATATTGGGTCATATAAAGTCTCCTTGGTTTTTTGGTACATTTTTTAACAAAAATTTTCTTTATTCAAAATCTATTTCAATCAATTACATATTGGCCATTATTATCTATGAACTTTTGCCATTTTCCGGGTAGCTTTTTAATTCTATCGGTGTAGAACTTCTGTGGTGTATCAGCGAAAAACTTGGCCAAATGATTTTCATTGGGCCTTCGGCCGGCCAATTTTTTACCATTAAGAGAGTTTGCAGAGACCGAAACAAATGGTAGTCAAAGGGTGCAAGGTCGGGGCTATACGGTGGACACCAAAACTTCCCAAACAAACTCCGTCAATTTGTTTCGGGTCATCGAAGATGTGTCTAGCATTGTCATGATGAAAGACAACTCCCTTTCTGGGGGCTAATTCTGGTCGCTTTTTCTTGATTGCTTCATTCAAACGGTCACGTTGTGCATAGTAGAGGACCGAATTGACCGTTTCGCCACGTTCTAGCAGCTCATAATAAACAATTCCCTTCCAATCCCACCAAACACTCAACATAACCTTGTTGCCGTCAATCCAGGCTTTGAAGTCGTTTGTGGAAGGTCACCGGCCTTTGACCATGATCGCTTGCGTTGGATATTCTCGTATTTAATCCACTTTTCATCGCCGGTAATGTGTCGCTACAAAAATGGTTCCATTTCGTTACGTTTCAGCAGCGTTTCACTGATGTTTATTGGGTCTGGGTCAATTAAATTTCTTTGAGTTAATTCATGTGGCACATAAACATCAAACTTTTTTGACTAGCCTGCTCAAAGAAGATGATTCTAAACAGTCATATGGTTGATGTTTAGTGCCTCCGCTACAGCTGCCTCCTGACAGCTTCCATGCCGTTCTTGCTCCATCACTTGCAAAATTTCATCGACTTTTTCAGTGACAGGCCGACCAGTGCGAGGTGCATCTTTAACATCGAAATTTCCAGAATGGAATTGTGCAAACCACTCCTGGGTCCGGCGTTCGCTCATAGCATTCTCACCGTAAACTGCACAAATTTTTCGGCATGTCCCTTAGTTTTTATGTATCAGCTCTAGTTTTTGAGTTACAGCAATTTCTTTCTTTCTTACCTTCACATAAAGTTTATTAACATTATGACACTATTAATAATGATGTTTATGTCAGGGTTGCAAACCGGTTCTGAAACGAACCGGTTTTTGAACCGTCCCGTCGGGTTTTGTGCACTTCGAACCGAACCGAACCGTTTTCATCTTAAAAAGACAGAACCGAACCGAAAACCAGTCCAAAAAATGGTTCGGTTTGGTTCATGCTAAAAATGCAATTCTTATGATAAATCTACTAAAATTTATTTTATTTGACTTAAGGGCAAATGTAGATGACGACTTTTTAGAACACATTCTTTTATTTAATTTGAATACTGAATAACCAAATGCTTCTTGAAATAATAATTTTCGTAAAAGAAAAGTTTTGATACATAACACAGGCCAACAACGTTTTGTTCTAGGAAAGTGTAGGGTCATTTTCGAAGTAATTTTTTGTGTAGAATCCGAATCCGGGGTTTAAATTGCTCTTTCACGTCAGGATTTTGAGATATCCTAACCTAAAAGTGCAAAAAACGCTGTTTTTGCCCATTTTTGAGGTTATGTAGCTACGAAGATTTTGCTCTTCATAAAAAAGTAGACGTGGTATTTTAAAGTATAAGGTTTCCTCTTTTAAATGCCGTTGAGTTTGCTTTAATATCTTTATTTTTCACTGAAATATCGCATTTTGAAGTTTCCATGTTTGTGAATTTTTCGATATCCGAAAATCCATTGAGATAACATGAGACGTGATACGGTCGATTACATACTCGCACAAAAAAAATATCAAAAAGATATTTAAGCAAACTCAACGGCATTTAAAAGAGGAAGACTTATACTTTAAAATACCACGTCTATTTTTTTATGAAGAGCAAAATCTTTGTAGCTACATAACCTCAAAAATGGGCAAAAACAGCGTTTTTTGCACTTTTAGGTTAGGATATCTCAAAATCCTGACGTGATAGAGCAATTTAAACCCCGGATTCGGATTCTACGCAAAAAACTACTTCGGAAATGACACTACACTTTTATAGAACATTCCGAACCCATTTTTTTGCGGACCTGTGTAATTAATGTAGACACAGTGCAAAAATATTTAACTATTCGAACCGAACCGAACCGCGGTCTAGAGGTAGCTATGAACCAGATCTTGCACCGGTACAAATTTCCTCAGTGCTTCGAACCACTGAACCGAACCACACCTATTTTTGAAGCGGTGTGCAACCCTGGTTTATGTTATTATAAATCTTAAACATTAAATTCATATAAAGAAATATCAACAAATTCATAATAATTTAGTTCAATAATAAAAAAGTAATGAGTTCACTAGTACATCACAAAATTGTCTTCTTAGTGAGGCTAAGAACTATACTTGAATAAATGCTACTTAACTTTCAAAATTTGGGCTGTAGTATGAGCATAAAAAATGCACCTGTATTATATAGACCACTTTTAAGACAACCTTTGGTACCCATACAAACCCTCTTTTAAATTATTGTTCTTATTAGAAAAAGTTTTTTTTTTTTTGACGTATCGAACTGAAATTTGGACACCATGTAAATTTCATGATCCTACGATTACCAGGAGGGGTATCTCCCATACTAACCCCCACTTCAATTAATGTTCTTATTAGAAAAAGTTTTTTGTTTTTTGACTTATTGAACTGAAATTTGGACACAAGAAGTTTCTGTTCCATATCCATCAGCCATGTAAATTGTAATGGAGTACTTCCATACAAACTCACATTAAATGACAAACTTATAAAGAATATAAGTACAATAAAAATACAATGCCACTTAAACTGTGTTCTTTGTTTATACTCAAACTGTAACAGAGAGAATATAGTGATGCTAAGAAAGGAAGGTTGGATGCAACCCGGAGGAGCGTGAAGAGTATTACATCTTTGGCATAGCCAATGATAGCCTACTTTCTGGTTTTATCCTTAAAGTACAGTTCATTAAGCTATTTTTAGAAAAAAAAAGTAAGACAAAATCGATATATATATATTTTATTTTTAATTTCTTACACGAAGTATGTTATTTTTTTTTAAACTAAAATAGTATTAACGTTAAAGACTTTTATTATTAAACTAAATTATTATGAATTTAAATGTTTATGATTTTCAATAACATAAACAACATTAGTAGTAGTGTCATAATGTAAACAAACCATAGTTGGCAAATAACTGTTTCCATCTAATTCCAACTTATTTTTCATATTTTTCGGTGTGTCGTCACCCATCACCTATTGCGATAAAAAAGTATGGGGCTCAAAATAACAGTTAAAAACTAACCTTTTGCTCAATCTCACACAAAATACATGGCAATGAGAGCCCGAAAAAATGAAGGTGCAAGCGAAAAGGGCTGTTTTTGTTGTTGTACGACGTGAGTTTACTGTGTCGAAGAGAGGAAGGAAGGGGGGAACAATAAAAGATAATGTAGATAAGAAAGAATAAAAATGAGTAAACAGTACAATAAAATAAAACTTTTTTGGTTTTCCAAAAATATTTGAGAAAATTCGAAATCACTGATTCCGGATCTGTACTCAGTTTTTACTATTAAGCTACACGAATGAAGTAGCTGTATCTAAAAAACTAGAGCTGCTAGAAAAAAACTAAATATATTTGAAATTAGCGTGACAAATTAGCTTAAAATGATTTAAAATATTCCATGCAAAAAAATGATGATGTCCAGTGTTAAGTGATAAGTGTCCAGCGAAAAGGTCTCTATTTGTTGTTGTGTGACGTGAGTATACTTAGTCAAATTGAGAGAGAGAGAGAGCGAGAGTGTGTGAGAGAGGGAGCGAGAGAGAGCGAGATGTGTCAGAGAAGGAGCGGGAGAGAGAGCGAGATGTGTGAGAGAGGGAGCGAGAGAGAGAGCGAGATGTGTGAGAGAGGGAGCGAGAGAGAGAGTCGAATAGAAAACAAAGCAGATACCTAGCGAGCATTTTGTGAAACTTATAATAATAATATACATAATAAAGGTCTGCATGATGGCAAAAAAACTACATTCGAATCAACAATGTTCAATATAAACTGAGTGAAATAGAATGCGACGCCGAAAGAATTCGAGTGAATTTGTGCACTGACGTCAGACTCAGTCGCACAACATTCACACAAAGAGGCATAAATTGAATAAGTGAGAATGAGAGGTTGTTTTCGAATTAATTCGAATGCCTTCATTTTTTTGCATAAGAACAAAGGGCTGTTGTTGTTTTGCTGTGAGTAAAGAAAAGAAGAAAGAAAACAACAAAAACAACTTATGTAGTACGCATATACATACACACAACCACTTAAATACGTCTGCGTCTTATTCTCCGCTCATTTCTTTGTACGATCGCGCGCTTCACTCAAATCAAACGAAAATTCGAATTAATTCGGATGTGGATGTTCGGCTTTCTAACACATTTCACAGAATGCAGACGGCTTTCGAACTCAAAACACAGTCGCATGCATATTCATTCATTTCGTGTCTCGCTCTCACTCAATTCAATTCAATTCGAGTTCGTTCTTTGGACTTTTGTTGTGAGCGAAGTCACGCAGCTGTCTACGGCAGAAGCAGACACATATGTAAAAGATCATACATAAAATACCTTTTGAATAACTTTTTTCATTAAATCATTTAGTGGTAGGTCCCATAAAAGAAAACATTAAAATAAATGGCGTTGGTTGCACACAAAACCTTAAAAACAAAATTGTAATTAACCACTAAATTATTTCATAGGTACTTCAAAAAAAAAAAAAATTTTTTATTTTGTCGAGCTGTGTAATTATCCAAATTGTGAGTAAATTGGAAACTTTAAAAGCGATTTTCTAGAAATGCTGTTTTTTGAGTTGTGACCCTTTTTTAGTTAGGGTGCGACATGTATGCCGCCGAGTGTACTATAATACACTGCTCAACATGATGAGGAAAATTGATGAAGCCATGTCCGTCAACTAAAATTAAAATCATTTGTTTTCAAATCAATTTGAAAGGACAATTCAATATAAATTAGGGTGTAAAAAGTATGAAGTTTATGTTCTGTCTTGCTTTAGTTTTTTAATTTTAATTGTTGTGTCATGCGTCGTAGTACATGTATATATGTGGGTTAAATCTTTTACATGAAGTATGAATATAAGTATGTATTATTATTTTAATGTTTCGTTTAAAACAAAATTATAGTATAAAGTAAATGCCCTGCTAGGTTATATAATGATTTATATCACAAGAATTAATTTCGATACATCTGTCTGTATATAAGTACTTTCTTATTAAAATTTTTATTTTGAACTAACCGAAAATCTAGAGATATCTTTTATGATCATACTTTTGAGTTGAATATTGTCTGTTTCTACATTTCTTACCTATATGACATGATATGTGTGAGAGCCGCATCCGAAAATAAGGGGGATAAAGAACATTTGAGTTAGAGGACTGTGAAAAGTCTATGCCAAAAAAAGGTCTCCTCTATGGGACGCAACCGCAAGTCAATTGTTGGGTCGATTAACTAGGACAGTTAAAATGGTGAACCGTATTGTGTGTAGAGCTAGTACATTCTGAATTGCTATTGTTGGCAGAGAGATCTATACATTTGGATTGGAGACCAGCCCGATGATAGCTGAGCTGGAGGACAGTCTTTTGCACAATACTGTCCTGTATTTATTTTCAACTGCCCTCCGATGCAACTTAATATTGGCACATCTCATTCCTTAGTAGATTCTCCTTTTATTTTCCCCAGGATGTTCTTGCTAGGCTATTAACACTTCATTCCTCGTTTTGGAGTTGTTGTGTTAACTGCAAGGGGGCTGTAGCATATACAACTGACAGGATATTGATTTGGTCGATGAAAGCTGAAGGGTACGGCTAAAAATTAATTCAGTGACTTTGTGGTATATTAAGCTTTGACCACATACCTCTGAGCTCAACAAATATCTTTCTACTATTCAGGTAGTTTATCCTGCGTATGGAGTTTGCTTTGAATAGATCTTACAGTAATAGTGGAAGATCAACAGTGTCGATGTCTTTTGGTTTTTTCTTTGGTTTAATTCGTGCCATGGTAGTACCTTCGTTCAATAAATGGAACCAAAGTTCATGGTGTGCATTCAAATCACCCTTGTAGCCTGGGTCACAGCTGTTTACCAGACGTATATAAACATTCATCAACTCAATTTTATCCAGTTATTGTGTTTGCAAGAAGGGTAAGAAGGTAGTAGATTCATAGTAAACAATGAAAGCTAGGCTTTCCCCAAGATCCTGAAGGGGTCAAACAGCTGAGACAGCGCTATGCTCCGAGCAAGTATTGGTAGATTTTGAGTCGAAGGGGGTAATGATGACAATGTTCGGTTGGCAAGTGAAGAGACAATGACAGGACAGAAAAAGGCGCAGCGGTCTCTATTTTTTTCGGAATCTAAAACCAATACTACTATACCTTAACTGACAGAAATTTGTGAAAAAAATCGCACTCAACATTGACAATATTGCGTTGTACT
Organism: Amiota communis; assembly: GCA_037043315.1. Lineage (NCBI taxonomy): Eukaryota > Metazoa > Arthropoda > Insecta > Diptera > Drosophilidae > Amiota > Amiota communis. Next base: position 46,194 of record JBAMAV010001552.1, on the reverse strand, counting down.
GTATTACCTCTGAAAATACATGGTCCCTATTAGACGCAGGTTTGCAAGTCATTATTAAGCTACTAAATGATTTTAGGCTCACTTGCTTTTATATAATCTAAACTGATAAAATGGTATAATAGTTTATAAGTACAAACAATTTTGTGTTATTTTTGCCATTGTGATTTTTTTTGTTTTGTAAAAATAAAATCTTGTTGTATGTTTGATATTGAACTCTCTAGTTTATCCAGTATCAACCGGTGAAATACGAACTGTTTCCACTGTCGCCTGTATCACGTCATCGTCTGACATTGGTGCAACGAAAAACTCTTGTTTTGGATCTAGATGAGACATTAATACATTCACATCATAATGCAATGCCAAGGAATACCGTTAAACCAGGAACTCCACATGATTTTACAGTTAAAGTGACCATTGATCGTCATCCAGTGCGTTTCTTTGTGCATAAACGACCTCATGTTGATTATTTTCTGAATGTAGTAAGTTTTATGAAGATTATATACAAAATATTTGTTTCATTTTAATAACATCAGGTCTCACAATGGTATGATCTGGTTGTATTTACCGCTAGCATGGAGATCTATGGCGCTGCAGTTGCTGATAAGTTAGACAATGGGCGACAAATATTAAGACGTCGATATTATCGACAACATTGTACGCCAGATTTTGGCTCGTATACCAAAGATTTATCTGCAATATGTAATGACTTGAATAGAGTAAGTGTTAAATTCAATTATTAATACTTAGCTTATAATCACCTTCAAAAAAAAATATTGGAGGTGCTATAATGCGAACAAGATATTAATCAGAGAATCGTCGATCTTATTAATCCATTCTGACAATCCATTTTTCGTTTAAAATTATGTTCCTCTTTTTTTGAGAGTTCACATTTGTATTACACAGATATGTACTTATATATGTAGATTTTTGAAAAAATTAAAATATGTGTGTTCCTTTTTCTTGTATGGTTTATAATTTATATTGTGTTAAAGAAAATTATTGGATAGGTGCAAATAGTTTTTAGGTGATTTTCAGAAACCTTTATTGTAAGTGGTGAAAGTTAATCAAGTTTGCATTGGCCATTTTGTACCTCACCATTGATCATATGCTTCAAAAATGTATCGATTTTCTCACGATAAAATGTTTAATTGTAGACTTTCTTTAGCTGCATTATATGTTTTTATTTAACTAATGCTACACCCATATATAGAAATTTTTTACGAAGCCGAGCAATTTGAGTAGTAACTCCAAACGAGCAGCGAGCCTAAATTCTGATGTCATGCTCTGATATATCTAAGCGGGCATAATCGCCAAAATTGTATTTTGTGCAATGCACGATACCAGATCCGAATTGCATTACAGCAATCTTATCCAATGTTTCGTCAGAAACGTAAAACACAACAACAAATTTAATTAAGCAATGCTAGAACAAGCAAGTAGCGCAAAAACAGCAACAATGGTAACAGTAATAAAATGCTGATGAAACTAAGCCAACTACTAAATATGCGAAACATCCCTCCATAGATATTCGAGAAGAAAGCTCGAATAAGCTTTTCGACAGTTTGTTTCGGGAACAACAATTTCCATATTGTCTCTCTTACCAAGGGTAATTTTAAAGAAATGTGCAGATCTACTCGGAATCAAACTACGGTGCCTTAACTAAGTTTCTAATTTGGTTTAAACGCAATTACTACACATATCAGCTTAAAAGTAGCAGTGGTAACTAAAGGTATTGAAATCGTTGTGACAGTGGAAGAAAAGCTTAAAAATCCTGTTTAATGCACAAATTGCCAGAAATTTTGGTCAGACTAATGCCGTGTTACAGCAAGCAAAAAAAACATTTTTTTTTATATTATTTGAATGTTATGTCCAAGCAACCGAGTCGGTTTTTATACATTTGTATCATCTTAAGGAAATTTACATAGACTTAGATAAACATGACATCTAAAAAATATTACGATCTTCTATTAAGGCGATCGTTGTGGTGAAGTCTTTTCAAACGACGGCGGGTTGTGTTGTGTTTAAGACATCTTGCCAAAAGATTGGGGTGCTTTAGCAAACGATCATTGTATCGGCTGCTGAAAAAATTTATTTCCTCAATCCCCGTAGACATCTTAAGGTCACGGTGTAGTGTGGTGTTCCTAACATACCATGGTGCACCAGTTATGTGTCGTAGGGCTTTGTTTTGAGTTACTTGCAACTTTTTGATGATATATGGTGCATATTTGAATGCCGTATCACCAAACTGGGGCCACAACTTGTTTATAAATCGTCAACTTGTTGTTTAGTGACAGTTTACTATTAGCTCGTAGTAGCCAGTCCCATTTCTTCATCTTTTTGACAAAATGAGTGCGCCAAGGCGCTTATTCAGGATCAGACCAAGGTATCGAATATGATCCACCTGAGGAATGATTCTAGTCATACGAAATAACTGGATAAGCGCCACGCCTGAATGTGTACGTGCAGTTAGCGGATTTAAGGGGATTTATACCAATGTTTCATCGCTTGGCGCATGTTTCAAACCGCTGTAAATAGCTTTGCGTAATTTCCGCTGTTTCAATAGGGGAAGTTGAGTTCGCGAGTATGGCGGTGTCATCTGCATAAGTTGTAAAGAACTGGCGCAAGAACGCTGCCTGGGGTACACCAGTCTTGATGCGCTTTATGCCAGAGTCCCCATCAGGAACTCTTACGAGGATAGCTCTATCCGTCAAGTAGCTCTTGAGCAGGAGATATTGCTTACCTGGAAGAAGCCTTATCAGTTTGTGCAGAAGTCCCTCTATCCATAATCGGTCGAAGGTTTGCTTGACGAACACACAAAGAACGCACATAGAATGTGGTGGACAACTCTATGAAATGGTTTTGGTGTACCATGTTGAGCTCTTAAGCCAAACTGATGGCTCGGGATGGCATTCTGGACGCCCCCACAAAAACCGTTTACAGTGCGGTTTTGCTTAAAAAGAAAACAGCTGTTGTAACCGCAATGGTGTTGTAGCATGTACAACGAAACCAAGGGAGCTGCTGCCCTCGCGGCAGGGGTGAGTGGTCCTTTGCCGACTGATGTCGTCAGTGATGCCGGGACGAATAACCGACCACTCAGGGGAACTAACAAAAACAGCTGTTGTTTATTTTGGTTGTACACAGACGTGGAACGTTATTGTAAATAAAATAATGAAACATGACCAAAGATAGTAGAGAATGGTCGAAATGTTGGTAACAATGCGTAAAAAGTTGGCAACAGTTCTGAATATTTGCCAGCCCTCGTTGCTTAAATCACAGCTGTCGCTTCTTCAGCAGTCAAACAAACAGCTTTAAATTCATCAAAGAAACTCTGAAATTGTGTCATTTGCCTGTTGTTGTAGAGTTTAAGTGGTTTGTGTGACTGCATAAATAGAAAATCTGCTTTTTTCGCACTGTAATAATAGCCTTTCTTAAAACTGAAAAATTGTGAAAAATGTACCTCATATAAAAAATTATATGTGCATGACTTTCTATGGTATTCCTGCCCAAAATTATTTTTTTTTTGGTACATTTTTTTTTATAAATATTTTATTTATAATAACGGTAACGTGACGTAGTAAAGATTTAATTCATTTGTCCTTAACTTTAAACAAAAACTTAAAAAAAAAATAATTCTTCATAGTAATTAATTATACAAGGTGGCGCAAAAGAAATCACCCTATTGGAAGATGCTCTCATTTTTGCAAATGGCCGCCAATGTCAAATCTGTTTTGACATTTGTAGACTAGACAGATACAGAACACAAGTGAATAAGCCATGGAGCGATACACTCCCCAAGAACGCGGAATAATTGTGTCTATTTTTTTGCGTAACAATTCGTCCGTTGTGTTGGCGCAGCGTGAATTCCGTCGCCGATTTCCCCGCCGTCCGACACCGACTGCGCAAACACTGCGCCGTTTAGCCACTAACCTTGAAGAGTATGGGACCACACGAGACGTTGCCAAGAGTGGCCGGCCCCGGAGCGCCCGTTCTGCCGTGAATATCGCCGCTGTAGCCGAGGACGTCGAAATGAGCCCCGAAACATCGACCAGACGACGTGCCACGCAATTGGGCCTCAGCCGGCGGTCCCTGCAACGAATTTTGGTGACAGATTTGAACATGTTCCCCTACAAAGTTCAGTCCGTGCATCAGCTGCTGCCTGCCGACCGCCAAACGCGCGTAACTTATGCCCAAGCTATCCTCAATCTCGACACCGAAGTGGACGATTTTTCGACCAAAATCATAATGAGCGATGAGGCTCATTTTCACCTCAGCGGGTACGTGAACAAGCAAAATTATCGCTTCTGGGGAACCGAAAATCCGCGAGTGATGCACGAGGAGCCATTACATCCGCTCAAAGTGACTGCGTGGTGCGCTGTTCACGCTGGAGGAGTCATCGGGCCATTTTTTTTTCGAGAACGCCGCGGGTCAAACGACAACAGTGGACGGTGCGCGCTATAGGGCAATGTTGACCGAGTTTTTTCTGCCCGAACTGGACGAATTAGGACTGGTGGACATGTGGTTCCAACAGGACGGAGCAACAGCACACACTGCACGAGCCACAACCGACATTCTGAAGGACGCGTTTCCGGGTCGCTTAATTTCGCGTTTTGGCGATTTGCACTGGCCCGCCAGATCGCCTGATTTAACGGTCCCGGACTTCTTTTTATGGGGTTTTTTGAAGTCCCGTGTTTACATCAACAAGCCTGAGACCTTGGAAGCCCTCAAGGAAAATATCCGACACGAATGCGAGAATTTATCGCCCGAAACGCTCGCCGAAGTGATGGAAAATGCCATAAAACGAGCCCGTATGGCAATCAATTGTGACGGCGCCCATTTGTCCGATATCATCTTCTCGACTTAACACAATTAATTCCAAAGGTCTAAATAAATATAATCAAAAAACAGAATCGAAGTTTTTCATTTAGAAAAAAAATAAGAGCCAAACAACATCGGATGACTTCTTTTGCGCCACCTTGTACATATGTGCATAGCTTCAATATTCATAGTATTCGTTTGTTTTTTTTTTTTAGTAAAAATGATAAGATTAAAAAATAAAAAGTATTTTAGTAATTTATAGGTTGTTCTTTATTCAAAACAAGTCGGAATGGCATTGAATTGATTTAAGGGTGGTTGGACTGATGTTTCGCCATTCTTGGCCTATTGCCATCTTCAACTCCTTCGCCGTTTCATACTGCCTTCTATTGCGAAATACTTTACCAGAGAGGATTCCCCAGAGGTCCTCAATGGGATTTAAGTCCGGACTAATTGCTGGCCATTGCAACAGCGGAATATGTTTGGTCGTAAAAAACTGTTTTGTTCGCCGTGCACAATGTATCGGCGCATTATCCTGCTGGAAAGTCCAGTTATCGCCATAAAGTTGGTTGGAAAATTCTATGAGTTCATTGTCTAATAAGTTGTACATTTTAGGATTCATTTTTGTTGAAATATAACATATCGGAGTTTTCCCTTCCTAGCAAAATGCAGCCCAGATCATAACCGATCCTCCACCATGAACACGCCTATGGCAAGTGCACCGTGGATGATCCTAATGTGCCCAATAATTCTTGTAACAGTCAGGACCATCTAGGTTAAACTTTTTTCGTCGTTAAAGATGACGTTGCGCCACTCTAAATCCCAAAATTGGTCCTTCGTTGCAAAAGCAAATCTTGCGTTTATATGACGAAGTGAAAGTTTAGATTTCCGTATCATGGAAGCATGTGTAATCTCAGAATTTTCGCGCAACATTTGTACAATTCTATTTCTCGTTACTGAAAGACCCATTTGACTTTTTATTTGGCCACTACTCATTCCTCCAGTTACTGCAAGAAGCCGCATTCTCCGTTTGCACCGATCGTCGATATTGGTCTTCCCACTCCGTTTAGTTGTGCTGTAGTTCGTGGGGCATTTGCTATGGTGTTTCTATGGCGATTGAGTTTTTTAGCAATTTCCTTTATTTGGGCCCCTTTTCCGGCCATTCCCAGTATAAGTCCTTGGTCATGTTTGGAAAAGCTCTTTCCTCGAGGCATTTTTAATATATAATTCAAGGAAGTTAAATTAACTTCATTTTTTTAAAAATAAAAACCCTTTACCTTCTATTTGGCACCAATTTTTTGCGATTTGAACACTTCAAATGATCACTTTAGCAACCAACAGTCAACTAAATACGCTATGCAAATATAAGAATTTACTACTGATCGCCATATGCACCAGCACATTTTTTGAGTAACGGGACATTACACGGTACTTTGCATATACGCTCAGACATGTAAACAACAAGAACGAATAGCGAAAACAAAATAGCAAACAAAAAACCAGAAAGAAGGTTATCATTGGCTATGCCAAAGATGTAATACTCTTCACGCTCCTCCGGGTTGCATCCAACCTTCCTTTCTTAGCATCACTATATTCACTCTTTTACAGTTTAGTATCAACAAAGAACACATTTTGAGTATCAACAAAGAACACAGTTTGAGTGGCATTGTATTTTTATTGTACTTATACTCCATAAGTTTGTCATTCAATGTGAGTTTGTATGGGAGGTACCCCTGCTGGTAACCCTAGGATCATAAAATTTACATGGCTGATGGATATGGAACAGAAACTTATTGTGTCAAAAAATTTCATCAAAAATAAAAGCAGAAAACGGTGTAGCAGCCAGTGTTTCTACAGTACGCAGAGAAATAAATGCTTCCGCACATCGTCCAACGTTGACTAAGCCTCCTCGAAGTGCACGACTGGTTTTTGTGCATGACAAAAAGTCTTGGACTTCCCAATGGAAATAAGTGGTTTTTCTAAATAAAAAAAAATCATTCTTCATGGCCCGGATGGATACAATTACTATTTCCATGATTTAATACTGGATTCACACCGAGGATGATGCAAATCAATGTTGATTTATCTACTGATACGTATCAGATTCGACAACAACCACAAGGAAAATGACGTTATTAGGGGTTGTTGTTGTAGAATGTGATGGGGATCAATAGTCACATCAAATTTCAGTTCGAAACGTCAAAAAACAAAAAACTTTTTCTAATAAGAACATTAATTTCAAGGGGGGTTTGTATGGGAGATACCCCCTTGTGGTTCGATTTGGCTGATTCCTACAAATGTATACTTCATGACAAACTTATAATACTATTCACTCCCGTGAAGAAATATTTATAAGAGCTATTGGAGCGACGAACCACTTTTGGCACTGTAATTTTTTCTTTCTCTTTTCTCTTTTTTTTTGAAACAATAAAGCAAAATTTGCAGAATGTGATCCCAAAGTTCTCCATGTTCAGGCCCTAATTGCAAACTTGGAACCAGACCGAATTGTGTACTTTTACCTTAAGGTGCCAGCTAGAAAACAAGTTAACATCAAATTAAAGATTAGAAATTATAAAATGTGTGGCATCAAATATGTGCAGTATTATTTTCTATTGGGGAAATTTTTAATTTATTGTTTATTATATATGTATTTGCTAATGTCGTCAGACGACAACCAGTGAATTTTATCTTAAGTTATAAGTCACTTAAACAAGTCTGGATGAGTTAATCAGTCATTCGGAAAAATGTTTACCTGCTATTGATTGTCAGGTGGTTGACATGGGCATCCAACCTATTGTTGTTGTTGTTGTAACAGCAAGGGGGCTGTAAATAGAAGTACGCATGTAAAAGGATAAGGAAATGTAAAAAGGAAACGGAGAATTAGCAGCAAAAGTTAAATGGGATAAAAATGGAAAACCAAGAATAAAATTAATTAAATTACAATTCCGTTAAAATTATATTAGTCAAGTAAGAATAAATATGGGTAGAGTTCTGGTCTATGTGTCAACTCCTAAAAAGGAAGCCACCTAAATCGGTTGAAGCCATAAGTCAATTGGAGTCAGCTGGGTCGGTTTTTTGGGACAGTTAAAAATGTGAACTGTGTTGTGAGGAGAACCACCACACTGAGGACTGCAATCATTATCTGAAAGGACAATACGTTCCCTATAGCACTGGAGGATAAGAGACCAACCCGACCTTAACTGCGCTACGGTGGTCCGAGTGATACGAGGAAGTAACCTCTCGCTATCATCAATAGGTGGAAGACGGCCTCCTAACACAACATTGTTCTGGTGTGCCTCAATAGCATTTTCAACTGCCCTCCGATGTAATTCATCACGACCAGATTAAGAGTAAGGGGGAATAACGCCCGTAATAATGCTATAGTTGTTATGCGCACTCATATGTGAAGCGAACAAAAACTGCTTAGAAAGTAGTTCACTATGTTGGCGAATTGAGAATGCTTTTGCTTCCTGGTGGAGATGGTCAATACTGGCCATCGGGAAGCAACCGGTCACTGTTTTCAGGGCGTTATTTTGACTGACTTGCAGGTGTCTCCATTGAGTATCACTGAGGAAAGGAGTCCAAACAGGAGCAGAACGTACTATAGCTTTATATGTGGTGTTCAGAACCTCCTTCTCCTGACCCCAGGAAGTTCCTGTTAGGGCCTTAAGCACTTTATTCCTCTTCATCACACGATTGAAGATGTTCATTGTGTGTGTGGAAAAGTGAGCAAGCTGTCAAATGTAACACCAAGAATCTTCGGGTGGGGTGATTTGGCAGTGTTTAAATTGCTTCATTCGAAGTAGCAAAAGTTGTAAAATTTGAACTTTTCACAACTTCGACTGTTTTCAACTTTTCAATGTGAACTATTGCTTCTGCTTGTGCTTCTGAAAAAAAAACGAAAGTCGCAATCAAAGCAACAGAAAAAAATGATCTCTGACGAAAATCAAAGCAACAGCAGCACTCAACGTTTTATAAATTTTGATTTTGATTAACTTCTGCTTTTCGTTATTGGCATAAGTCAAACAAGCAGCAAGTGATCTGATTTTGCAAGTCGACGGCAGTCTCTGTGTCATTGATTCTGTAATTTTTGATTTTGTCTTGCTTTTGCTTTTGGTTACTGACATAAGTCGAAGCAGCAGCAAGTGATCTGATTTTGCAAGTCGACGGCAGTCGTGGTCGTCGATTTTCTGATTTTTGATTTTGCCTTGCTTCTGCTTTTGGTCACTGACATAATTCGAAGCAGCAGCAAGTGATCTGATTTTGCAAGTCGACGAAAGAAAAGAAATAGGTCTGTAAGAACTACCTAAATCAGCATCATTCTCCGGTATCAGGAGCCAACATATTGTAATGTTTTTTTTTTTTTTTTTTAATTCGGAAGGAAAGTATCGAAAGTCTGCTCGGTCTACAACCGAAGTGCAGGACTTTAACCGCGCTAAAAACTCCCGCCCCATGTCCTATCGTCCTCCCGGAACTGCCATTAGATACTACGTCGGAAGGAAGGTGTGAGCATTGCTGCTCAAAAGTCAGTCAGTCTAGTTTAGTAGGTCACCTATTGTGTTGTTGACGTACATGTGGTCGTGACTAAGCCTCAGAATTCTACGTTCACCGATCCCCGTCTCGTACAAGAGCTAAACGAACAGCTTGTGACCATTCAGCTGCTCTTTTGCGTTCAACCATTCTGAGAGAGCAAATTATTGTGACCATGGCTATCTTCACAGCTTCCCTGTTTGCAGGTGACTCACACATTCGCGGCACGAAGTTTTCTACTGTGCTTGGCTCACCAAAACATTCCCCCCATTCGCAGCCTCTCGTCATCAAAACAGAGGCAATGGAACAGGACGTGGAGGGCATCTCCGGCGATGCCGTCGCATACAGGACAGATGGGGTCCTCATAGAGGATAATGGAGCTCACAACCTTGGCTAGCAGTTTTCGCCTGCTTGCTCGCGGTCCACCTATGTTTGCCATCATGCTGCTTTGTCACTTATGGTGACTTAGTGCTCTTTGAAGGACAGTCGGGTGTCAATAAGCACTACGAGATACTTTATGAATGGCTGGGAGGTTATGAGGCAGTCACCAACCCGAAAAGTAAATGACTCGCGCACTTTCCGGGTGGACAGAACCGCTTCAGTTTTCTCAACTGCCAATTCCAGGTGTGCGCGCCTAAGCCAGCTCATAACTCCGACCGTAGCTACGCTGCACGGAGCTTGTATCCGTTCAATCATTTTACCTACGACCACCAAAGCGATGTCGCCAGCATAGCCAATGAAGGTTGGGTCAGTGGGGAGACTCATGCTGAGAATGCCGTCATACATTATATTCCACAGAGTGGGGCCTAGAACAGATCCTTGTGGTACGCCCTTTGTGACTGTACTCTTTTTGTCCGTCTTCGGTATCATACAGTAGTACTCAGTCTGCAAAGTAATTTTCTATTACCCGCATCAGGTACCCTGGTGTGTCCCGCATGCGAAGTGCTTCCATGATCCGCGGCTAGCTGACCATGTTAAAGGCAATTTTTGCATCCATTGTCACTACAACCCAGTACTCCTTGTCGTTTACCTGCCATCGAGTTTCACTCGTTGCCCTACGCGCAGTATCCATTACTGCTTGGATTGCATCCACTGTGGATTTTCCAGGACGAAATCTAAACTGGGCATTGGATAAAGCGTTCGGTCAATCCAAGGTTTTCTGTAGGCGGCCGAATATGATGCTCTCAAGCATCTTGCCCTGTGATCTGGTTGCTTTTTGGCTTTAAGCAACAGGACTGACCTCTGTCTTTTCCATATGGTTGGGAAAACTCCTTCGGAGAGGCACGTAGAGTACATTTTTGCAAGGATTATAACATCTGCTCGCACGGCGGCCTTTGGAGCCACTTTGGGGATACCACATCAGGCCCTGCACTCCCCGTTGCATGGTTACCACTGCATAGCGCACATTTTGGATCGCTCTTGCAAGTTGCTGCCTTATGACCTTCTTGCCTGCATCTCCTACAGAGGTTGCTGCAGTCTGTCATTTCCTTGCAATTTTGCGCTTGGTGATTGTAACCTCAGCACTTGTAGTGGCTTTATAGTGGCTCGTATCATGAAGATTCGCTATTGTGCTTTACAGTGCTATTTTAACATCACGAACAGCTGTTTTTTGTTTTGATTATGTGTGGCGCGCAACAAGAATGGAAGAAGAAGGCACCTGGAAATCACAAAAAACGACGAAATTATCAAAATGCTGCCAACTTACGTGGAAAATTGCCCAACACTGTTAAGACTGACCATCCGAAAAAACCGAATCTAAGCACATCAATTTGAGATTAGCATCTTTCAATCGAATCACATCTACAATTTTGTCATTTTCCCTGTTGTTGTTGTCAAATGGAACTCGAATCAATAGTCGCATCTTCATAGATTCGAATCTTAGCTGACTGTAAAGCCACTATTGTAGTACCTGGTTGTTCGGCGCTGTCGTGAATTCTGTAGGATACCCATCCTATGCGGACCTATTGTGCACTCAGCACCTTGTTGGCATCCGCTTCAGGCAACACAATATAAGCTGGCAGTGTGCCCCGGCGTACCATCCCCATATTTCGGACTGATGACTCATCCGGGCGACGTATTTCACACTGCGTGTGAAGGGCATCACACACTTCCTTCGTGGTGTTCCTCGACTGCAGTCTGGAACTGCGATGTGCTCTGCGTAAGAGGTATTTACGGCTACCGAAATGATGAGGGCATCCGGCTTCAATCTGATGCCCTTTTCACGTTTTTTCCGGCCAGGAACTTTAGTTCACTCCTTAACTTGTGACAACCTCTTTCCCTCCTGGTTGTTGCTTCTTGTCTTCTTCGGTGTTTTCCATGACGTTGGGGGTGGCTTTAGTGTTGTCTCTGTTGCTGTCTTGGGAGACGCTCTTTGCTCAAGGTTAGCATTTCTGACCTCTTGCATCCGATATTTAGGCGCATCAGTTTGTTTGTCTCTTCGTGGGAGGAGTCTCCAAGTTGCCATCGAGTGCCGTTTTATTTTTCCCGTCTGGTCGTATCCAAGGGGAGGTCGGGGAGGAATTATTTCTCCTTATTACCTCTTTGGCTTTCTCATCCCACTGCTCTATGGCAGAGAGCTCATATAGAGCCTTTATGCTCTCTACCGTATCTCTTAGCTGCTGATTAATGGATCGTCTTGGATTTCTTTCAGTGCACTTTTCTTCCAGCACCCAGCTCAAGCTCCTTATCTTCCCTCCCAGCTGATGAAGGGATGTGAGACCGATTGTTGCTTTTTCCTGTTTGGTGGCACAAGATGGGCTCGCCACCTTTTGACCACCTATACTTGTCGGTGATCGAGGGGTGCTCCTGACGGGTCTGAAAGGGTTGCCCTCCTCTCCTATCTTCTTCCTTCCTTCGTGTTCATTTTGGTTTTATTTCTTGGTGCCTTCCCATATCGTTTTAGAAGCCTACCGACAGGCTGTCTATTACTGCTGACCTTTCAGGTACAGACGCAGACCAAGGAGCCGCCCAATCCGTTCATTATCCGCCACCTGTGACCCCCACTGTAGCTTGAGCTACGCCCAGTGACCTATTGTAGTGTCTGATGTTGTGTCTGACAATCTTATCATTTATGGTTGGGATCTGCAAATCTCGGTGGATTACTGAGTTCCGGACAAATCACTGCGCTTTAAAGTTTTGGTGTACAAGCAATGCCAATTATTTTTGTTTGTTTTTGGCAACCACTAAAGGATTCAATGATAGAGATTATTCAAAAGTTTTTTCGTGTGTATGTATGAAATTTTACATATCGCACCCTAACTACATAAGGTCATTAACTCAAAATTTTCAAATTTTAAGTAAAGATTTTTTTTTTTTTCGACCTTTATTTATTGAATCACTTTGTACACAAAGCCTAACAGTAATGTAGAAATCTTAAAATTATGGATTGTTTGATTTACAAGTTCACTTAGTGGTGAGCTGAAGAAACTTTACAATGTTGCGTGGTCCTCTCAGGTTCATGGGACGGGCAAGTCATTCCGACGTAGGAGCGTGTGGCTGCTCGTTTGTGAGAGTGTACGAGCTAGTGGATTAGGATGTTGCGAGAGTTTGAGTTGATATTTCTGCTTCAGTTGGGCCAGTCCAGTTTTAATTAGACTTTCGAAACATAGACAATGGACCATACTAACAAACCGGAATCCAGTCGAACGAACCTAAGTTCCTTTCCACTGAAAATTGGGTTACACCAGCGAAAACACTCTACATCGAACGACATTTTGCACTACGGATTACCACTAACATATATAAATACAGGTCACAAACACTTTTTTTTATTTAATACGTACCTAGAACTTTCGAAAAATAAATATTAATACAATTCAAAAATGGAAAAAAAGATAATGATTGCCTAAAATCACTTTGCACTGCAAGAAAGCGGGAAAATATTTGATGCATTTGATAAAACATATGCTAACTTTGAAAGCTCACAGCAGGGCGAATATTGAGAGTAAAAGAAAATAAAAATATGCAAAAAATCGGTTGGTTTAGGGTTGGGAAGTGACTGAGCCTTAATATGGCATTATAAATCGCCTCTGCAAGGAATAGACGGATATCCTTGTTCCTTGACTTTGTCATCAGTGTTTTAAGCTCGGGTGTTTTGCATATATAACATCATATTCTTGTATTTTAAAATAGAACCGATCTGTGAAATGAGTTTCAGATACGAAAAGGACATCAATATTATTCGATTTTAGGAATAGTGCAACTGTAGGCCTATTTAAACATAGGCCGTTAGCATTCCAGATGATGGTACGAAGGCTTACTTGCATAAGTTTGCCAACACGCTCAAGAACGTCTGATTAAGCTCTGCTGTAAGTTTCAGTGGCAATTGTCGGTGGGAGCTTCTATACGGACTGGGTTTCCTGGCGAGAGTTGGTGTAGTTCCTGGCCATGTTGGCGTAGTTGTATCCTTCAGTACGTCTGTGTTCAAATTGCATTTAAATTTTTGTGAAGTGAAACTTTTTTAGCGAAGTCCAAAAAAAGCGTTACGGTAATCAAATGTGACGATGCGAGGGAGCGAGAGGGGGGATACACATTGCACTTTGACTTGTTCGTCTGCAGCGTAGAGAAGGTATGTTTATGCATGAGTAGGAGAGAGATAAAAAATGCTTTAGTGATGTGTATTTTTACGAAGAGCGTACGAACAAGTGAATGAAAAACCGACCATCAGCCGAAGATGCTTTTCTCTCTATCTCTCTTCGTGTGTGTCGTCATTGTTGTTGTTGCGTGTGAACATACAACAATTCTCAATTTGCGTTTGTCGAGAAGGGAAGTGCGGGTTGTTGCTGTTTGGTTTTGTGCACAACTTATTAACAACAACACACCCGCAATTACTCTTCAATCATACTTATGTGCTCATGGAGTGAGCGAATTTTTTTATGGTTTTTTTTTTGAGTGTGCCGTACACGACTTCGATCTCGCATATTAATTTGTGTGCATGTCGCTGAGGCTTTGCTGTTTATGTCATTTAAATCAATACGTTATTTAACCCAATCATTTAAATAATGGATTATATAATGAAATAAATGAATAATATTATAGAACACAACTCTGGTAATTGTTTTAAAACTAAAAACTAAAACTTGAGTCCTAACATTTTGTGCTGCAGTTTCACTTCAATAGTGTGCTTACACATTCCTTTTAAGGGTTCCGTACCAAAAGGGTGCTAACGGGACTCTATTACTAAACTTCCGCCGTCCGTCCGACTCCGCTGTATCTCATGAACGGTAATAGATCGACTGTTGAAATTTTCACAAAATGTGTATATCTAATTTCATGATAGCAACAAATACTACAACTAAAATAAATATACAAAATTAAAGGGGTCCCCATACAAGAAACGTGTGCTCCAATATACACTGCGCACAGTTTTAGACGCTTTGTTATTTATTTTGCTTCATATTTTGGTAATGTTTTTTTTTTTGGAAGTATGATTATTTCACTTTTGCTTTTGATATTTTTCACAATGTTGATATGCAGTATGAATACCGATTCTACCCTAAACATAAGCCACATCAATCAATAATTTAATATTTGGAGCAGTAAACTTTTTGTCAATATCATAATAAATGCATATTCATTGTGTTTGGAATTTCTTGAGTATTGAGTTTTTGAATACATAATTTATTTTTGTGGCAAAACATCTTGTACGAACCCTCTGTGTGCGAGTCCGACTCACACTTGGCTGTTTTTTTTTTTGTGTTTTTTTTTTTAACGGCAGACCCCTTAACATTTGTGCAATGGATAGTACATTACCAAAATAATTTTAAAAATAAAAAAAGTATATCTTTAGGGTTCTACCGATATTCAAAGATTTCAAAACTTGTTTTTTTTTTTTGGCAATATTTTGCTATCCTTAATTTCGTCTCCTGAACTAAATATAAAAAATATTTATTTTTTGTTCTATTTAGGTGTAATACATACATGACGTTTCAATTTGCATGCAACGCAGGCTTAGGCTTCGAAGACTTCCTTGACATGAAGTGTGTTTTCTTCGTAGCCAAGTAAATTTAATGATAGGGGCATTCACGCAGTTTCGCAAACTTTGTAAATTTTGGCAGACGACGGTTTGGTTTCAGCCGCATATTTAACTCTGGTTATTGATAAAAACAAGATCCACAGAGCTGTATCAGACCCGGTTAGAAGCTTAAAAAATATTGAAAGTATTGTTATAAAAAGCATTTACTTTGATGGACGAAAAGACAAAATTCTGATAAATGATCGTTACCATCACAAAGAAATTTCAGAAGAGCACATCTCAATTTTAGCAGAACTTGGATCAATTTATTTGAGATATACAACGCCAAGTCGTGGCACTGCGAAGGGAATTCTTACTTCGATCACAACTTTATTAGAAGGTCGAGGTTGGAACTTAGATGCCTTGATTTGGGTTGGATGTGACGGAACTGTAACTAACACCGGTTGGAAGGGTGGCGTGATCCAATATTTAGAGGAGTATTTGGAAAGACCGTTACAATGGTGTGTTTGTATGCTTCGTCTTTTATTCATGACGTTAGATGCATTTCGTGTCGAATATTCCGGACCTATTGGTAAGCAATTAGCTGGTTGTGAAAATATAACCACGGTGTCTTTTTGCGCGGTGGTGGTAATTTGTTACCTCTCATCCAAACCCACATTTTAATTAATCTTATTAGAAATTTTTTTTTCATCAACCATGAGAATTTGAAGATCCTAGGGATACCAGGAGGGGTACTTCCCATACAAACCCAAATTAAAAAAAACATACAAAACCGTTTTTGCATCACTAAATAAGTTCCGCGGTTGACACATAATTAGTGCCTTTAAATAAGAACAATTTGATGTTTTAACAACTTATTATATGCCCAAGATTTCCAAGATTTTTATGATCTTTTTTTTCAAAAATAGGAAATAAAGACATGAAAGTGTGGGAAGAAGGTAACATGACCGTTGGGATGCCAATATATGATGGCGGCCTGTTGGATGATACGTTGAGATGAAGTTCATGAGTCGAAATATAAATGCAGCTTTTTTTTTTTAAAGACTAGAAATATACCTTAATAGATTAATTTTACTTGAAATCAGGGTTGCAAACCGGTTCTGAACCATAGCTAAAATTTATTTTATTTGAAGTAAGGGCAAATGTAGATGGCGACCTTTTAGAACACATTATTTTATTTAATTTGAATACCACCACCAAATACTTCTTGAAATAATAATTTTCGTAAAAGAAGTTTTGATACATAATATAGACAAATATATAGAACCATTTGAACCGAACCGAACGTCGGTTTAGAGGTAGCCATGAACCAGTTCTTGCACCGGTACAAGTTTCCCCTAAATGGTTCGAACCACTGAACCGAACCACAACGAGTTTTGAAATGGTTTGCAACCCTGCTTGAAGTCTACGTCGTCATATATTCTTTCGGAGGCATAAAAAGTCACAGCAAGTAGCTTTTCTACTACATCGTACCATGTTCGACTCTAATAGACGATTTAACAATCTGGGAAAATAAATTATTTAATATTTTTTAAAGGAATTTGGAGGGTCAACCTAAAAAATTTAAAAAAAAATAAAAATTTTTTTTATTGATTTATTAAAAGAAAAACAAATTCATTCGGGAGCGCGATATAAATATACAGAATAAACATCACCACATTAAACGTTTTGTTATCACACGGACAACTTTTTAATCTTCTTTATAAAACTTCTGCGAGAAACTTGTCAAGATGCTTTCGATGAGTTTGATGAACAAGGTTTGGACTTCCTGATATTAAGTCTCTACGACAGGTGTTCACGTTAAACAAATTGACTTTCATTATCACCATACACAAGATGCGTATTGTGCGTATATGCGTATGCGTCTAACCAAAGAGGCAAATAATAATTTAGTAGTGTAAGGATCATTAAACTCTTTCGACTAACATTTAATATACCCAAGAACGCCTCTAGCTTTATAAATGATAGAAGAGATATGCATGGCGAAATGCAGCTTAGGGTCCATCAAAACCCCCAATCCTTGAAAAATAATTTGAGAATCTAGGAAAAAAAATGCAGGTTTAATTGCTGATACTTTATTGAAGGATACTTTATCCGTCAAAAAGTTGTTCCCCTAGTTAGAATATATGGTCCCATAACAAAGTAAGGGCAGGTACGCATTTTTTAAAGACTATGTGGAGCCGTTTTTGAGTTATTATTTTTTATCTCTTCCATTCCATTTTTCGCTAAAGTGGCTTTAAGAATATGTATTATTAACAAATTTAAAAAAATATATATATCTACGAGTCATATTAATGGGAAGTGTGCGCCCGCTTTACATAAACCGATTTCTCCTATCGCGGAATCGTTTTTGTTACAATTACAATTAAATCGTTTTCTAAATTTCTGCGATTTCTCTGTTTGTTTTTTTTTTTTTTTTTGGGTCAGTGATGAAAACGTCAACTCGCACAAATAGGATGTTGCAAATGAAATCAAACACATCAAAGCTTCTGTTGTCAATTCTGGATATTCTGACTTTCTTTTTAACCAAAAGGTATCCAAATTGACAGACTTGAATTCCAATGCAACAGATAATTCCAGCACTTGCCTCATCTAAAGCTGCATTTAAAAGCGGATTTAGTATCCACATTTGGCCAGTATTTTCTGATTGTTCTTGCATGGAGAAATACTGACATAATTCATCTTTCAAATTCTGCAATACCATTTCCATTCCAAAGGCATATTCTATGATGTTTATCTCAGACCCCACATCTTCAATAAAAGGCTGAATTGATGAAAATGAATCGAAGTTGCTTTGTTTTATACATAATAACCATAAGTTCATATCTCTTGTAAAACCATGGATTTTGTCCTTAGCGGTAATGACATTTTCATCCTATCCCTGAAGACTTTTATTCATGAAAATTCACGGTTTTTTGGGTCTTTCACGATCACACACGTTCACGCACGAAAATTTTCTTAGTTTTTCATACATGGTAAGGTCGCGCAGTCTGGGCATTTATGTATGTTATTATAGGCTGCGGTGTAATAAATTATTTTTTATGTGTTTATAGATATTCTTTATTTAAATTTAACAGTCATTCTTAAATCACAGTTAATACATAGTAAAAAACTATGGGTTCTATATTTTTTTTTATCAATCGATACCATTTTTATTTTAAGTTAGCCTCACACAATGCAGCTGCAAGTTTTGTTATATTTATGAAATTGAATATTTGTGAGTGACACCGACATGGATACCGCTATGCTGCACAATTATCATAAATGATTTTAATATTTTGCGTGCAGCACCAGTCAGTTATCTGTTATCGAAACAGGTGACTGTCAAAATCATTGCAAATTTTAATTAACAGAGTGAACATTTGCGCGGACAAAACAAAATTTAATGATGATAAGATGATGTCTCTTGATGTTCTGCGAACTGAATTGATTTGTGTTACATTAAATCGTTCCTAACTTAACGTTAGTTAATTGAATATTGATTATTTTATTGGATTTTTGAAATCGTCTGTCGCGGAAAAACTCAGTCCAAAAAAAAATTTGATGTATTTACAATATGTCGTGACGTCGTGAGTTTTCGTGACGTCGTGAATTTTCGTGAAGAAACCCTTTCAGTGTTTCACGCAATTACGGCACTCGTTCACGATCACGAGAATTCACTATTTGGCTTTTTACGATCACGCACGTTCACGCACGATTCAGCATCCACAAACGAAGTGAATTTTTATGTGAGTTATGACAGACTTGCTATCACACGAGTGTGTTGGTATGCGACAAACATCATCAAATCAAAAAAATTTGAAAACCATTAGACGTGTCTGGCATACCCCACATTCACCACGTTTATAAGACGCCCGAAACGGTTTGCACTTAGGTCAGCCTGATTCAGAACAGTTTTTGGTTAGTTATTTGTCTTGCGCTCTTGTTGAAAACGAATATGTATTTTTTAAAGTTCCCATATGCATAAAATATGATGTAGCTCACCTCTTAAAATAAGGTTTCTTTTTAAAATTACATTGTATAAGAAAAATGTTCAATGTATAATGCTTATTTTGATTTTTAATAACATTTTGCAATGATTTTTAAATCTATAATTCACAAAATCATTGAGAATATGATAATAAAGGAAAATAACTGCACAATATGGAAACACTGCACAAACCGACATCTGTCGAACATCTGATTTTCAACACGTCTGTAATAAGCTTTGCATTTATAAGAAAGATTCCAGAAATTAGCGACGGGTTTGAAATTTGCGCTTGTTGAAGTCGCTTCGTGTGTTAAAACCGAACTGAAAATCAATTTATGTATGTGTATTGAGTCAGGCATGTATCATCGTTTCATAGCCGTTTTACGCAATAGATTTGTTTTCCGTTATTTTGCAGTGTACGGTGACCCATACCAGTAGTATTTTATTGTTTTTGAAGGCTAATATTTTCCTGATGAATATATGTACAATAGTATAGTAGTTTTGACTATTTATGTATTCTATTACATGAAATGAGAAGACAAATCTGTAAAAACGGTAAATTTTCCTTGTTGTTTGGATTTTGGACATTTTAATCTGCGTAGGGTATCATTATTTTTTGTTTAAAGCATAACCAAGACAATTTATCTCCGCCAATTTAAGAGTCGACAGGATATGGTTTTTTAGAAACCTCTTACCTGGTAGAACTGCTTTAAGGTTTGAATCAGGGTTGCAAACCACATCAAAAATCGATGTGGTTCGGTTCAGTCGTTCGAAACACTCAGAGGAAACTTGTACCGGTGCAAGAACTGGTTCATGGCTACCTCTAAACTGAGGTTCGGTTCGGTTGAAATGGTTCAATATTTTTGTTTATATTATGTATCAAAACTTTTCTTTTACGAAAATTATTATTTCAAGAAACCTTTGATGATTCCGTACTCCAATTAAATAAAAGAATGTCTTCTAAAAGGTCTTCATCTACATTTGCCCTTAAGTCAAATAAAATAAATTTTTGTAGATTTATCGCAAGAATTGCATTTTTAGCATGAACCGAACCGAACCATTTTTTGGACTGGTTTTCGGTTCGGTTGTTTCTTTTTAAAATAAAAATGGTTCGGTTCATGGTTCGGTTCGAAGCACAAAAAAACGCGACGGTTCGGTTCAGAACCGGTTTGCAACCCTGGTTTGAATGTATGGGCAAACCACAGATTAAAAGTGGCCGTAAGTCTGTTGAGAGTGGCACGTGTATTGGGTGGCCTCCGGGCAAAGAACTAAAAAAGATGGGTGGCATGTGTGAGAAATTCAATCCAATATTGCTCAAGGTAGAACATCGAAGCCACTCAGGACAACTTAGATATAATCACTAATAATGAATATCTACACAAGTTAAGATGCCAAGGTGTCGTCACGTTGTGGCACACCCATTTTTAGTTTTCAAAATTTTCGACCTCATGCCTCTGAACTCAACAAATGTCTTTCATTCCACTTAAAGGATGCAAGACATCCCAACTTTCATTTATGTTTGAAACCCCGTAGTTCTCTCCGTTTCTAATGTCAAAATCATGCTGCACTTGTATTGCAACCTATTTTATTTCCATGAAGAACAGCATTCAACTTCTTATAATGGGGTTTCTTAAAAATTAAAGTTAATAGAGATAATCCTCAAACTTTTCAACTTCTCAAATAAAACATCATCGAGTAAGTATCACTAATTGAACCATCATTATGCGAAAAACTTATTCTGCAAATTATTCGTTTATTAAACTTCTTCTTCTCATTTAAAATAAGTTTTAATAATAAAAACAAGTTATTCACTCTGTAGCGATCCCTATTAACTAACCGGAATGTATTTACATCATACATGAAAAAACATCGGTGTTATCTGGTACCTGTAAAAAATGGCTCCAAATTTAATGAACGTTTTTACCGGGTCCAGATGATGTCCCTAGTGATTAAAAGCTGTGCACAGACGCTTTGCATATACCAGTCTGCAAATTGTTTGATTTATCTCTAAATATCTCTATAATACCTAATATTATAAGCAGTCTAATATTATCCACCTCCAAAAAAAGGCAGTAAAGCTAATATTTCAAATTACCAGGGAATTGCTATACTTTGCGGTATTCCGAAGTTGTTTGAACATATTATCATTGATAGCATGCAGCTTTTAGTTCTTACTTTATTGAGTACCTCACAACACTGAAGCGTTCGTCTACAACCAGCTTATTAGAATTTATTTCGATGGTCAATTGTAGACTTTCACAACAACATCAAATAGATGTCACATATGGTACACTGGTTTTAATAAAGCTTATGACAGCGTCCGCCATTACTTAATTCTAAAAAACTGTATAGACCGGTTTTACGTGTGCGTGTGCAACTTTAATCGTTCATTCTTCTTTGTGCATGCGTGTTTGCTTTTACAATAAGTGCGGTATTACACTTATGTGCGTGCAGACAGAGCTCTCTCTTGAAATTTTCGTTTCATGCACGATGAAGAATTTCAACGAAATGCTTGGATCATGCTCTGCCAATGTTTTTCGTTGTCTTCTTTCGCGTCTTTCGTGTTTGTTCATACATTTTTGGCTTGCGTAGAGTGATGATACATGCAAATGCATTTGAAATGAAAACCAGAATGAAGGCTATGCCAAAGATGTATACTCTTCATGCTCCTCCGAGTTGCATCCAACCTTCCTTTCTTAGCATCACATCAGTTTGAGTGGCAATTTTATTGTACTTTTATTCTAAATAAGTTTCTCATTTAATTTGGGTTTGGGATCAGAAACTTATAGTGTTCAAATTTCAGTTCGATATGTTATAAAACAAAGAACTTCTTCTAATAAGAACATTAATTTAAAGGGGGATTGTATGGGAGGTACGTTCTTGGGGATACCCCGTCTCGAAGGCATCTTGTAAATGACTTCGTGTTATGCTTTATTACAATTTTCAAGGCTCTATTTGGGATGCCATCAAACCCTGGTGCTTTATCATTTCTGAACTGTTCAACGGCTTGAATCACTTCTAAGTCGCTAATTGTTGGCATGTCGTTCACATCCGCATCAGTGAGTAGATTTTTCCTTTCCCGTATTTGTGCAGGAAAAAGCGTTTCTAACACCTTAAGCAGTATTGGACAGGTCGCCGCTTGATCTTTGCCACCTCTGATCTTTGTCATTACTAGCTTGTATGCTTCACCCCAAGGATTTTCATTGGCTTTGTTACAGAGCTCTTTAAAACTGGAAGATTTATTTTTTTTAATTGCTTTTTTAAAATCTCTACGTTTATTGTTAAAAACGTCTCGTAGTCGTGCATTATCCACAGTACCTATGCTCCTCTGGTACCGCCGTCTCGCTTTGTGGCACTCACTTCTCAGTAAGTCAATCTCACTGTTCCACCAATGTACTGACTTCCTATGGCAGTTTTGTTTTTTCCTAGTCATAGCGGCATCGCAGGCTTTACTAATATGTTGGACTAATAGGTTTGCTTGCTGATTTATATTATCCACAATAGCTAGATTGTCATCCAGCATAAGTTTGAATAGCACTTCATCCAGGGTTTCAGCGTTTCACGCTTTGGTTTGCACCCTTTTTTTTTTGTTTACACTTCTTTGGCTTTGCATGTGGTTACCAACATTAGTCATTATAGCCACATGATCACTGTGTGTATACATGTCGCTCACCCGCGAATCCGTTATACGAACCAGGACACTGCTGGCAAAGGTTATGTCAATGATGGAGCCATGGCCATTTTTTTCAAAGGTATTTCAGCCTCCTGTATTCAAAAGTACAGCGTCGAGTAATGAGAAAGCTGTGAGTAATGAATCGCCCCTTTTATTTGTGCTTTGCACATGGCTCATGCATTGAAGTCTTCTGCTATTATTTTGGCGTTGTTGTCATTGCTTCTTTCACCATTTCATCCAGATTTTTTCGTACACAGCTTGTGGCACACTTGGTGGTACGTATCAGCTGTAGACATATATTCCACATACTTTTAATCTTGCGTAGTATGACTTCTCATCCGATGGCTTATCCTGCATCGTATTTCCTGCACAGATCCATATTGCAACTTTTTTTTGTGACATCTGAAATCCAACTACCAGAGCTTGAATTTTTATATTGCTCACAAATTATTGCAACGTCGACCTTCTCTGCGTGCACAGTCTATGTTAAAAGATCTTGTGCAGCTTCACAGTGTTTCAAATTTATTTGTAATAGCTTCATTTTTGGGCTTTTTTGCATGCTGCTACATACATGAGACATTTTCGACTACCTATCTGGTGATCAGTGTTCGTTATCCCACTATTTTTACAGGCCATGCACAAAGGTTTCTTAACACATGTTCTCGCAAAGTGACCCTTCTCTCCACATTTAATGCAGCATTGACTACTGTCTTCCGAATTATTGCACGATCTTGCCATGTGCCCATACTCTAAGCATCAGAAGCACTTTCTTAGGTTTGGTTTTTCTCTAATTCTACACTGTGCCCATCCGATTTTAAGCTTTTATACAGCTAGAAGAAACCTTGCGTCTTGCACCGGCAGGTTTACCACAGGTGTTTGGGTACCTGCGTACGCAGCTTTGACGCTTATGATTGCGCTTTCACAAAACAGACTCAGCTCTTTAATCTGATTGCGGATAGCGTCGGCTATATCTTCTTTTGTTGTGACTTCATCAATATCCCGTACTTCCACTGTTAGCTCTTGCGTTAGTGCCCTTATTTGCGCCTGGTCTCCTAACACTTTGCATATTACTCGTTGGTGTTATCCGTTTCTGATCTCTTCAACTCAATCAACATCTCTCCCTTAGCTGTCTTCCTTATTCTTGAGACATTTTTACCAAGCTCTTGGAGGGTTTCATCTTTTTTGACTGTTCATATCGCTATAAGACAATTCTCCAGTTTTTGCAATAACTATGGCATCAGCTCACAAAATTGGTTTGGGATTCGTATTCTTCTTGGTTTTCTTATCATGTACCATGTACTTTACTTTTAGCACTGCCATCTCGTGCCTTTTCATTCCTCGCCGTTTTAGGGGGATTTTCTTCATTGCCCAATTTAACTTCCGCTTTTCTAATCACTTCTTCATGAGATGTTTTGCTCTTTTTAGGTTGGGTCTTACGACTCGTTTGCTTATCATCACGTGGCCTTTTCGGTGTATCTACTACCGTTCTTTGTTGGTATTGAGTACTTCTAATAGTCTCCTTTTGGGTATTAAAATCTTCTTGCGCACTTGCGTGTATCTTCGATATTGTGCTAAGGAGGTCTCTCATGGAATTATTGATAGAGCACTGTGGTGGGCGCATCATATCAGTTATTTTTTTGATAACTTCTCCTAATTCAGACATATGATCTTGCTGAGATTGTACTGTTTCCACCAATGGCGTGTCTTCTGTAGCGCGGGTGGTGACGACCTTGCTCGTATTGGTCTCTCCGTAGATGGCACTTTTAAGACGATCTATTCAGCCTCAAAACTCGTCTAAAGGCGTCTAATTCTGCACATATGCCCCTCACCTGCTTTTTTATCTGGCACGGTAACCAAATGCTCCATAAGCGTATCATTACAGTCGCTTGATATCGACGATCCGGGGCCTATAGTCTTTGGTTGGTGTTGTTATATTGTACACAAAACCAAACAGCACCAACAAAAATACCAACAAAGCATCAACAACACAAGCAAAGTCCATAGAGCAAAATGGGAAATACATTGTTCACAAATTTTTTGCCGAAGTATGCTGCTAGACATACACGACAGATTCGTGCTAGACAAATATTTTCAACTACGTTATTATTGTGCACCACATTTCATACAAATACAAAACGCACGACGAAACCGAACAAAAAAGTCGGTCGTTTGGCTAAAAACGTCGGCAGCGTCTGTGGTACAGCAGCCGAAGCTACCCCGTAATCGTCGTAAGTTTCTTACCAACAAGTACATGTCTTCGGTTTCTATTCTGCTTAAAAATATCTCTGTGTGAATGTGCTCGTACCCTTTGGTTTTACGTACGACGGTCAGTGAGCGACCCGCGCACTTCCCTTCTCCACAGACGCTCGCTCGGTCATTCGGCCACTTGTTTATACGTTCTTTCGTAAAGTAAACACACATCGTCACATTTTGATTTTCGTCGCTTTTCATTTTCATATTTTTTGAATTTACTCCACTTCGCTAAAAAAGTTTCTCTTCCAAAACTTAATATGTAAATACAAAATATATTTTAACAAACACCTAATGGTATGGTCACACGCCAAATGTAGGTTGCTATCTAGAGCATGCCAATGAGTTTTTCTCATTTGTCTTCATTGCGTATGAATGGTGTTCAGACGATATGATCATTTCGTCCAAATGACACATTTGACCCAGATTTGGATATATTAAACGAAATACATTAGACTTGTGAATTTTGAATTGTCGTTTGAATAGTTCACATTTTGTATTTTTTTTTTTTGGTTTATTTACTTGAATTAATATAGTGAAATAAAGATGGTAGACAATAAATTAATTCTTTTAATTAATCAAAAGAAAATAATATATATAAAAAAAAAACAAATACGTACACAAAAAAAAAAACCATAACAAAAATCTTTAAAATGATGACTATCAAACGAAATTAATACTAAAAATGCAAATGAAATCAAATTATTCAAATGTAAACAAACTAAATCACATGCACAGGCTTGCCAACTTAACGTATCAGTCAGCTTCAGAAAAAACTCAGTACAATATATTTGATAAACTAAATAATGTATAAATAAAGAATAAAACAAAACGTAAATTGTTTTTTAGGGGTTGTTCCAGTAAATGTGACTATTATTATATATTTTATTTATTAACCCATAATTAATAAAATTCATACATAATTAATTATCTTTCCTATTTAACAGAGTTTAGTTTTCAAGTTTTTAATCTACTTAGCTACTGAAAAATTGTTTCAATTATTAAATAAGGTATTTGTACACATTTTATGTTAAGGAAAAATGAAAAAAAAAAAACCTTAGGTAACGAACACTGATTTAACTAATTTAGACTAGTTAACTGGTACTTGTAAGCTCTATTCATAGACTAGAGAAACGAGTACCAGTTATGCGCAAACTTATATACATAGTGTAGACCCTATATAAGTGAATTGCGATTATCAAAGATTGAGTTATAAATAGAGATTTATTCTAGTCGGATAGTAGTGTGGTAAATTCAGTAACAATTTGAGTAGTTTATTCTGTGCGATTTGAAGTTTTTTTATATGTTTTATAGCACAATCACCCCAGACCTGTGAACCATACATTAAAATGGGATTAAATATTGATTTAAAGATAATGAGTTTATTGTGCTGTTAGAGTTTTGATTTACGATTTATGATCGGGTAAAGTGTGCATATCGTTTTATTAATCTTATCCAAAGTTTTCCCAATATGAACATTAAAAGTAAGTTTCCTATCTAAATGTAGGCCAAGATATCGTATGCTATTTAACCAAGGGATGTCAGTATTGTTGCAGTTTAGATTACCATTTGGCAAATATTCACTTTTCCTTTTTCTTGTGAAGAAAATAGCATTAGTCTTATTGACATTTAGCATGATTTTCCATTTTTTTAGTATAAATTTAGTTCAGTCAACGAGCTTTGGAGGGTGTTGTGTATACCTATGTAACTTATACCTGCACAATAAAGCGCATGCCATACTGTATCAAAAGCTGCTTGTATATCTAAGGAGACCAATCCGAGTGATTTTTTATCTTGCAAATTTTGTTTTATAAATTTTTTGAGCTTTAGAAGACGGTTTATGCAACTTAAATGCGACCGAAAGCCAGGTTGAGATGCAGGTATAATTGAATCTGTTTCGAGATGAGAGTTAAGTCTTGCCTTCAAGATTAATTCAAAAATTTTCGAAAAGCAACATAATAAGGTGATGGGATGTGACTATTTATTTATAATTTTTCATCCAAAACTGACTTTTGATTATATCCCTAAATAAGTTGGCAAGCCGAACGCGTTTAACTTAAAATGCGTTTAATACGAATAAACTTCAATTTGTCTACGATTAAAGAAAATATTAAAAAAAATATTAATCTAATGTAAAATGTTAAATGAAATATTAATCTAATGTAAAATAATCGAATAATCTAATTGATGTTAATAAAAAGATAATTTATATACAGGTTGGTTGAAAAGTATTGAAAGCGACACATATTAACCAATAGGAAAATAAAAATTTATATCGTATATTAACATTTCATCTTTCATTTGAACACTTTAAAAAAATTATTTTTTAATGGTCACTTTATTCTTTGTTTACAAGCCATTTGAAATTGACAGGTCAGCCTATTTGTTTGCAATGAAAAACACCGAATATCGTGCGGTGATAAAATTCTTAGTTTTGGAAGGTTTATCAGCAACGAAAATCCACAAAAAATTGGTGGAAATCTTAAACGAATGTGCTCCATCATTTCGAACTGTGCATCGATGGGTTTTGGAGTTTAAACGTGGTCGTACAAGCGTTGCAGATGATCCACGTAGTGGACGTCCAAAAAGCGCAACAACAGCAGAAATTGTTGAGCAAGTTTATGATATTGTGTCTAATGATCCATGTTCGACTAAGCGAGAAATTGCTGATACCATAGGC
Source organism: Amiota communis (assembly GCA_037043315.1). Classification (NCBI taxonomy): domain Eukaryota; kingdom Metazoa; phylum Arthropoda; class Insecta; order Diptera; family Drosophilidae; genus Amiota; species Amiota communis. Next base: position 18,305 of record JBAMAV010001552.1, on the reverse strand, counting down.
ATCTCAGATGAACGGGTACTCTACATTTTACATGATGAATTGCATATGAAAAAGCTGTTTGGAAAGTTAGTGCCGCATTCCTTAACAATTCAACAAAAAACGAATCGAAAACAAATTTCTCAGCGTAATTTGAAGCGTTTTAAGCAAAATAAAACAGATTTTTTGCGATGTTTCATAACTATGGATGAGACTTGGATCTACCACCATGATCCTAAACTGAAACAAGAACGTTTACAGGTGAAGTCAGAACGATCGGCAAAAAAGGTTATGGCATCAGTTTTTTGGGATGCAAAAGGCATTTTGTTGATTGATTATCTTGAAAAAGGTAAAACAATTAACTCTGAATATTATGGCAACCTTTTGGATCAGCTGAATGAAAAAATTGGTGAAAAAAGACCCGGTTTGCACAAGAAAAAAATCATTTTTCATCAAGACAATGCACGTATTCACACAAGTGTTTTGAAGGTGGTAAAATTTAATGAATTAAAGATCGAATTGATAGAACACCCACCGTATTCACCAGATTTGGCTCCCAGCGACTCCTACCTATTCAGAAACTTGAAACAATTTTTTCGTGGAAAGCGCTTTTCGTCGAATGAAGAAGCTATTGAAGCTGTGGACCAGGATTTTTCAGAGCTTCCGGAAAATCAATACAGAGATGGTATAAAATTATTGGAGGATCATTGGAATAAGTGTATTGAAGTTGAGGGAGACTATATTGGTTAAAAAAAATTAATTCAATTAAAAATTATCATTCTTTCATTTTTGCTTTCACTACTTTTCAACCAACCTGTATATATCGTGACGTCTTGAATTACCGTGATGTTGTGAATTTTCGTTAAGAAATCCTCTCACGAGTATCACGCGATTTCGGCACTTGTTCACGATTACGAGAATTCACGGTTTATTCGGCTTTTCCCGATCACGCACGTTCACGCACAGCTCTAATATATATATAAAAATCATTGCCTCATGTTTCTGAGCTCATCACTTGAGTGCAGCTAAATTGATTTTGATGAAATTTTCTGGGAAACTCTAGCGTAGTCTGGAAAATGTTCCTGTGAAGTTTGGTTTGGATAGTGATGGCAAATTAAATGTATAAATCGATTATTTGATTAATTGAAATGCAACGATTACACAGGCCTGCGAGAATTAGTTACAAGATCCTGTGGTACTAATTCTCGTAGGTTTTTGCGCGCTGAACACGAATCTGTTGTCCAAAATCAACAGCCTGCCGCCTCGGTAGAGCAGGCTCACATCACCCCTTCACCATCATTAGCGGAAAAAACCAACAAAGGTTCCGGAGACTCCCAGCGAGACGTGACGAGGAACGGTCATCTCCGCGTTTTAAGCCTACCGCCAGGCTTATAATACTGCCGACCTATCAGGTTCAGACGCAGACCAAAAAGCCGCACAATCTGGGAACAGACGCTCTTGGATTTGATTATAGAAATCTTAATTAAAGGCGGCTTCCACTCGCCCTGCCATGAGGATTTCATTAGAGTATGGAGACTTTTAAGCTACCCCTTCCGTTCTCGCCGCTCATTGGTCGGAGACTGCTTATTCAATATTCGCAGCTAACCAACATATATGTGGGCTGTCCACTAACCGCCACCTGTGACCCTCACTTTAGCTTGAGCAACGCCAAGTCTGTTAGTTTCAGTGCGTTGATGCAGCCCTCTAGTACGCATTGATATGGAATGAAATAATGCAGAGTACCAAAATACTCACTTTCGCTCGCTCTCATTCTCGACCAAGAGCGTTTTGGTTCATATTCTTTTGCTTATATTCAAGCATAAAAATTAACTTCATACAATAGCGCGAACTAAAAATTTTTTTCGTGTTTGCTCGTACGGGATCCGTGTGCGATTTCGATCTTGTTCATAAATGAAGTGCTTTAATGAAGCTTTCATTTTCGAACAAGAACGCAATTATCAAAGCGTTCATATATGAACGTGAGCAAAAACAAGAACTCTTCATTTATGAAATTTTTCATAAATGAGCGCTCATGAGCTTTCGCACGTGAAGATTTTTGTACTCTGAAATAATGTGGCTCCCTGGGTATGATGTTGTTGGTTGCTCATTCTTTCATGAATTCAATGTACATTGACTGAATGGTTGAATTAGTTTGCAATCTTCTTCCTGAAGATAAGAATCTCCTTCTTGCTGTGTCGAACGATGATCCTAGGCAATTTGCACTCGATTTGAAAGGTAATGACACTTTGAATCGACCAGAAGGAAGTCGAACAATGGATTCAATAAACGATTTCTCACATAAAGCTTGGTCTGTCAGTTAGCTCCAGTCAACATCATCCAGTGGAGAATTGTCTTCTCCAATGTTCTGATTAAGGAACTTGTATGAGATTATGTGGATAGTGTAGTTTTGCAGCGTCCAGATACGATCCATCCAAACACTGAATTTTGTAAAATTGGTTCATCTTTGCCATTCTTTACCTGTCCAGTTTTCAGCAAATCAAAAAATGCATCTGCTCCCAAGAGTAGATCAACTCGTTCGCGGGTCTGCTAATTTAATTCCAATGGGAATTTTCAAAAACGTCGAACTAATTCCTTTTGCCGGTTGATTAGAGTTATTGATTTTAATACGACGAATTAGAACCCTTTCAAAACAATTGTTGCGGGATCTAATCGTAGCCTGAACAACCCGTTGAGCCGAAAGATTTGACTTTCCTACGCTTAATAGATTAATATCTTTTCTAATCCTTCTAAGGTTTAGGCATGCCAACTCATCAGTAATGAAATTTACTTGCGATCCTGAATCTAACAAAATCCGTGCGATTTGTTGCTGGTCAGTTTGTCCCTGAATGTTTACTGCAGTTGCCAGAATCACCTGATCGTCAGCCACTGAAGCGTGATAACAGCAGATGATGAACTTGACGGTTGAGTGATTGTTGTTAATTCCCGATGACAAGCTGGTTGAATATCTATGCAACAAAGTATGGTGGGGTTGAGAGCAGACCTTAGAATGCATCGATTTACATGCTGACACATTATGCCCCTTTCTTAAGCAATTTAGACAAACCGATTTAAACCGATTTACCATTAATAGCAGCAAGGTAACTGCTTGCATGAATATAATGCTCGTTGGATTTGCAGAATGTGCTAACTTGCGTACTGTGTGCAACGGACAATGATGTTTTTCCAGCATTTCCAACTTGATTCTTTAATTTCGTAGTCTAGTCTCTTCAGTGAAAGACGAATATGTAACTAAGGCAAGTGATGGACCGTTATGGGCCTGTGTGTACAATCATATGCATATGAATATTTGTTGTTTAATTATAACGAATTTGAACAATCGAATGCAAACAATTATGGAACTGGTCTTTGTTGAAATTACATGGTCAGCTTATACAACGTATATGCTCCTTTGTTATCTCACTCTTCTAGTGCCTTAAGTTTAGCAACATTTATATTTTCTGTTCTTTATATTCTTCTTATTCGTAACATCATATTGACTGCACGTGTGTGGACAACTTAGGTTATGGGCCCAGTTACACAACAGTGAAAAAGAGTCAATATAATCATGTCGTCACAATATGCTATTGACAAACTTGATGATACCAATTATGAATATTGGTTTGTACAGATGCGTAGTGTGCTCGTGCATGGCGGATTGTGGAAAGGGGTTCAAGGCGGAACCAAGCCAGTCAATCCAGAAGAACTCTCGCAATGGAATAGAATAGAAAAGGTGTTAGCTACAGTAATGCTGAGCGTAAATTCAACACAACTACATCATAGACTGTAAGACTTCTTCAGATGCATGACCTAAAGGTCCCATCCAGAAGATTACCTTATACAAGAAGCTGCTTAATATAAGGTTATCGGATGACGAGGACATTGTGGACTTCATAAACACGTTTAGCGCAATTACGGAATGATTGATAGAGGCAGGTATTTACATCCAAGAAGAATATTTCTCTTAACAAACTTACCGAAATCGTTCGAGAGTTTTGTTATTGCAATGGAAACGCGGGATCAGTTACCAGCATGTAGTGCAATCAAACAGAAACTTCTAAGTCGGAAAGACGTAAAGTGCAAGAATCGATAGATTATGATACACATCAACAAGCGTTCAATGTTCGTTCTTTGAACAAAGGGAACAAGAAGAAGGAGGGGAAGACGTTCAACGGGAAATGCTTTACATGCGAAAAAAAAGAGGACACTATGCGAGTCAATGTAATTAAAAGCAGGCGAACAAAAGTAAAGAGGAAGCTTAAAGTGTCGTCAGTTTGATGAGTCAAACACACAATAAAAACAGGTGAAGTTTTTATATCGACAGCGGAGCTACATCACACATGTGTAATAATCGTAAGATATTCGAGAATTTGGAAGAGTATGAGGAGGCTATTTGGTTGGCAGCAGAGCGATCAGTATGAGCAGTCGATCGTGGAGAAGTATTATTTAAAACCAAAGAAAATAAAAATGTTCGCCTCAAGAATGTATTGTATGCACCAGAATTGAATGCGAACTTTCTATCGGTGAGCAAAGCGATTGTAAATGGAAGGACAGCTAAGTTGACCAAAAATTTTGCGCTGATTCTAAATGAGCAGAAGGAAATCGTATTGAAAGGAACAAAAAGCAACGACTTTTATATTGTTGAAGCAAAATCTGAATCTTTCTGCGCAGTAAATAATATTCAAACATGGCATATTACAGTCTGAAAGAATTACAACATAAGCGAATGGTGACAGGTATGAAACTGAAGAAATATGACAAATTTGTTTGCAATACATGTTCGATGAGTAAAATTCATAGTCTACCTTTTCCTCAGAAATAAGAACGTAGATCGGAGATGTTATTAGAGATAATTCATTGTGATGTATGCGGACCTATTAATATACCATCTATAGGAGGGTCTTACCTTCATAGACGACAAATTAAGATTCATGGCGGATTAGTTTCTGAAGTCAAAGAGAGAAGTATTTGACAAGTTCAGACAATACAAGTTGCAAGTCGAAATACAGACACGTTGTAAGGTATTGACACTACGCAGTGACAACGGAACAGAATATATAAACATTGAATTTGATGTGTATTTATAAGAGCTTGGTATACGACGTAAGCTGTCTGTTCCCCACACACCTCAACAAAAAGGGGTGCGGAATGAGCAAATCGGACGTTACGTGAAATGCCAAGATGTATGATTTTGCATGCGGGAGAGAACCAAAATGTATGGGCAGAAGCTGTATCTACGGCAGCATATATGTATAAGAAACAGATGACCAGCAAAGTTATTAGCCTTCAAAACCCCTTACGAAATTTGGCATAGAAAGAAACCAATAGTGAAACATCTAAAGATTTTTGGATGTACTTCCATCGCCTTGGTCAAAAATACACGCGGCAAATTTGAAGCCAAAGGAAACGCTTACAAAATGGTTGGATATTCATCAACATCGAAGGCGTATAGACTATATGATCCAGAGACGCGACAAATTGTGACGCGTAGAGATGTAATACTCAACGAGAACGAATTCAATAAGACTGATAATGTACCTGAAAGCGATGTGTTTAAACTATACCTTGACACATCAGAAAGCAAGCAACAAGATGTAACTATACTTACAAATGACAATAAGGAGAAGGACAATGATGAACATGATCCACTGGACGAAGATACTGAAGAAGAAATTGTTGACAATATCACCAATGAGGAGGAATCTTTAGAGAGTGATTCTGCACAAGAAGAGACACGAAAAGTTACTCCAGGCAGGCCAAAAATCATACGAAATGGCAAAAGGGGTCGTCCGTGCAAACAATATAGTATGCTAAACAACGCTGATGATAAAAAGATTCCACTTAACGTAAGAGAAGCATTATATGAAGCGAACATCGTGATCTGTAACAAAAATATCTTCAATCGAGAAAAATAAAACATGGGTCGTTAGTCGAGTTACCAATAGGTGAAAAAGCGATAAAATGCAAATGGGTATTTACCCTGAAGCACGACGAAAAGGGTAATATCGAACGATACAAAGAACGACTTGTAGCAAAAGGGTGTGAACAGCGTTTTGGAATTGATTATAATGAAACATATTCACAAGTGGTTCGATATGCAACAATAAGGATGCTCATGGCTTTAGCAGTAGAAGAGAAGATGCATCCACATCAGATGGATGTGAGCTCAGCATATCTACACAGCAATCTATATAAAGACATATATATTGGCAACGTAAATAACCCAAGAATGGTACTGAGGCTACAAAAGATAATATACGGCCTTAAGCAGTCTGGACATAAATGACATAAAACTTGATGGAGTCCTTAACGGACCGGATTTGTGGCATGTAAAAACGAACCGTGCTTATACGAAATGAACGAAAACAACAGATTAGTTTTGATTGCAGTTTACGTCGATAATTTAATAATCGCAAGCAAGTATAAGCCATAATTATTAGAAGTAAAAGCACGCATCGCTGATGAATTTGATGTTGTAGACAAAGGTCAGTTACATCATTTCCTGGGCATCGAAGTTGATCGTACTGGAGAAACCGGAAATATCAAATTGAATCAAGGACAATACATTAAGGACATGCTTAAAAGACATGGCATGGAAGAATGTAAGCACGTGGCAATTCCTTTAGAATCAGGATTTCAGTTGAAGTGTAACGAACAATTCCGTAAAGCAGAAATAAATATGTATTAGTCGATAAGTGGTGAACTGATGTACCTTGCGATTACGACAAGACCCGACATTATGCATTCTATGTCAAAGCTCACACAACGCAGTACCGATCCACACACAGCAGCAAAACATGTTCTTCGCTACTTAGCAGGCAGTATAGACTTTTTTTTTTGTTTTTCCTTGCCGAGGAAGGGAAGCATCGAAAACCTGTGTGCCGTAGCCGTAGTGTGGGACCTTAACCCACTAAACCCTCCCTAATGTCCGACGGTTAGTCCTCCCAGAACTTCACCGATCAGGTAGTGCGTCGGGAGGCCGTTGTGAGTATACTACTACTCAATCGTTCGTTTTAGTCATTCTGTCCGAGTCCGGGAGCAATGATATTCATTGTTTGTCTCGAAATTCCTTCAGCTCGTTCAGCAGATCTGCGTGCGTTCTCCGTGTACCGCAGTGTATTCAGTATGTTCGCATCTGCTGCCCTTGCCACATTCCACTTTCTACTATCCTCGTACATATGTGTGACCAGATTTGACTCCGTCACTTCTTCGCCGAATGCTGTTTCAAGGTCAGTTCGCTCATTGATGAACCGTGGGCAATGGAACAGCACGTGACAGGCGCTTTCAGGCTCTACTGGGCATATTGGACAATACGGGTCGTGTTCGAGGTGGAATCTGTATAAGTATTCTCTGAAGCAGCCATGTCCGGTCAGTAACTACGTGAGATTATAATCAATCTCTCCATGGTTTCGGTTCATCCACGCCTCGATATTTGAGATCAATTTATACGCCCAGCGCCCTTTCTCGGATTGATCCCATCGTTGCTGCCACGCGGAAATTGTGCGCCTCCACTCTACTTTTTTATCGCGATTAATGGCCTGTGCCGCTGTACAGTCGCCCCACTTCACACGCGAGCAGGGCGATAGGAATCTTCCTTGCTACGACGCAAATGGCATCGTCTGAGACAGTGCGGTAAGCACTGGCTACCCTCAGAGCACTGAGTCTGAATGTGCGTTTTATGTTTTTGAAGAATGATATCGTGTCTGCCCAGATCGGCACAGCATACAGAATCACCGAGCTTATCACCGATGACAGGAGTAGCCACCTGCTTGCTCAAGGGCCACCAATGTTAGGCATCAGTCTGGTTAGCGCACCATTTAACCGTGCGGCTTTGTCGCTGACTGTCTACAGGCTTTTTAAATGTCATCCGCGAGTCAATAAGTACACCCAGGTACTTTAGGTACGGCTGGGAGGAAATGTTGTGTTCGCCCACCGTGATAATTAGCTCTTCACGAACCTGCCGAGTGCTCAAGAGAACAACCTCCGTTTTTTGTGCAGCCAGCTCGAGCTTTGTGTTTTTGAGCCATCGTCTCACTCTTGAGATAGCGTCATTACATAGCGCCTGCAAAGTGTCAAGGTGCTTTGCCTCTGCAACCATCGCGATATCATCTGCTATCTAACGAAGGTTGTGTCTTCCGGGAGGTCGAGTTTGAGGATGCCGTCGTACATTGCCTTCCAAAGCGTAGGGCCCAGCAACGAGCCCTGGGGGACGCCGCCAGTTACTGTGTATGTTTTTACTTCATCGCTAGTGTCGTAAAACAGGACCCTGTTTTTGAAGTAGCTCGCTATTATACGCTGCAGAAACACCGGCACCGCAAATGTGTTCAGCGCACTCATGATCTGTGGCCAACTTGCTGAGTTGAACGCGTTTTTTATATCCCACGTTACCACTGCGCAGTACTTCTTTGAGCCGAACCTCCACTGCTTACCGCTCGTGGCTTCACGGGCAATATTCATGACGACTTGAATGGCGACCAGCGTTGATCGCGCTTTCCTAAAGCCATTTTGATTTGGAGAGAGCCCTTCAGGATTCTCCAGGTGTTCCTGCAATCTATCAGACGATTCGCTCCAGTATTTTGCCCAGAGTGTCTAGCATACACAAAGGTCGGTACGCGGTTGTTCTGGCTGCTTCCCTGGTTTCAGTAGTAGCACCAGTTTCTGTTGTTTCCAGGGTTTAGGAAACACGGCTCTCTTGAGACAAGAGTCGTAGAGCTTGGCGAACAATTTTGGTGCCGCCTTAATCGCTGCCTTTAACGCAATGTTTGGGAAACCATCTGGGCCCGGAGCTTTATTATCCGCAATGCGTCTCACTATGTGCAGCACTTCTTGCGTGATGACTTCCGGGATGCCATTCACGCGCACTTGCAGGCCCTGATAGAGTGTTGTTTCTTCTTGACGAGGGAATAGCGTCGAGACTACGTCAGGCATTAGTGTGGGGCACGTGGGCTGAGATGCTCTTGGACCTTTCAATTTCTGCATGGTAGTTTTGTATCCCAAACCCCAGGGATCATCGTCAACGCCATCTCGAAGCTCCTTGAAACAGCGATTTTTGCTGTCCTGTATAGCTTTTTTGAAGACGGTTTCACAGGCTCTGTACTCCGCTAACAATACTTCAGACGCTGATGTGCCACGTGCTCTCTTCAATTTTCCTCGTGCTCGGTGAAAGTTTTCTTTCGCAGTCATGATTTCCTCATTCCACCAGTAGACTGGAATTTTGTCAGGTCTTCCCGAACATCTCGGCATAGTTGCATCACATGCTTTGCTGAGGCGGCGCGTGATGCTCTCCGTCAATTCTTCTGCGTTCAACACCGAAGCGGCTTCTTGCCCCGGACCATTTTGCCAGACAATATTAAAGACTGCGGCGTCGAAAACTTCTCTCTTCCAGCCCTTTTGCCGTGTTATCCGTACACGACGCGACTTTCGGTCAATGTCCTTCGGTATATCAATTATGATGACATTATGATCGCTGTGGGTGTATGTAGAGCTAACGATCCAGTTGGCGTTGCGTGCTCCTGCATTTTGTGCGAAAGTCAATTCAAGGTCCAGCAACGCCATGCTTTCCAGGAGGGCTGCGCCTCGTTGATTCGCGCACTTGGGTTCGCGCACTTTCCCAAGTAGTAGACCACGCGTTGAAATCACCACCAATTAGGAGTGGGTGTTTGCCACGAGCTTCCGCTACTAGGGATGCCAGCATTCGCTCGAATTCGTCTGCATTCATGCTCGTTGGAACGTAGCAACTAAAAAGGTGATGCCTTTCGCCTTTATCCAGGTGAAACCATTTTCTACGCATCTCATTTTATTCTGTGGTATTGCATTCCTCATAGTCCATATGGCCGACTTATTTGAGCCATCAGATGACCAGGAGTAGTCATCGACGTTTTTGTATTGCTTGGAACGCAAAGCAAAACAAACATCAACGCAGTGCTCCTGTATGGTTTTTCGCAGTAGATCCTGTGCGGCCGCGCAGTGTTTCAGGTATAGGCAGTATAGATATAGAAAGTTGATTTATACTGTAGGAAGTAACACAGTAGAAGGATATGTCGACGCAGATTAGGGTAACGACCTCATTGATCGAAAATCGTATACAAGCTTTGTATTCTTCTATGGTAATTGTGCAATATCATGGGAATCAGAGAAACAAACGACTGTTGCACTTAGTAGTACGGAGGCCGAATACATGGCGGCTACAAAAGCAGCAAAGGAGGCTATTCCGTTTACCACAATCGCACAAAACACATTGACGTGCGATATCACCAGATACGTGAGGCAGTGAAGAACGAAGAACTTGAACTGAAGTACTGTCCTACAGCAGAGATGAAAGCTGATGTCTTCACGAAGAACTTACCTAAGACGAAGCACAGAAAATTTGTTTGTCAAATTAGTCTCATTTAATTTAAATGGGCACAAATTTTGACGAGGAGTGTTGAGTTTACATGGTCACCTTATACAACGTATATGCTCCTTTGTTATCTCACTATTCTAGTTTTGATTCCATATGCATCTCGATGACTTATATGTACGTCTAGTCCACCCGGGGCGCCAAAAAATTGTAGTCTAAATCACTATTTGAACGTGCCAAACAATAGCACAATGCAACTTATTATTTATTTGTGGACCCACGAACACTTCACACTTTACATTTTGGTGTCTGTTTTATAAGTGTTCTTTATTACAAGTACATAATAATAATGAGGCTGCTGAAGGCAAGCACAAAAGAGAGAGAGCAAAATTTAACATAACAGAGTTTATTTACCTAATGATTAACATTTTATATAAATCGTATGTATTATTGTATGAACATTTTCGGAAATGACTTAATAAATACTGCAAACAACATACATCGTGTTTTTCTATTCAATATCATCCACTCTCGATCAACTCAAACCAAACGAAATGAACAAGCAAAGAAAAATGCGAAAGAAGAAAACGAAAAATGTCGGCATAACTGCAACTTCAACCTGGTACATGCGTGCCAGCTACCACGCGACCACCGCACGTCCCTCATCCACAAACCAAGGCACGCGATAGGGAATTCTGCCGCAGACACGCAAATGTAAAAACAGTCATATCTTTGGTTTTTCCCTGAATTTAGTTAGCTGGATTTAATCCCATCTAACTTCCAGAACCTAAAGAGTTATCTTTAAAACAGCTATATCTTTGACTATTCGTGTAATTTCCGGTTTCCCTTAGGTAGCCACCTTTTTCCGTTATTATTCAATATTTATAATCTTCACAGGAGTTAATAGTATTATAAGTTTGTCATGAAGTTTGTAACACACAGAAGGAGACATCGAGTTGATTTAGCCATGTTTTTGAGCTATAGAGCTGAAATTTTGCACATAGGTTTCTTTTTACCATACGCACATTTGTGGGAATCAAATCGAATCACAAGGGGGTTCTTATTAGACAAATTTTTTTTTTTTTTAACGTATCGAACTGAAATTTGGACACAATATTTTCTGATCCATATTTATCAACCATGTAAATTTCAAGAACCAGGAACCAGGCTACCAGGAGGGGTACTTCCCATACAAACCCCCATTCAAATTAATGGTCTTATCAGAAAAATTTGTCGTTTTTTACGTATCGAATTAAAATTCAAACCCTATAATTTTCTGATCCATATTCATCAATCATGTAAATTTCAAGATCCTAGTGGTACCAGGAGGGGTACCTCTCATGCAACCCGAAGGAGCGTGAACAGTATTAAAGTAATCGCCAAAATGCAAATTTTTCAGGAGAACATTTTTTCTACCGCTTTTTACTATGCACATATGTCAATGCAAACGATAAAATTAACTTTGTAATATCTCCGTAAATGTAGTGAGTATCGCTATAATATTCATCAAAAAGTAAATTTCGAAAAAATTTCGCTTACTTGTTTTTCGCGGTAAGGGCTCGATATCTTTGGCATAGCCAATGATAACCTTCTTTCTGGATTTATAAATGACTAGCATAGCCCGGCGCGCATTGCTAGGGCCCCGCCATGATGTTAGTGTGCGATTTTTGTAGTCATTCTTCCTTTCTCGCTCTAATTTTGTCCACGCAAATTTGTTTAATTTTTTGCTACAAACGAAAGCAAGCATGTTTTTGTGTAGCTTCTCAAATGTTCGAATGTTGTTGTTGCTGTTGTTTTCGAATATTCGAAAATAGATTCGCGCCATCCGTACCGTTAAACTTTAAAACATGATCAAACAGAAACGGAGTTCTGTAGCAATGAGCTTTTTGAGTGGTAGCATAATGAACTTACGGTAGTCAAAAAAAATGATCTTATTAAAAAAAATTTATGAAAAATATATAAAAACTTGCGAGTTGCAACAAAATGGATAGCATATGAACATTTTTCATGAAGAAATACATATATGTACATACCAACTTTCTTGCTAATTGGTCAAACGTTGTTGGAGTGACAAGCCGTTAAACTTTTTTTCTCGTCCTATTTTATACAGGGTTTTCCAATAATAGGTGTTATTTTGATTTTCCGTTAATAATGGAAAACAACATCAGCCAAATGGCCACCATGACCACGCTTACAGGACCATATCCTTTTCATGAAATTTTCCAAATCGCAAAATGGCTGCCCTATGTCCCCGGGCTATTCAAAATAACACCTCTTATTGGAAAACCCTTTATATATAGATTTGCACATCTGCCGTAAAGTATTCTAACGTCTTTATGTAAGTTAACATCCAAAAATCTGCACCTGAGTAGCGGTACTGTAGTAGCGATTTTGATTTAACAGGAACATTGTCCCTGTTTGTACTTATAATTACCGAAATAAGTATTTTTTTTTTTTCACCAGAATGGCTGTAGATTGTAATGCGTATATACGCAATTTTTAAGAAAAAGAGAATTAGAATTATATCTTCGAAATTAATGTATTTATTGCTATTTTAGATTTTCATAATTGACAACTCACCGGGTGCATATCGTTGTTTTCCTAATAATGCGATACCCATAAAAAGTTGGTTTTCCGATCCAATGGATACCGCCTTGCTATCGTTGCTTCCAATGCTTGACGCGCTTAGATTTACAAGTGATGTCCGTTCAGTTTTGTCTAGAAATTTACATTTACATCGTTTATGGTAGCAGGTAAGTAATACGTAATTTAACGTGCATGATTTCATAATAATTTTTCTTATTTGCAGTTTCGAAACGCTTCAAATATTACTGTGACAAAGAAACAAACTAGCCTCGATCTAGCCATCTCCATATGCCTGTGTATTCGCATTGTAGACCCAGAATTTCTGACACCGGAGTAAACATATGTTGGAATGGTGAGGCTTCGATCGTTCAGACTAATTTTTTTCCACATATTTAAGCTTAGATCGTGCAATCCTCATCATAAGACTGGTCCAGTCCATTGTATTTTGATCGATGGAACCACCCTGAGCCTGTTCAGAGAAGGTTAAAGTTTCACATTATACAAACACATTTATTTCCACATAGAGTGCACTAAGAAAACATATTAAAATAAACAATTTTTAAATACAAAACTTCGTTTTTCGGGAAAGGTATGGAATCTTTGGTAAAACCGAAGTTGGATTCTGAGCGCAAGTTTATTATTTGTCGATTAATTTGTTAATAAAAGTATTCGTTGAAAGTTAAATGGTAGCAACAAAGGTTAAGAACGATGAAGACTTAAGTAGATATACATATATATAAAAAAAATTGTAATGGAAAATGATTGTCAATTTATAACTAAATATATTTAACTATATAAGATATTTTTTGACTGTAGTACTTTATTAAAATTAAAATATTATAACGTACTAGATTTCCCGGAACGCGTTGCTACTACGCCCTGGCTCATAAAACGGTTTATACGTAAGCCAAAATACGGATATGTCCTGAAGCGTGAAAAAAGTAAAATATTTTTAATCGTAAAGTATTGTAAAATAGTGAAATGAATCAAAGAAACTTAGTATTAATTTCGTAGAGCAATTGAATGAACAATATGTTTATGTTTGACCACGCGAGAACATGCCACGTATAATTGTCCATGTGAAAAACATGGTGTGCCCAAATCTAAGCCGCAGACGGACATCGTTTGGCCTTGTGACTTATTGATTGTCTTTGCGAATGTCAATCTAATGCGATATTGAACGCTTTTGAATTCAATTTGGACGTCTGTTGGGATTATTGGAATGCGTGGCAGTAAAACATTTTCGCATCGGAATTTGTTATTCAAAATACTGGCTTCGATAATGTTCTTCATTAATTTTTTAATGACCAATCGCGTGCCATTGCACAGCCGTGGTGGGTTCAAATTCCGAAGTAAAATAACCGGAGATCCAACTTTCAGTCGTAAAATGTGTGGTGACATGTCTGGCAAATCCAGTGAGTTCAAAAATTCTTGGATAATTTACAGCTTCGTTGGCATCGCAAACTATATCGATCGTTTTGTATGATGCCAAGTTGCCTGGCAACAACTGTTGTATCTTAAAGTTTAAAAAATGGCTCTTTCTGCCAGTCACGCATGATTTATGTATTGTGTGCGTACATCGGGGAATATGCGGTCAATGAGAGCATTTTGCGAATCAACGAACAGCAGAACACGGTTGGCAATTTTATGCAGCCAGTAATTTCATGGACAGCAACTTCTCCATCGCCAATATGTAACAATTGTTTTGAGAATGTGTCAGCGGATACATCTTGTAGCATTTGTATGCGCATGTTTGTTTTTAGCTGGACTTTTTCAACATTGCGCCACAGTGACGATGAGCGTACGTTGAACGTGGAATGACGGGAAGTGTTTGTCTGAAATCACCTGAAAGGAGTAACTGAGTGCCGCTGAATAGTTTTTCGTTGTTTTTTACATCTTTGAGTGTTCTGTTCAACGCCTCAAGAGAATGTTTGAGGACCATAGTGCATTCATCCCAGATGATAATATTGCACTGTTTCAGCACTGTGGCCATGGACGATTGCTTCTTTATGTTGCACACTGCGTATGGGTTATTGTCAACATTCAGGCGTGCTTACAAGAAGAGAGAGATGCTTACAACTCTGCCGTTCTGACGACACGGATCTCCTGATCCTGATTTTTTCCACCTAACATGCTGTGAGTTACCCTATCACTTTTATCAGTTTACTTTTTTTTTACAGATATGTTATTTGGACATTTGGAACATTCATTATCATTAGTTGTGTTTATAACATTTCTTGATACATGGTCTTTCGATTTAATTATATTTTGACTATTGTTAGTTACTTTATATTTGACTTCTTCACCATTGTTTTCGTTATGGTTGCCAACTTGTACGTTTTCCATTGCTAAGTTCTGTGTATCATGTTCGTCTTTCGCACCTGGTATGTATGGCACGGCTGTGTCAATTTTATTTGCGTCCTCTATAGTTAATTTTTCTCTCAGCCAGGGTTTAATGTTGCCGACAGGCCAAATAGCCTTGTACGGTATTTGCGTTTGCTGAAACCCATCTACGTCTTCCAATAGGTATCTATCGTTTCCTAACACTTTCGTAACTTTATAGGGGCCTTTAGATTTTGGAATGAGTTTACTTGACACGCCTTGCTGTGAACTAAAGTTTTTCATTAATACATATTGTCCTATGTCGTATTTGGGTGGAGCTTGACGACGTCTATCTACGTAGGTTTTGTAGTATTTTTGTACTTCTTTTTGATGTCTGTCTGCCTGGCTTTTAGTCTGTTCTCTACTGACATCATTTTGAACTTGTTCCTTCGTTAACACGTTTTCCCTTAGAGTATCAATAACTTGTCCCTTTTGGTTAGCTCCAAAAAGCATTACGCTGGGGTGTGCCTGAATAGTACGATGGATCGTATTATTTAATGCAAATTCCACTTTTTCCAAAGTTTTATCCCAACATAATCGGTGTTCTTCATCCGTCAATTTTACTATCATTGGCGCTATCCTTCTGTTAACACGTTCAACTTGGCCATTCGCTTGTGGTGAGCCAGTTGCAATCTTAATATGTTGGATATTGTTGTTTGTAAGGAATTCTTCAAATTCAACGGAAGTGTAACAACTACCTCTATCGGAAGTTATACATTTGGGGCGACTATAGTATCTTAAGTATTCTTTTAGTGCCATTATTGCTTCTTTTGTGCTAGTTGTTTTCGTCGGATACAATTAAACAAATTTTGAGTAAGCATCCACCACCACGAAGATATGCTTATTTTTCGTATCTTTGCTGTGAATCGGACCGCAGTGATCAATGTGAACCAATTCGAAAGGCGAAGTGCCTTAAGGAATCACATGCAAAAATCCTTCTTGTTTTCCATATTTTGGGGAGAAAGCTATACATTTTAGGCAATTTTTTTCATTTTCAGTTGCTTTATGTTTGGTATTGGGAAACCAGTAGCTTTTTGAAATTAATTCCACAACTTTATCGACTCCTACATGACCCATCTCATCGTGATATTTGTAAAGTACATGCTCTTCCATAGATTTCGGGACGCAAAACAGAAGGCAGTCACCTTTTTTCCTATATACCACTCCATTTCGCATTTCGTATTGACTATCTTCACTCCTCTGTACGGTTTCTTTAATTTCACAAATCTTTTTGTCCCTTCCCTGGCAAATTACTAGATTTTCTTCAAAAGTATTAGTTTCGACTACTAATATATTTGTGTTTCTACTAAGTGCATCTACATGCTGCATCCGTTTTCCAGACCTATGCTCCAATGAATAATCATAGTTCTGAAGTTCGAGAGCCCATCTCGCTATCCTAGGATTTAGATCTTTTCTATTTAATGTCATCGTTAAAGAATTGCAATCAGTGACTATTTTGAAAGTTATACCATGCAGATAAACTCTGAACCTTTTTAAAACGTAACTAATTGCTAATGTCTCTAGTTCGAAGCTATGATACTTAGATTCTGTCTGTGTTGTTCGTTTTGAAAAATAGGAAACAGGGTGGAGGAACAGTCCATCCTTTTTCTTTAGCACTAAAATGGCTCCGAATCCAAGAGAACCTGCATCGCAATGGAGTTCAGTTTCGTCTCTAGGAACGTATATAGCTAATATTGGGGAGTCTAGTAATTTATCTTTCAAAACATTGAAACATTTGAACTCTTCCGAACCAAAGTTGAATTTTTTATCCTTCCGAGTTAAATCATATTAAGGTTTGGCAATAATTGAAAAGTCTTTTATGAACCGACGGAAGTATGAGCATAGCCCAATGAAGCTTTGTACTTCATGAACCTTTGTTGGCTCCCTAAAATTTTTTATTGCTTCCAGTCCTTTTTCTTCTGCTTTAATTCCATTGCCCGTTATGGTGTAACCTAAATATTTGACTTGTCCTTGTAAGAACTCGCATTTGTCAATTCTGAGTGCTAGCTTATTTTCCACTAACCTTTTTAAAATCTCTTGCAAAATGACAAAATGCTCAGCCATTTCTTCGGTCGCCACTAATATGTCGTCTAGATATATCGTTACTTTTCCACTTCTCACCATGTCAGCAAAAATTTTATTGACAAACCGTTGAAAAACGGAGGGTGCATTCCTTAGACCGAAAGGCATTCGTAAGAATCCCTAAAGGAGTAGTGAACACAGTATATTTTACTGAGTTTTTGTTCATGAAAACAGTGGAAAAAGCCGTTTTTGAGATCGAGTTTTGAGAAAATCTTTTTATCCACTAGTCTATCTAAGAGATCGTCTATGAGTGGAATTGGATAGTTGTCTTTAGCCGTTATCTTGTTAAGTGTACGGAAATCGACACACATTCTTGTTTCACCCGTCTTTTTCTTGACCAACACAATAGGGGAAACGAACTCCGACTCACTATTTCTTATGTATCCCTTTGCCAAATATTCATCTTAAGTGTTTTGAAGATCTAAGCTCTCTGCATACGACAATCTCCTTGGTATACAATTAAATGGCTTAGGATCAACTCCGTTAAGAGTCATTTCAGATTTAATGCCGGGAGTTTCTGGTCGTTTCGGCAATACGTAATGCTTCTGGAAAAAATCTTCAAAACATTTTTGGTTTGCAAAACTAGTCTTTGTTCCTACTACGTAGCTAGGTTGGCTATCTGCATCGTATTCTATTGTTAAAATCTGGGTTTTATGATTATCGTCATTTCTGTCGTATTCGTTTCCATTTGTTTCATTTGGGAAGTCAACCGTTCTGTCATTGCACGTTACGTTGTGAAACAATTTGGTAGTATTTGTAATCGGTGTTGTTCTTTTCAACAGAATTTTCTATGTTGTGCTTTCAGTTGTTAATATTAATTTTGCTTTGCCTGCTGACGAAAAATGTCTTCCTAAAACTACAGGATAGCCCGATGAGTTGTCAGACACCACGTATAATTCAATATTTATTGTTGCATTATCAACTTCAATAGTACAAAATATTT